>CM070874.1:16783708-17346208 GCA_036365515.1 Torymus aiolomorphi
ATAAATAATTACGCGTTATGAGGTTCATACACTTCATAATAAGCTTTGGCATAGAAGAAAATATTGCTGAGTGACACGTGAGGATTATAAATATACAATATAATTTATGATGCCTATTTGAAATATTGTGGTCTGAGCCTTGATTTAAAAAGCATCTGTCATCTTTAAAAAACTTAGTCGATATCAGTGCTGTGCTGTTTTACATATTTATTCAAGTGCCAATGAAAAGATTATGTCTAATGAACATGGAAGTACTGAAAAGAGCAAAAATGATGTGTTCTTGCGAAAATTTCAAGGAATGAAAGTGCTCAGTAATCTATTTTATGATTTTCTCATGGTAGGAGATGTCAAAATGTTTCAGAGAAGTTTATAGTACATATTTTTCTATACAAGATTCAGATAATAATAATGTTTAATTCATCAACTGGTTGTGTTTTTAATTTTACAAGATTATGTGTATGATGAAAAAAAAATATTATGAAAAAGAAATGTGTGGTTAGCAAAATAATGAAACGAATTCCAGCTTTAGAATGTGCAATAGAAGGCTAGAGGTAAATTTTAACACAAATTTAATAATGTAATAATAATTTGTCAAAAAAACAAGAGCAAATGGATGTATAAGAGTGTTTTGTGAAAAAACTTAGTATCAGGTGCTGTTACATAATGGTAGTTAACTTGGCAAACTTTCCGCTTCGCATTTTTAGGCTAGAGGATTAGGTGACTTCAGAGAAATAGATGCGAAAGAGTAGCTTCTAAAAAACTTTGTACCGTCTGCTGCTGTGGAAATGGCAGTTGACATGCGAACTCAACTTTTCAGCCAACTTTGAGCTTCGAGTTTTATAAAAGCAAGAGAATCAGCTGGTGATACAGAGATTTGAATTGTAATTCTGATAACTTGTACTTTTGTCTTTTATTCCTTGCAAAAGCTACAAAGAAAAAATATATTATTGTTATCTTTTTTAACAACTTTAAATTCTCTGCTGAAATACTAATATAAGTTTAATGTTTTTATCGAAACAATCTTGCTCTCAACAACTGTCCAACTCTCTACAAAGAATTTGACGGAAGCTTAAATGCTTTTTGAAACAATTATATAATAAACACTTTTAAAAAATATTTTTTAAACTATTTTCTATAATTCCTATAAAAACACTTTCTATTTCTCACAAAACTGATTTTTGCTATTTAAATTATCTCTTTATCTCTTTACAATATTTGTTTGTATGTATCTTTGCTATGAAAATGTTTACTTTTTCTTACAAAAATCATTTTTCTTGTCTGTAGTATTACGCATTAAATTAAAGTCGTACTTCCAATAACAGAATCATTTCTGTAAATTATTCATTATTACATTTTCTATACAAAATATCTCCAAAAATGGTCCATCACTACATCTTTTAAAAAATCCTTTAATAAATTATTTTACAAAACTTCTACAATCCTTTAATAGTATATTACGCACCAAGGGAGGAAAAAACTTGGACAGTCAACAGCTCGTGTAAATTGCCATCCGAGCCGATCAGGCGAGCCGAAGACAAACACGAGCTGTGGGCTGGCCAATTTTACTCCCGTGGAGCGTATACTATATTTTGCCTAGCGAGGTTGAAAATACAACCTTCGCGATCGGGCGCCGGGATCCAAAGTGGTACTTTAGGCCCGCTAGGCAAAATAGTATATGACGCACCTAGGGAGGAAAAAACTTGAACAGTCCATATCTCGTGTAAATTGCCACTCGAGCCGAAGGCGAGGGTTGCAAACACGAGATATGGGCTGGCCAATTTTACTCCCGTGGAACGTGTATTATTTTTCACCATACCCGGGCCGAAAATACCATATTCGCGTTTTTGAGACGGGAGTGAAAATGGCACTTTCGGGCAGGGTATGGTGAAAAAAAATTTTGCAAGCAACGAGAAATTCTTTTCCAAAACCTTTACAATCACTTTACAAAAACTTTTACAAACGATAAGAATTTTTTCGGAAACCATAGGAATTATTGTCCGAAACTATACAATATCCTAAAAAATTATTTACGTTTTATTTTATGAAAAGGAATTCTACAAACCAATAATAAATTTTTGCGTTCTAAAGTCGAACTAAATTTCTTTCACGCGGATACTGAAAGTCAAACCCAAAAAGTTGTGAAATCAATTAAAGTGTAGTTCTATACTTAACAAACATTATTTATAATGTACTTTTACTCTTAATTAAAAAGTTGTGAAATCTCGATCTCTAAAAAATTTTTTTACAAAAGTAAAAACTAATTTAAAACTTTTGTGAATAACAATACTACCATTTTAAAATGATATTAAAAATATACCTTAATAAACTCTCATAACGTTATCACACAATCTAATTATTATTTTCTCTTAAAAAGTTATGAAATCAATCTCAAAAAACATTTTACAAAAGTTTAAACTAAGGCAAGTATTAGTCTCTCGCTCATCCCTCTATCTCCCTTTCTTCCCCTGTCTCTCTCTTCCTCTCTTTCCCTCCCCTATCTCCCTCTCTCCCTCTCTCCCTCTCTCTCTCAACATCCGTCAAACTGAGTACCAAAAACATTAAGGAGGGCTTCAATAGTTTTTTAAAACAATCAACACGTTTTTTAAAAGCTAATTTTTTAAGTACGTTCTCTAACAACATAATTTCTCTAGTCCTTTTAATTCTTCTAGTCTCGTCTATTCAATAAGCACTTTTTACAAATGGGAATAATTTTTTTCATGACTGTACAAATAATAATATTGTTAATATAAAACTTTCTACGAAAGTATAAAATAAGGCAAGTATAGACGTTTTTTCTACATAATCTATAAAAAAACAACCCAATTTGTCTAGACCTTTTATTTATTCGAATCTCGTCTATAATTCAATAAGCACTCTCTACAAATGGTAATCATTTTTTTCATGATTGTACAAATAATAATAATATTGTTAATATAAAACTTTCTGCCAAAGTATAAAATAAGGCAAGTATAGACGTTTTTTCTGTATAATATCTATAAAATAATAATATTTATGATTTTGTAAAAGAAATCAAATAAATACCAGTGAAAAAGTCTTTTACTTCTTTGATTCATTGTATGCTGAACAAATTATATGTAAGTAAGTACATTCAAATTGTTCACTGCAAATCAAACAAACGAAAGTTGTGAAATCAAATATCAATAGTCAAGTAATGCAAATAACTCTCGGAAACTACTGTATAACTGTTCTCAGAAATGTATTCAAATTTGTTTATCTTTCTATACAAATTAAACACAAGAAAGTACTGAAATGATATAAAACTTTCTACGAAAGTATAAAATAAGGCAAGTATAGACGTTTTTTCTGTATAAATCTATAAAATAATAATATTTATGATTTTTTAAAAGAAATCAAATAAATACCAGTCAAAAAGTCTTTCACTTCTTTGAGTCATTGTATGCTGAACAAATGATATGTAAGCATTCAAATTGTTTACTGCAAATCAAACAAACGAAAGTTGTGAAATCAATTATCGCTAGTCAAGTAATGCTAACATGTCTCGGAAACCACTGTATGACTGTTTTGAGAAATGTATTCAAAATTGTTCATCCTTCTATACAAATTAAACACAAGAAAGTACTGAAATCAATTTATTGTAGTCAAGTACCCATAAGATAACTTCACTGACATAATAGAACTTTTCGTACCTTGCGTGTAAAATTACATTTTATGCCTACGTTGTAACTTCAAAAATATTCAGCCAGTGGGCATAAAGTATTACTTAACGCCTAGAGGCGCAATAGCTCACATACTCCTATACAAAACCTTATAGAACCTATACCCACTTTACGCCCGTGTAGGTGAAAATTGTTTTATGACTATTATGCTTTCTTTTCATTTCTAAAATTCATAGGAATTTTTTCAGATATTTACGAAAAGTCAAAATGTTGAACTTTCTATAGTTCTATAATATTACTCATCTTGGGAGGACAAGAGAAGTCTAGAGTTGCTCTAGCAGGGGTGGTTCTCCAATCTCCCACACATACTTGGCGGGCCCGACGGTTTGCAGTTTACCGGTGAGCTTTGTAAATGTAGAAATCTAAATTTTTGCATAAATTTATTAAAAATGTTTATACGTATAAGTCCACTATAATTAATAAATAATTACAATGACTCTAATTTTTAATTGATACTTTTCAAATATATCATCCCTACATATGTGCAGAATATCACGATTTACTTAGATTACCCAAAATATTTTTCCTTGTGTCCGTCGTTTTTAAACAGGAATGAAGTAAAAATGCATATAAATTGTACTAAAAAATCTACTCAAAAGTGCTTTAGATTTTACTAACCATTTTATAAGCCACCAATTTTTTATCCTTTTCTCGCGTGTAAATATCATATAAGATCTCATGTGAGTATTTCAGCCATCAGATCTCATATGAGATCATATATATATATATATATACACGGTGACCCATTTTAATCTCCGCACCCGGATTTCTCGGAACCTAAGCCAGATAGAGAAAAATGGTTCAGACAAAAGTTATAGGGGAGAAAGAGGGCCACATAATGACGCTAACGTCTTTGACCTTGAACTTGACCTTTGAGGTTATTTCAAGATTAAAGTGGTTTTTTCATATGGAAACATCTAGTTTTGACCCCGGATTCGGAAAGAGCGGGAAATTTTACGTTCAAAATCATATTGAGAAATTTTTTCCAAAGTCATTTCAAGGTCAAATCTAGGTCAAACTCAGAGTCCGTTTAAAATCGTTTTTTTCCATGAACCACAGGCTAAGCTGGTTCAAATTGATCGTAGGCTTAATAGAGGAACCCACACACCCAAAACTTACACATCCTAGTAAACAAAACTCAAACTCGCACATTCTAACCCGATATACTTCATGCCCTCACATGCTGAACTGTTACACCCCGGTCCCACAACCATACCCCACACCCCCCAGTCCCACACATCCCTACCCCACGCATGCTAATCCCATACACCCCAAACGCACACATCCTGAACCCTGAAAAATTTTTCTCAAGGGCAAAATGATTTTTTAACGGAAACTTCAAGATCGTTGAAGCTTCTGTTATAAATGTATTAACCTTACTTTTTGCGCTACCCAGAAACAACGACGTGGACATAGTAAGGATTGTTTCCTTTGGGGTGCTTAATTAAAATCCGGTTAACTGGCCTGCTTGCTCACCCGATCTTATATCACCAGATTTCTATTTATGGGGGTATTTAAAAAATGCTGTTTTTGAGCAACAACCCATTACAAGAGCAGATATGCAGGATAGGATTCGTCGAGCATGCGCTGCCATTCCGAGACAAACTTTGCAGAACATAGTTCGCGATTTTCAAAGGCGTTTGACTATGTGCCTTGAAGCAAATGGTCGTCATTTCGAACACTTGCTTCGAGGTTAAATAAAAATTTATTTACATTAGTGAGAGGCGAGGGGACTCACTATAATCAAGCACCCCGACCAGTGAGAGGCAAGGGGACTCACTTTAATTAAGCACCCCGAAGGAAACAATCCTTACTACGTCCACGTCGTTGTTTCTGGGTAGCGCAAAAAGTAAGGTTAATACATTTATAACAGAAGCTTCAACGATCTTAAAGTTTCCGTTAAAAAATCATTTTGCCCTTGAGAAAAATTTTTCAGGGTTCAGGATGTGTGGGTTTGGGGTGTATGGGATTAGCATGCGTGGGGTAGGGATGTGTGGGACTGGGGGGTGTGGGGTATGGTTGTGGGACCGGGGTGTAACAGTTCAGCATGTGAGGGCATGAAGTGTATCAGGTTAGGATGTGCGAGTTTGAGTTTTGTTTACTAGGATGTGTAAGTTTTGGGTGTGTGGGTTCCTCTATTAAGCCTACGATCAATTTGAACCAGCTTAGCCTGTGGTTCATGGAAAAAAAC
Organism: Torymus aiolomorphi; assembly: GCA_036365515.1. Lineage (NCBI taxonomy): Eukaryota > Metazoa > Arthropoda > Insecta > Hymenoptera > Torymidae > Torymus > Torymus aiolomorphi. Next base: position 16,789,598 of record CM070874.1, read on the forward strand.
GATTTTAAACGGACTTTTCTGAGTTTGACCTAGATTTGACCTTGAAATGACCTTGGAAAAAATTTCTCAATATGATTTTGAACGTAAAATTTCCCGCTCCTTCCGAATCCGGGGTAAAAACTGGGTGTTCCCATATGAAAAAACCACTTTGACCTTGAAATAACCTCAATGGTCAAGTTCAAGCTCAAATACGTTAGCGCCATTATGTGTCCCCCTTTGTCCCCTATAACTTTTGTCTGAACCATTTTTCTCTATCTGGCTTAGGTTCCGAGAAATCCGGGTGCGGCGATTAAAATGGGTCACCGTGTATATATGGGGCATTCTCTGTCAACGCGACACCCCCTCTGCCCAGAACAATTTTCATCCAAATGGGATCTACCTGGGCTCAAATGAAAGCTCTTGACTTCTACTTTCGAACGCCGTCTGGCGATTCCGAAAATTCAAAATGGCGGATCCAATATGGCGGCTGAAATCTCGGAATGATGGAAAAACAAGTTTTTCTTCACTCTAATAGCGAATCTGATACGAAAATTGTTATTTCTTGCCACTAATATGAAGTTTGCGACATATTTTCTTACTACTACCGTTCAAAGCGAGCGATTAAAATTATATTTCAAGGTCATTTTGAAGGTCAAAAGTTATTTTCTGGATTTTCGGACTAGTATTCCAAGAAACTAGTAGAAAACTTGATTAAGATCATAACTAGACTTGACCTTGGATCATTTTTCAAGGTCATTTTCATGGTGAGTTCTAATTTTAATAAACCGATTCTTTCGCAGTTATACTTCTTCAATTCATGCTATCAATCGGTTCTAATTCGGAACAGTAACAGATAAACTGTGGTTATATCCACACTTTGAAACATTTCAGAATCACTGAAAAAAGTTTGGTGGAGAAGAAACATGTTAGCGTAGAGTATCAGTACCAAATGCAAGAATTGTTTCGTAACTAAACATTAAGTCCTTTACTCTCCCATTTTAGAGCAAATGTTGCACTAAAATTGTTCCGCATTTAATCTATTTCATCGTTCTTCAGGAGTACAAAAGTTTAGGGCAGAAGAAGCACTAAAAAGTGTGGCAATGGTACAACACATTTGTGCTGCTACTGCTTTTTTTATTTGGTGCTCCTCCTGCACAAAAATCGTGCAGTATACGCACTGAGAGAAAAAAACCGACGTGACGCCGTGGATGCTATAGTTGGTGTAAGACCGTGTGACTATACACGTATACAATGCGATCAAAAATTGCAAAATTTTTGAATTTTGCAATTTTTGAATTGACTTTGAAGGTCAACGACGAGGTCAGATTCAAGGTCATCAGACCAGACAAATCCTCGTTGAAAATTACTTACGGTATGACCTTAGCTTTTTCAAAAAATATCGTTTCTGGGAAAATACGGGGGTCCCATACTTTTTGATAACCCTATAATTAAACTTTACAATAGAACATTTCTAAAATCTCTCTAACTTTTTTTATTCCTCTTTCGAAACTCTTTAAGTACCGATGCTTCTCTAAAAGTTTAGTGCGGCTGTTACTCTAACTCTTTGGTGTATCTGTGGTTCTATATTTCGTGCATTATCTTTCCTAAACGTTTCGTACATATAGTTCCCATCGATTTTCGAGAGGATTCAAATTAATTCGAAGACATTTTTCACAGCACCTGTTCTAACAGTCCTACGTTATTATATTCGAGTATTATCACTTACTTAGATGGATTGAATATGTCTACTGTAGCACGGTCCGATCGTTGTATCAACCCTCTCAATGGTAAGAGTCACATAGGTAATGATTTACGCTTGTTGTCGAACAACTTAAAACGAAGATTTCCAGATTCGCCAGATAATTCAAAAATTTGTAGTAAGTGTAGAAAGTTATGTGGATCTCCCATTTCATCTATTGGTACAAGAGATAACGAAGGCAACAACGAATTTGAAAACATGGATATAGAGACGACATCAGAAAACACTGGTATTGATAAATCTGTTCAAGAAGCTACACGATCAGCTAGAGAAATCGAATTGGAAGACATGTTTTCAGAATTAAAAGAAAAGTTTTCTAGATTAGCAGTTAATGACCCTTTGAAACTAACTATACTTGCAATCGCCCCATCAACTTGGAATATTAGTCGAATTTCCCGTGAATTCAATACATCAAGACATTTAGTAAGAAAGTCGAAAAAACTCAAAGCCCATGGAGGTATTTTAGCTACAACAACGGCTAAATATGGTAAAACTTTGTCAAAGGCAGTGATAGAAGTCATTGTTGAATGTTATAATAACGATCTGCACAGTCGGATGATGCCGGGTCGAAAAGATACTGTTTCTGTTATTACTGATGGAAAGTGGACTCAGGTGCAGAAACGTCTTTTATATTTCGATTTACGAGAACTTTACGAATTATTCAAGATAGCAGAACCAACAGTGCAAGTAGGATTCAGTACTTTCGCGAAATTACGACCAAAACATTGTGTTCTTGCTGGTTCTAGAGGAACGCATAGCGTCTGCGTTTGCACCATTCATCAAAATTGTAAATTGATGTTGGATGCAATCGATATTCAGAAGCTCACGAAAAATCAAGAAGAACCCATTTGTAGTTATAAAGATTGTTTACAGCAAATTATGTGTAAGAATCCTACACCTGACTGTCGCTTGGATGAATGTTCGAAGTGCCCTGGTTCTGAAAATCTTACGTCTCGTTTACTTGAAATATTGGATGGGGCAAATATCTCACAAATTGAATACTGTGCATGGTCAGGAACGGATAGATGAGCTTTGGAGAATTTAACTCTACCAGTTGAAGAATTTGTTGATGAATTATATGCCAAATTGGCGATATTCAAACCCCACTCATATATTGCCAAAGAACAAGGTAATTTCATTGCTCAAACAAAAAGTAATCTAGGCAATGGAGAAGTTCTGGTAATGCTCGACTATTCTGAGAATTACTCTTTTTCAGTTCAAGATGCATCTCAAGCCTTCCATTTTAATAATGACCAGTGCACTGTTTTTCCAGCTATTTACTATTATAAAGAAGATTCAGAGCTGAAGCATGAAAGTTGTGTATTCTTGTCGAATAGTTTGAAGCATGACACTTCTTCTATCTATACTATTTAGAATTTATTGATTCCATAAATCAAGAGAAAAGTAAAAAAACTTAAAAAGATTATTTACGTGACAGATGGAGCAAAACAGCATTTCAAGAACCGCTTTCAGATAGCAAATCTTCTTCATCATGAGAAGGATTTTGGTATTGAGGCAGAGTGGCATTTTTGCGCCACTGCTCATGGTAAAAGCTGTTATGATGGTCTTGGTGCAATATTTAAAAGAGAAGCTTATAGAGCTAGCTTGAAGGCGAAACCGAAAGATGCTATTCTGATGCACACATCTCTTGTGAAGTGGGCTAAAAATCATTTTGAAAATATAAGGATTTTTTATTTTACGCAGACTGAACATGATAAATTCAAAAGGAAACTCAATCGTAGGTTTCAAGATGCATTACCTGTCCCACAGATTCTTAAACATCATTCTTTTCAATTATCAAGTGACGAGAAAGTTATCATGAAAAGGTACTCGAATGCTGCTAAGTCTGTATCTGTTCTACTTTAATTTTCAATGGGAAAATATACTGAATTTTTTTTATAATATTCAAGTTTTTCTATTTTTTGCCTCCTTTTTTTAATTTTTTTATGTTCTAAGAGAAGTGATTTCTAAGAGAGTTATGATCGTAATCAAGTTTTCTACTAGTTTCGTGGAATACTAGTCCGAAAATCCAGAAAATAACTTTTGACCTTCAAAATGACCTTGAAATATAATTTTAACCGCTCGGTTTGAACGGTAGTAGTAAGAAAATATGTAGCTAACTTCATATTAGTGGCAAGAAATAACAATTTTCGTATCAGATTCGCTATTAGAGTGAAGAAAAACTTGTTTTTCCATCATTCCGAGACTTTCAGCCGCCATATTGGATCCGCCATTTTGAATTTTCGGAATCGCCAGACGGTGTTCGAAAGTAGAAGTCAAGAGCTTTCATTTGAGCCTAGGTAGACCTCATTTGGATCAAAATTGTTCTGGGCAGAGGGGGTGTCGCGTTGACAGAGAATGCCCCATATATATATATATATTGTAACGGGATGAATTTACAAGAGGGTATGAATCCCTCCCTGGGGTACACGAAGGTATTATGCGGGCGTCAACTACGCCCGGGGCAGCTAGGGGTTTTCTAGTGTCGAAAGCTTAGGCCGCCTTCTACTAGACCCGGCGCTGCGCTCTGCCGCTACCGCTAACTTCGGCGCACAATTCACCGGCGGCTAGATATGCACTAGCTTTACTTACTCTCGCCGGTGTTCCCGTACAACGCGGCTCAGGTTAACCTGAGCGACTTTCACTTACAATTTCCCCGTTGACGTTGCTCCTCTAGGAGGTGATGCCTCCGACTAGCTGCAGCTGCTGAAAAGGTAGAGGGCGGTATTCGGGGAGGTAGGGAACGGTTACTCGCGAAATGACAGACGCGACACGAACGAAGAAAAAGTAAAATAAAGAAGGTTTATTGTCCAAAAAAGGATCGCGCTAAGGGGCGCGAAGCCCGAACATCACCTACAAAATCGAACGCGCAGGCCGAGACTTACGCGGAGCTGGCCGGTCGCACGGCCGGCGTCACCGCGCCGCGAGACGCCACAAAATGGCCGCCGCGCTCTCGAACACGAGGCCGCTTGCCTCTACGCAGGCGACGTCGGATAGCCGCGCAACACTACTTACGCGTGGCCGTTCGCACGCAAAACCTACGCGGCAAAAATACAAGGAAAGCACACACTTACTTTGGCGCTGGCCAGCGCGTCGCCCGAGGTCTGTCCCTCTCTCTCTCTCTCTCTCTCACGCTCTCGCACTCTCGCCTCCTCGCTGCGAGGCGTCGGGCCTCGTGGCTGCTCGAGCCTCGGCTGCCGCCTCTCTCTCTCTCCTCCTCTCACTCTTCCGCTGGCAGAGTGGCCCGGCCGGCGAAGGCAGCCGGCGTTGCGTCGCTGCGGGGCTGGCGGCGGATCGGAGGCGCGGAGGGCTATTCCCGCAGGGCGTGATGCGGCACTCGCGGGGCACTCGGAGGCACGGCACTGGAGAGGCGAAATAGCACGTGCGCACCTGTTGCGCTACAGGACTAGACTGACTCGTCAATGGCCGCGGCGTCCCTTCGGAGCGTCGCGGCGGCGTCTTCTTCTTCTTCTTGCTTCGCCTCCCGCGCGTCCCGCTTGGCGCGCGGCGAGCCGCTGTACGTGCAAGCGCGCGCGATTCAAATCTTGCGGCGCGGTACACGCGGCTCTTTCGCCCTTATTGCATGCACCCGTTACAATATATATATAATGTTATCTGCAATTTTATATATTATAGGATGATCTCATATGAAATCGCATATGAGATCTGATGTCCGATATTCATATATATGAGATCTCATATAATATTTTCGCGAGGGTTTGCAATTTCTATTTAAAAACAGAATGATACATTCATGGATCAGTATTTAATATGTAAATGCAACCCATTTATACATTTTATCTGATCTTTATATATGAAAATGACCTTATGTCTACACCTTGAACTGCAAACCGTCGGGCCCGCTAAGTATGTGAGGGAGATTGGAGAACCACCCCTGCTAGAGCAACTCTAGACTTCTCTTGTCCTCCCAAGATGAGTAATATTATAGAACTATACAAAGTTCAACATTTTGACTTTTCGTAAATATCTGAAAAAATTCCTATGAATTTTAGAAATGAAAAGAAAGCATAATAGTCATAAAACAATTTTCACCTACACGGGCGTAAAGTGGCTATAGGTTCTATAAGGTTTTGTATAGGAGTATGTGAGCTATTGCGCCTCTTAGGCGTTAAGTAATACTTTATGCCCACTGGCTGAATATTTTTGAAGTTACAACGTAGGCATAAAATGTAATTTTACACGCAAGGTACGAAAAGTTCTATTATGTCAGTGAAGTTATCTTATGGGTACTTGACTACAATAAATTGATTTCAGTACTTTCTTGTGTTTAATTTGTATAGAAGGATGAACAATTTTGAATACATTTCTCAAAACAGTCATACAGTGGTTTCCGAGAGATGTTAGCATTACTTGACTAACGATAATTGATTTCACAACTTTCGTTTGTTTGATTTGCAGTAAACAATTTGAATGCTTACATATCATTTGTTCAGCATACAATGACTCAAAGAAGTGAAAGACTTTTTGACTGGTATTTATTTGATTTCTTTTAAAAAATCATAAATATTATTATTTTATAGATTTATACAGAAAAAACGTCTATACTTGCCTTATTTTATACTTTCGCAGAAAGTTTTATATCATTTCAGTACTTTCTTGTGTTTAATTTATATAGAAAGATAAACAAATTTGAATACATTTCTGAGAACAGTCATACAGTAGTTTCCGAGAGTTTAGATATTCTTTTACCAGACAGATGTTTTTTTACCAAAATTTTTTATGTGATAATAATAATGCTCTGTCAACTAAATTGTAGACCATTGCCCTCTTTTGAGACATAGGATGGTGTGATTTGAAGTTTAAAAATCTACCTGAGAAGGTAGGTTTTTTATACCAATCTGTAATAATTTTGTTGTTTTCTTTTATGAGATTTACTTCTAAGAAGCTGATTGTGTTGTTCTGTTCAATTTCGTATGTAAATTTCAATTTTTCATGGTAACTATTGAAGATTTCCAATATATGTGAGATCTTATCTTTGGGTAGACAAACAATAATGTCATCTATATATCTATAATAAAAAATTGGAACAAAATCAAGTTTTTTTAAACATTCTTCTTGTAATGTAATGTAGTTTTCTTGTAATGATAAAGGTTAATTTTTATTTTGTGGTTGTGACAAACTGATTTTTAGGACACTAACAATAAAGTTTTAACTAAACTGACCTTAAGTACCGGTTTAGATAATGATTATAAATTAATTAGATTTTAATATCATCATTGATATACTTTGCTTTCCTTTGTGTTAATTTATTATTGGTTGTTTTTATAGTTAATTTATTCAGTTACTGTCCTATCTTAATATGAGTTAAAAAGTGTGCAAAGCTCTTAATACAATTGACGATGTTTATATTGTTTTTACCAAGAAAGCAAGGTAACAGTTGTAATCAATTTGACTTCTCAACCATTGTGCAAAGTTTTCCATCTGATTTTTCACTATTGTTTCTATATTTTTTAGATAAACGAAAACACAATTGTATAAATTTGACGATGTTTTAACATTATAATGAATGTAATTTTAGGTAAGAATGACGAGCAAATTGTTTATTTGTATGTATTTTAATTATTGACTTGTATTTATCTCCATATTTTAATAAATTTTAGTGCTTGATATGGATAACAAAACAGTTATCGAAACGTTGCACAAATAGTAACTCAATGTACTCATTAACATCGAACCTTTCCAAAATGATACAGGAAATGTTTTCGAAAGGTTTCCTTATATCGAAATATTTTTGCAAGATTTTAAGAATGTTTCTTGAATGGTTCTGTAGGAATAAAACACCTTTTTGAGAAATTTTGTTGGTTTCACCAAAACCTTTCCTATGTGGGTACGCAGTAAATGTGTTCAGTAGGCACCAAATAGCTCCTACTAATTTATAATGGAATATGGCTAAACGAGTGAAGCAGTATTTGTCTGGGATAAACCATTACGGGTTAACTTATGAAGCTAAGTCAGAAGGACTGATAGGGTACTCGGATGCAAGTCTGTCAGACTGCAAAAATTTGCTCACAACATATGGTTTTGTCATTAAAGTGTATGGGGATGTTGTAGCTTGTAGAACGCATAAACAGACAGGAGTGGGTTATCTACATGTCAAGCAGAGCACGTCGCAATGAGCGAGACTTGTCAGGAGATGATGTCTTTACATAATTCTGTGAAGTTTGTAATTGGAAAATTTATACCCAATGACTTTGTATTGTGATAACATGGCAGCTCTGGTTTATGCTGGTACAGATGATGGTAACAAATTAAGATATATGGTAGAGAGACGTTACCATTATATTAAGGAATGTGTCAAAAATAAGTATTTTCGAACTCTGTGGATATTGTCTAAACAGCAATTGGTTGATATATTCACGAAGGCATTAGAGAAAAAGTCTCATAATAGATTTATAAAATATTTAATAAATTTGAAAATTAATATTGTGTTCTGTTTACAGGAGAGAAAGAAAACTGGAACGACGAGGGGTGATTCATCAGACGACTTGAGGAAAACTGTTGAAAATGTGATCTTCGAAACCACAAAACTGAAGATAGTCAAAGATGTTTGTATTAAGCGCAATTTCAGTTATGAATCTATACAATAAGTTAGAGAATATTTGTAATTACCAGCGTACTAAATTAGTGTATAATAGGATGTGACTGAGAGGGAGTGTTAGAATATAGGTATAGTAACACCTTATTATACTGCGAGTTCTGGTAGTAGAGGGGAGGGGCGCGGGGCGCTGAAGCGAGCACCGAGTGAGCGCGCCGGCAGTCGGCCTTAGTCCGTTGCACAAGCCAGTAGTGTAAGAGTGTGAGGTGATTACTAAATAAATCTCCTTTGTTGTTATAAGTAATTCCTTGTTTTATTTGTACGATTGCTTTCCTATCATCAGACAGTATTTTCAACAGCTAGGCCTATAATAACATTTATATTTACTTTCCTGATTGCTCAATGGGAGCCGCTTACGCTGCTAATATACTCTATTCGCATTCTTCATATCTACTCAAAATTAAATTTAATAAGTAATCTATTATTATGTGTACAAAAGCTGAAGGTAAATTACTATAAAGAAGTTCTAATCAAAGAAGATGACAGACAATTTAGCAATCGTATATTCCAATAATACGCAGACAAATACTTCTTACTTAATTATTTTTAAATAAAATATGGTTTTCTTATTAAGGCTTTGATACATAAAATTTCAAAAACTATATGTAATCTGTAATCCTGTAAATCATTAGCATCCATAATTCAATTATTTAATTTTAAGCTTACACTGAACCATGTTCTAAAATTAGATCCAAAGTAATTTATTATTAACATATTTAAAAGCTAGGGTAGTTGACAGACAATTTTGATGACTATATTTATGTATTTTTTTTCATTTACTATATTTATCTACTTTGATTTGAACTTCATTATAATAATATTACCTTCAGCTTTTGTACATATAATAATAGATTACTTATTAAATTTAATTTTGAGTAGATATCGACGGCTGAGCGGAACAAGGTCGTATCTCGGCGCGCGGACAAAGAACATCGTATCTCGCCGCGTGGATGAAAAAGGTCGTATCTCAGCGCGAGGATGAAGAACGACGTATCTCGGCGCCCTTAGGAAGAAAGTACAATAATGCACAGCAACTCAAGCGATACGTCTCCGCAGAAGAGCCCAAGGACTACTTGGACAAAAGTAGTCCGGATGTAGCCCAATCGCTACCACCGAGGGACACTTCAGTCGAACGTGGCGCACCAGCGGACGATAGAGGTAGCCAGGGGAATGTACAGCCTCGGGCGACGACTAAGAGGCTCGGTCCACCACGTAAGACCGCGCTACTAGTTAGGCCAGGAAAGCGTGTAAGTGACGGCCGACCTACGCGTGTGGTCGGTCCAACAGAGTCCAAGCGAGGCCCAGGGAGGCTAAAGGGCTTGAAGAAGAAGCCTGCACCTACTGCTGTCGGGCCAATTAGCCCCCGTCGAACCCGAGCGTCCAAAAAGCGCTAACTGTGCCGTCCAAGAATTGTGCCGTCCGTACTAACCCGTGTACGCCCTTGTTTCCCGATCCTCATACTCACCTCTTTCCGGGATCAATTTGCCTGTTGCAGGAGATGCCAGGTCTGACTCCAGAGGTAGCGAGGATGGCGAAGCGGATGATCGCTGGATTAATCCAGTGTCAACCTGACCCCGTCGTCATCGACTTCCTGGAGTAGGTCGTGGAGGGGCTTGATGCGGTGACGCTGAAACCTCCACCAGTGGAAGAATCATGCACCCTCATGATTGAGGAGATGGAGGCACCCGAGCCAAGAAGGGGATCTTCGAGGTCGGCCGACACAGGCGCCGGTCCGTCCCCGCTCCGGCGACCTCATCCCCCGAACGAGCAGCGGGAGGAGAGCGGGACCCGGTCTCAAGAAGTGGCACCAGCCGAGCCGACTGGTGCTGGCCAAGTCCCCGAAGAGGAGACGGCCCGAGCCCATCATTGTGCGCCAGAAGTTGACGCCGGCGCGGCTCGGACCGTAAAAGGAAAAGGAGAAGGTGCTTCGACCCAGGCCCCAAAAGGAGCACCGGCCGATGAAGTCGGTGCGACCTGGGTCCCGGTGGAGCAGGCCCTTGAGGAGGCGTGGCGCCTCAGCAAGTCCTCGCGCGCTGCGGAGGACGCTGCCCTGGCCACACTGGAGGATTTTCTCCAGTACCACGGTAAGGCCGGCGAGCAGCAAGCCGGCAAATGGGTCGGAATTGCCCAAGGCCGGCGAGAAGAGCTCGCGGCCGCCGCAGAGGCCAGGGCCGCCAGGTTGCGCCGCGCCGGCTTGCTTAAGGAGGAGGAGGCTCGTCTGGCTCGTGCGCAGGAGCGCATGGAAGAGGCCAGGCGAGCCAGAGAAGAGGCGGAGGGGATGGCGCGCCGGGCCAAAGAAGAGGCCCAGCGCCGTCTCCAGGAAGAAGATGAGCGCCTCCGAAAGGCGCTCGAATAGGCCAGTCAAATTAGTCTTTTTTTTGCCTGTTTTGAAACCTAATTGTAGGCCGACCTTATCAAGCGGGTTATGATTGGGGAGGTCATCAGAAACAATAACCCGGTGATTGAGTATAAAAATTTACATGGGAAATGTTTTTAATTAACAATTGAATGCTCGGAAAAACAGTTTTTCGACTGCTACAAAAAAACTACTGACTTTACAGAAAAAAGTTCAAAGTAAACTTTGTAGATAGTAAAAGGATCTATCGAACGCAATTTACAGATTTAAATTTAGTTAATTTGTTTATCTGCAAATCGCAAAAAACCGCTTAAAAAGGCCGTTTTTACGATTGTTTATTACTCTGTTAAAAATGTCGCTAGGTGCTTGATATCTCGTTTAAGTATAGCTCTTATAGCACTTAATAAGCAGTTAAAATTTTAGCTAAAAATATTTAATAGTTTTTGCATAATTCCATTTATTTATTAGATTTTGGTCACTTTTGCGTGATTTTTCCCAAGCCGTGGGACGTCGTACGAGGATGCAGTAAACGGATTTTGAAAGTTTAACATCTCTACTTTCACGAACAATGAATAGCTAAGCGATTTTTTCAAATTTAATTGTTTAAAATCGCAAAATAAAAAGAAGTCATTTTTTTTTGTTATAAATAAAAGCAATTGCGGCTCGACTATTGGTCGTAGATAATCGACAGTAGGTTCGTTGGAAAGCTGGCTTTTTTCCACAAATTCTAAGGGGTCTACGAACTCTCTAAGTGCTCTGGGAGCCGAGATAATTTTTTTTTTTGTAAAAATCGCTGTGTCTTCAATTATTAATATTAAGAAACGAGACTGGGACGAAAAATCGAATTAATAGTTGTACTAACAGAAAAAAAATATTTCGTCACATTTATTGCAAAATTACATTGTTATAAATAATCACGAAGGCGCGGGTCTAAATTGGAGAAGACTACAAGTGTCACGCGCAAAAACTGAGCGTAGGAACTTCAAATCCGACGCGCTCGAAATTTTTTTCATATCTCAGTATATAATTGACGTAAACCCTTCATTTCTTTTTTAATTTGGGGTAGCTCGCCAAAATATTAACATACAGCCTACTCATTTCCCCGAAAAAGTTTATTTAACAATACTTAATTAACAACAATTATTTTTATTAACTTTTTTCTGTTTTTTTTCATAAATAAAGATGAATTAATCATGGATAAACGCTGGGGTGTCTACTACTAGTTAATGAAATAATAAAAAATAATGTATTTGTTTTGAAAAAATCATTTATTGCAGATTTAACACTTAAATGGTTATTTTACGTTTTTTTGCCTTTGTTGGGCGTGATACTGACTCATTCAGTTCTTGATTATGTTCTTCTATTTCTTCTTCTTCATCTTCATCTTCATCTTCATCTTCTTCTTCTTCTTCTTCATCTTCTTGATCTTCTTCATCATTTGTTTCTTGTGTACTTGGCGGGACTTCGCATTCGGTTTCGAATTGCTCATCATATTCTGCATCATCATGCATGATATCTGCCATATCAATAACCATTTCTTCCACATTTGTGCAGGTTTCACCATGGCATGATGAGCATATATTTGAGCATCGCAAGCCATGCTTTCGGCAGCTGCATGTCTTTTTCTTGCACCCCGTTTCACATCTACAGCTAATTTTCCGCAGTACTTCTGGGATGAGCGGCTCTAGCGTGGGAACGGGGTGTAAAACATCAAGTCGCTCTTTCCAACTCCAATCCGTCGGACTTTTTGTGAAACCTTCCCACTGCTGCACTTGAAGATATGTGCGAAATGTATACTGCATTGTGGCACCTTCAGTAGGCGGCAAATTTTCAAGTTTTGCGGAACCTTTTAACGCAGACTTTTGGAAGTTTAGATATCGCTGCTCATGTAAACTTTTTTTATCTTTTTTGGTTCCATATAATCGGCTAACAATTTCATATGCACTCGCAGCTAAAGCTTCAGGCGTCGCATTGGGATCATAAAAGCGTTGAGCCTGTTGTTGGAAAGTATTCCGACCATCTATTGTGCACGTGTTGTGGTCGGCATTATCGTATACAAACTGAAAATAAGCTGCACCGGAGTCATAAGTTTCGGGCTGACAAACTATAGAAGATTCAAAAAGCTGCGTTTTATAATAGGAAGCACATAACCAAGATAAGCCAATGAATCTATGAGATTTCCGATGCATGCTTTTTATACATCATAGTTGACAAACCCAATAAAATCGGGGATAAAAATGACCGAGGCCTTACGGAGGATATAATAATATGACAAAGTGTCATGACTCTTTTATCCCACATTTCATTTTTTCTTTTGTTACTTCTCATCAAAATATCGAAAAACGATTGTAACGTCGGTGGTATGTCATCTTTGATGTTATCAAAAAAATGATCAGGCGCAGGATAATTAACTGTGTCATAATACTTCGATGTTATATCTTCAAGAAGCAATTCCGCTGAGTTTTTATTGTTGTGCCATTCCGCAGAAAGAATCTTATTTCTTACAAACGCGAAACAAACAACTAAATCTTTTTTTACTTTATAAACGGAAATTGCGTCACCAAAATATTCTACTAGTTTATTGCGAATTGTGTCAAGTTTGCAAGGAAGTTCTTCTTCTTCTTCTTTGTATTCGCTTAAAATACTTGCAATGGAAAATTGACACTCCTCATCACTAAACTCGCATAAATAAGAGATAATATAGTCCACAACGTCAGATGTATCTTTACGCATAGGTCGACCGATTTTATGAGACGGTCTAAAAATTGAAAATTTTCGTATGCAAAAATCATGGTAACGGGCGCCCCGTTCTACCAAATCTACGTTTTCAATAAGTTTTTTTAAAACTGTATATTCTTCTCGGAGGTTATCTCGTAAAGTTTCATCGTTCTGGCGTGAAGTAATTTTTTCTAGAATATTGCCCTTTAAAGTGTCGCTACTAACAATTTTGACTTTCGAAAGATTCGCGTTAGGATATTTTTCCCTTTTAGCATTGTACTCGTGCGACGCTTCTTCCCCGCAAAAAATACAATATTTGCTAAAATCAAACTGCTGTAGAGCAATAGTATTTTGTCTCGCAGTTACTTTTAAAATACTTGCTCGTTTTTGGGCAGCTTTTATACTTGACTGTTTAACATAATTACTATGACAATTGGTATGAATTGTTAATGCTTCACACTTTTGGAGTTTTTTATGTTTGTTGTCCTTCCTCTTTAAACTTGCATCAATTAAGGTTGCTATAGCCTTCTCTTTGAGAACTCGAGCCTGCTCGGGGTTGACTAGTTTGTCACACAGCAAACAGATGTTTGCGCCGTCAGTTTCCATTTTCAAGAAAACTTCAACTTGCACAAAAATAATGTATTGTATCAATAAATTTTGTAATTATTGAAACTTAATTAACTATAACATATAATTCACAAAAAAAATATATCAATAAATCTGATTTTAAAAATGTATTCATAATTAAACTGTATTTGACTATAAATATTAAAAAAAAAAATTATAATTTAGACATCCGTTTACACTATGCCAAAATAAATATTTTTCAAAAAAATTTTCATAAAAATTATTTTAAACTAATAATATTATTTTTGCTAAAATTACGAGTAGGCTATAGCAACTTTTAGGAATAAAAAATTGAGAGACCCTAGGATCGAACCGGAGCCGCCGACGCACATGTCAGAAAGGCTACCATCAAGCCACCGTACCAATCGAACTTCTATTAATCGAACGGCTGGCTTATTTCGCTCTTTTATATTCGTATGTATATCTGCACGTAACACTAATTTCAAATAAATTATTTACCGATTTCGTAATAACACTATGAATAACAATTACAACATTTATGTACTTACCAACGGTGCGATAACACTAGTTCATAAAGTCTTTCTCTTATAGCTGTGGTACTATATCCCAAACAATCTGGATTTCGTTTAAAAACAGCAAATGCAACTATAATATATAACTTATAAATATATTTGATAATGACAATGTAAATCAGAATACTGTATATATTCACTTACGAGGATTCAATAAATGTCACTTATAAACTGTTTTATGTAATATACACTGTATGTGATACTAAAATTGTATTCGATACTGCTTATGCTTCTATACTCGGTGGCTGGCGTCACTGGCACAACGGTCAAAAGAGGAAGTATAGTAACGCTCCCCTTGGCGGAGACATGCGCACAAGTGTCGAAGCGTCTAACGAAAGGTTTCACCCCGATGCCTTTCGGAACATGCGTTTCCGAACACATGAAAGCGCGGAAAAATTCAAATCTACTCACACACACATAAACTCACATACACAGAGTAATATAAAAGTATGTTTAATTAATAATATGTACCATTTCATAAAATTATATGTATTTAATTATTTATTTATGAAAAAAACAGAAAGAAGTTAATAAAAATAATTGTTGTTAATTAAGTATTGTTAAATAAACTTTTTCGGGGAAATGAGTAGGCTGTATGTTAATATTTTGGCGAGCTACTCCAAATTAAAAAAAAAAATGAAGGGTTTACGTCAATTATATACTGAGATATGAAAAAAATTTCGAGCACGTCGGATTTGAAGTTCCTACGCTCAGTTTTTGCGCGTGACACTTGTAGTCTTCTCCAATTTAGACCCGCACCTTCGTGATTATTTATAACAATGTAATTTTGCAATAAATGTGACGAAATATTTTTTTTCTGTTAGTACAACTATTAATTCGATTTTTCGTCCCAGTCTCGTTTCTTAATATTAATAATTGAAGACACAGCGATTTTTACAAAAAAAAAAATTATCTCGGCTCCCAGAGCACTTAGAGAGTTCGTAGACCCCTTAGAATTTGTGAAAAAAAGCCAGCTTTCCAACGAACCTACTGTCGATTATCTACGACCAATAGTCGAGCCGCAATTGCTTTTATTTATAACAAAAAAAATGACTTCTTTTTATTTTGCGATTTTAAACAATTAAATTTGAAAAAATCGCTTAGCTATTCATTGTTCGTGAAAGTAGAGATGTTAAACTTTCAAAATCCGTTTACTGCATCCTCGTACGACATCCCACGGCTTGGGAAAAATCACGCAAAAATGACCAAAATCTAATAAATAAATGGAATTATGCAAAAACTATTAAATATTTTTAGCTAAAATTTTAACTGCTTATTAAGTGCTATAAGAGCTATACTTAAACGAGATATCAAGCACCTAGCGACATTTTTAACAGAGTAATAAACAATCGTAAAAACGGCCTTTTTAAGCGGTTTTTTGCGATTTGCAGATAAACAAATTAACTAAATTTAAATCTGTAAATTGCGTTCGATAGATCCTTTTACTATCTACAAAGTTTACTTTGAACTTTTTTCTGTAAAGTCAGTAGTTTTTTTGTAGCAGTCGAAAAACTGTTTTTCCGAGCATTCAATTGTTAATTAATGAGCTTGGGGTAAAAAAGTCGAAGTACTGCCCCAACCAAGCTCGTCACAAGGGGTGCCGGACTTACTCCCGGGCTAGCTGAAGAGGATGAAGCCTCGAAGAGTTTTTTTTTGTTTTTTTTTTTAATAAAAAATTAAAAAAAAATCCAGTGACTCCAATTCTTTCTAATTCCCTTTTCGAACCTCTTTCTACTAAAACCTTAGCACCCTACGTATAGGTACGGCCATGGATGTCAGAGCTGCTCACAGGTCCCCTAAGCAGCGTCTGGCGGGGGGGTGTAACTCGTGCGCGAGTTAGGTAAGTCAAGATTCGAATTACCCGCGCCGAGCAGGCAAGCTCACGGGGGGCGCGAGCGTGCGAGCATCCTGACCGGATTAGAACGGTCTTACGACGCGTAATATACCCGTCGCGTACCCGCGAAGCTGCTACGGCTTTATGCGAGTCACGGCAGCCATCCTTGTGTCTGCCATCGCGCCGTGAACATCTCCCCCGTATCTCTGGAAAGTTACTGCGTCCACGCCGTCCATTTGACATATATATATATATATATATATATATATATAGATTTACCGCGAGTGAAGTGGAGGCGCAGACTACCGTGCGAGCAAGAGAGAGAGAACGAGAGAGAGAGAGATCGATACCGCGCCGCGTGTGCCAGGAGCAGAACGAGAGACAGCGTGCGAGGAGCCGGCAGCCAGCCCGCTTGGCTGCCGATCCGATTCAGCGAGTAGGAGAAGGAGAGAGAGAGACATAGAGCGCAACGACTGCGCGAGCGAGAGAGAGCGAGAGAGAGCCGAGTGTACCGGTTGCTCCTTCTTAAAGTAAGTCTTATACTCTCATCTCTCGCGTTAAATGTAAAGGTTTGCACGGAAATGACCCCGTGCAAACTTTCTGTACCGTGTACGTGAGGGTGTGTGTCAGCCCGCCGTACTTTAACACCGCGCGTGAGAATAGCAGCTTCGCCGCGCGCCGTATCGTTCGCGCGTTTGAATATTAAGTGTCGCGCGCGAACTAACTCATTGTTCTAATCAGCACGTGCGTTGTACTTGTATTTATTAGTGGTTTTAATATACTGTGATATCTAGTTACTCGTCGCGTTGTTCATTACAACCTGTCCTTCTCCCGGATACCGCCGCCTCCGCGGGAAAACGACTCCGCCGGTCGTTTTCATATCTGAGCGTAGCTGCCGCGCGCTTTACTCTTCGAGCGCGCCCTTTTCACTCAGCGATCCAATTAGTCGGAAAGCGAAGTCCGCGTGCGATATTCGCATTGTTTTCGGGATTCCAGGAGCAGATCCCCGAGCAAATCATTTTAGTCTGACACCCGCGGCACCGTGTTCTAGGGCATCGCTGGCCTGTGGCTTTTTGGGATTTTCCCCCACTAGCCATCCCGTTACAATATATATATATATATATATATATATATATATATATTTCTGTTCAACGCTATGTTTCAGGACATTTGCATGTTTTCGGGACTGTACTGAATTAGGAATATGTTTACCGCTACCTTTCAGGATATTTTTGTATTATTCAGGACATTTAGGGTTTCTTTCCCAACGTTTTTTTCCGTAAAATTTTTCTGAAATCAACGTAAAATACTGCGGAACTGAAAGGGGGCGCCACAGGCGTCGTGGTGTTAGTCAACACCCTGAGGGATATTATTTCTTTAGTCACTTATATACTGTTTAACGTTTTATACCTACTTCTGTTGCAGAAAACCTGTAGGTGTCCTGGAAGGTAGCGGTGTACTAAGTTATATATATATATATATATTTATATATATATATATATATATATATATATATATATATATATATATATATATATGTCGTTTCGCGGTTTTGACGAGTTTTTCGAGATATCATATACCGGTTTTGAAGAGCCTCTTCACACCGGCAAAGATATATATGACCGGTTTTGGAGAGTTATCGGCCATTTTCTAGAATCTATAACCCCAGGGTCATTATTTCTTTAGTCACGTTAACATAGGCAACTCTGAGTAAAAGAACTATACCTCTCCAAAACCGGTTCACCCACGTACTTATATATACATATATATTGTAACGGGGTTCAGTTATAGGGTATTAATCCCTCTCAGGCGTTCGCGGGGTAATATACGGGGGTTTTCTACGCCCGGGAAACTCACCGTTGTAGAATTACCTGTAGCCCGGCAGAAGCGCCTCGGCACAGGTTTCGAACATGCGAGCCCGTCTTCTATTGTAGAAAGCCTACGCTGCTTACTCCTAGAACCGGCACTGCGCTCTGCCGCTGCTGCCAACTGCTGCCCGCGAACTACCGGCTGCTCGCTATGACCTAGCGTTACCAGTGCAGCCGGCCTTTTCCGCGCTCTACCGATCACGATACGAGCAATTGCGCGCTATTCGAATCTCGCGACGCAGTATACGTGATTCTCGCGACTTATATCGGCGCCCGTTACATTATATATATATATTATATATACACTTATCGGGGTTTATGTAGCCCAAGACTGTATATTAGTACCTACAGCGCAGAGTTCCCTATTGCAAGTGACTAAAGAAATAATGAACCCTGGGGTTATAGACTCTAGGTTGGGCCCCATAAACCCCTATATTTAGAAATATTATGAAGCCCGGGCTGCATAATCAAAATCGAGCTCTATAAACCCCTATATATAAAAAACAGGCTTTATAAACCCCTTTCGAGAAATGTATAATATATATATATATATATATATATATATATATATATATATATATATATATATATATATATATATATATATATATATATATATATATATCATTATACGGTATTTTGAGGATTTCATAAAGAATTTGTACAATAGTGGTGACACAAATATAAACATTGTTATAAACAACCAATAAACAAGCGCGTGACTAAAGAAATAATGACCCTAAGGTTATTGACTAACACCACGACGCCTGCGGCGCCCGCTTTTACGGAAAAATATCACGGAATTTCCGAAATCGATGTATTAACACACTATTGTGGAAACCGCTGAAAAATCCTCAAAATGCGTCCCAGATGTGAATATTTATATATATATATATATATACTAGGGAGGGATACCCCCTACTCGCTCCGCTCGTCAACCCCCATTTTAAGTAACAACCCATTTGCTCTATTTTTTCCACATCACCCGAGACGTAAATAGATAAATACGTTTTTCTAGTGGTATCCCCAGTAGACCTAATCCACATTTGAATAAATATCATATATAATTGATATTGAATAAGATATTTTACAACATCATTTAAATACTTCTATTATATATATATTTTTTATTATGTAATTTTTTTTTAATATATAAGAGTATTTCTCACGATAAAAATTTTGATTTGATCTATACTTAAATAAATTTCATATACAATTTTCATTTAGTCGTTGATTAAGATCTTATAACATCATTTGAACAATTTCTCCTTTAGTTTATACTACTATTGCATATATTTTATATTGGGAAATTTGGTTTTTGAATATATAAGAGTATATTTACGTTATCAAGTTTGATTTAAAAATCTTTAGTTCTATTTTATTTTTATTATTTTATGTATTAAACTAAAACTTAAATAAATTTCGTATACCGATTTCATTTAACTATTGATTTAAATCTCTTATAACAGCGTTTGAACAATTTCTCATTTATTTTATACTATTATTGCGTATATTTTATATTGTGAAATTTGAATATATAAGAGCATATTCACGTTAAAAATTTTGATTTAAAAATTGTTTCTTTGATTTTATTTGTATTTTTATATGGATCAAATCGAAACTTAATTAAATTTTATATACAATTTTGATTTGGCTAGTCATTAAAATCTCTTATCATCATTCAAATAATTTCTCCTTTATTTTATACTGTTATTACATATATTTTATATTGAGAAATTTGGTTTTTGAATATATATGAACATATTTAATAAATATATGCAATGTACATACATATTTACTTATATGACTAAATTTTTTTTTTAATTATCAAGAATTTCTTCCGAAACAATATTTTCAATTTCTAATGAATTTTCTAAATTATTTTGTATATATAGGTATATATGTTATCTGGATTTCTACACCTTGATAAAGCAACATATAATTGACCGTGTGAGAATAATTGCCTTTTGATGTATACCCCTACATAATCAAAACTTTGTCCCTGAGATTTATTAATGGTCATGCAAAATGCTAATGTTAATAGAAACTGTTTTCTATAAAGAATAAAAGGTAATGAAGGAGATTCTCCTGTATTTAATGTAACTCTAGGAATAAAAACTCTATTACCTATTTTTTTTTCCTGTTAATATTTCCGTTTCAATATTATATTTAAATAATTTGGTTATTTTAAGTCTAGTACCGTTACACAAACCTTCGTGTATATTTAAATTTCTAATTAACATAACAATAGCATTAACTTCTAAATCTAATTTATGAGGTAGTAAACCTTCATAAATATTGTTTAATGTTTCTGTTGGAAAAAATAGATGAATGTTGTTAGCACTTTGATCAACACTATATTTAAACGTCCAATGGCATAATGTTTTTGTTCGCGTTCACGTTTTACCCAAACTTTTTTTGCGTTAAATATATAATAATGAGGTATATTAACGTATTTATATTATTTGCATATTTATCATTTTTATTCAAGTCAAACCACGCTGTTAAAGTTGTTTTCCAATTATAAAGAGCATCTATTTTATTATTTTCTTCAGAAACAATTTTTTGTTGATTTTCTGTGCGAACTGCTAAACAGATAACAGTATGACTCCTTCCACATGAAGGAAATTTTCGTAACCGCCATGCTGCTTCCATTGGGCTCCAGTATCGGCCATCAATATATTCAGTAATTTGATCATATATTCCATCTTTTTTTTCATCATTTTTTTTAATGTATAAAAAGCTCTATCACTACCTTTATGTATATAATCAAAAATGTATTTGATGCTTTGAATTGAAGCACAATATTCAACACTAATATGACATTTATATTTTTCTAATATTAATTTTCTAATAAAAATTTATTGTAAGGAACTACCATTGAATTATTTACTGGAATAATTTTTTTAGTTGTTTTAAGTCGATATATGTGATTATCAGAAGAATTATTCGTTCGTTTATATTGAGGATAACCATTTTTTTTAAATGTTGTTGACGATTTAAAAGGTTTAGGAAATTTTTGTTTACAAACGTCTTTATATTTATCGTAACACGGAGAATTTTCACTATGTGGTCCATGTAACATATGTTTTATAACTAATTTTTGTAATTTTTTATCATTATTAGAAGGTATCTCAGCAGAAATTTGTTTATGAATAGCTTCTGGTGTCATTAATTTATTGTTATAATCTAATATTACAAAAGATGTGCACGCGGTAATCCTCTTTTCTGAAATTCAATAGTATACACATAAGCTAAAGCATTTCCAAAAATTTGATGGTTTTCTATATCATCAAGTAAACACTTAAATTTTGTATAAAATAATCTAACTGTAATATTTTGTATATCATTGGGCGTAGTTCCGATAGGAAATGTTGTTAATACGTTTTTTAATTCTTTCCACTTAGGATTTCACGTCATTGTTATAAATAAATCAGGTCGACCAATATTTCTTACTATTGCCATTGCATCTTGATAATATTGTTGCATATATCTAGGACTACCTATGTAAGTCGCTGGTAATACAAAAATATTTCCTAGTCTACCTTTTTTTCAAAATTTTCTGATATATTTAATGCACTATTCATAACATGATCCCTCAAACCTTGATAACATTCATTACGTAATTTTTTTTTGTTTCTGCCTAAAATAATTCATTCTATTGTTTTCTATCATAATATAAGTATGTAAAAAGAATTGTTGGATTAGTCTCCCTCCAAATAAAATTGGATTGAAATTTTCTGAATTTGGTCTGTAAGCTAATCTATAAGAATAGTGCTGTAATATTTTTAGAAGGTTATCTTTTGAATCATGTGGTTTTTTAGTATAACCAATACTCCAGCCTAAATCTCCTGAAGGAAAAAATAATGGAAATACCATTGGTAATGATGTAATAGTTTACTTAAATATGTGTATTCTTTTATTTAACTAGTGTCGAGCTCGCTGTTCATTTGTATTGAAATATATTCCGTATCTTTTAGTTACATTCGAAAGAGATTCGCAATAAATGTCTTTACATTAACCAATCATTGCATTTCATACTCCAGTAAGAAATCAGCGAGTTAGACACTACTTACCCACAGATAAAAGTACACCCCTTTTTTATTCTTTTGCCTCAATTATTGAATTCTTTTTTTTTTATTGAAACTTTTCAATAAACGTTATAAAAAAAAAATTAATAACTAATATATGATATACAATATATTAATTATTACAGTAAACATGGTCAGGGAACAACACTGGAACCCAGTTAAAGGGAAATTTGAAATTATGCAGTCCAAAGAAGATATAGATAACATACAAAAACTGAATTTTGAAATTGAAGAATATTTAAAATGGGAGAAAGAATATGAAATTTACATTAAATCTTTAATTGAATCAATTACTAAAAAGGACAAATTAATATGAAAATATGAATTTTTCTGTAAAGTTATGTGTAAAAATTTTGTGTATTGAGCAGACGACGGAGCGACGTAAATTTCGTCGGTAGAAGTATTGTCTTTAAACGTTGTAAGTGAAAATGTTCACTACTTAATCAAAAATAAAAGAAATAATATGAAAAAATACAATGTTTTTTCCAATCAAGTTTTATTTAAGTCACAGGGACGCGAAAGAACAAGGAGGAACGCGGGGGGGGGGGGGTAGTTTTAATTTTGCGGATGGACAACGCAGAGGGACGATGCTGAGGGATGCAGAGGATCGCGGGGGGATAGTTTTCATTTCGCAGTTT
Source organism: Torymus aiolomorphi (assembly GCA_036365515.1). Taxonomy (NCBI): domain Eukaryota; kingdom Metazoa; phylum Arthropoda; class Insecta; order Hymenoptera; family Torymidae; genus Torymus; species Torymus aiolomorphi. The sequence continues at coordinate 16,812,617 of CM070874.1, forward strand.
TCAATGCGGAGGGACAGGACCCTTTATGCGGAGGAACGCGGAGGGATGCGGAGGGACGCAGAGGGACAATGCGGATGGACAAGGCAGACCCCAAATAACGCAAAAAAACAGTGAATTTTACGTTATTTTGTGGAAGGGACTTTGCGGAGGGACGCGGAGGGACGCGGAGGGGCGCGGAGGGTTAGCATCTTAATTGAACTTAAAACTATATAGTATAGTAAGATATATATATATATATATATATATATATATATATATATAAAGGGGGTACCCCCCTTCTCGCTCCGCTCGTCAACCCCTCACCTTTATCAAAAAATAAGTAACATTCTTGGTTTCAAGGCGAGTTATAATAGATATTTTCATATGTTACATGAATTTAAACATTCAACGTAATGCTTAAGAGAAGCTTTCAATTCTTCTTTTTTTTATTGAAACGAAAAAGCTTCCAACGTCACCTTTGCGGTACTATTAACAGAAGTGTTGGATTTTTATTTAAAGTGGTATCCTTCGCCAATAGACCTACATAACCACTCCTCCTATTAAAATATATTACGTATAATCGTTTAAGGAATAGCTTAAAGGGGTTCTCTCGATTTTGAATAAGAAAGCAGATTTTAATAAAATTTGAAGGACTGGTTAGTATAACTCTTAAAATAACTCAGTTAAATTTTTCGAACCAAAAGGTATCTAGGAAGCAAGATATTGAGGTTTTCGTTTAAGTAATTTAACCTGGAGTCTTATGGGAATTCGCACAAATTTACGTATTTTGCGGGGCATTAAAAGTTTAAAAAAATTAAAAACTAGAGCCAATGTAATTATTTATAGTGGGCTTATAGATATAAACATTGTTAATGAATTTATGCAAAAATTTAGTATTCTACATTTACAAAGCCCACCGGTAAACTGCAAACCTTCGGGCCCGCCAAGTATGTATGGGAGATTGGAGGTCCACCACTGCTAGAGCAGCTCTATAGACTTCTATTGTCTTCCCAAGATATTATAGAAATTTCAAAATTGAGAAAGAATAATGAAAAATGGGGATGTGGTGGTAACTATGTAATTTTTTTATATAGGCTTTGACTTTTCATAAATATATGATAAAATTCTTATGAATTTTAGAAATAAAAGGAAGGCATAATAGTTATATAATTAAAATAATTTTCGCCCACACGGGCGTAAAGTGCGTAGGTTCTATAAAGTTTTGTAGGTGTATGTAAGCTATTGCACTTGTTAGGCGTTAAGTAGTACTTTATGCCCGCTGGCTGAATATTTTTGAAGTTACAACGTGGGCGTAAAATGTAATTTTACACGCAAGGTACTAAAAGTTCTATTATGTCCGTCAAGTTAACCTATGGTTACTTGACTACAATAAATTGATTTCAGTACTTTCTTGTGTTTAATTTGTATAGAAGAATGAACAAAATTTGAACATGAGAACAGTCATACAGTTGTTTCGGAGAGTTGTCTGCATTACTTGACTATCGGTAATTGATTTCACAACTTTCGTTTGTTTGATTTACAATGAACAATTTGAATGTACTTACATATTATACAATTGAAATAATTTTTGCCCACACGGGTGTAAAGTGCGTCTATAAAGTTTTGTAGGAGTATGGGAGCTATTACGCTTCTTGGGCGTTAAGTAGTACTTTATGCCCGCTGACTGAATATTTTTGAGTAGGTACGAAAAGTTGTATTATTCAGTCAAGTTAACTTATAGGTACTTGACTACAATAAATTGATTTCAGTTCTTTCTTGTGTCTAATTTGTATAGAAGGATGAACAAATTTTAATACATTTCTGAGAACAGTCACACAGTTGTTTCCGAGAGTTGTTTCATTACTTGACTATCGATAATTGATTTCACAACTTTCATTTGTTTGATTTGCAGTGAACAATTTGAATGTACTTACTAACATATAATTTGTTCAGCATACAATGACTCAAAGAAGTAAAAGACTTTTTCACTAGTATTTATTTGATTTCTTTTAAAAAATCATAAATATTATTATTTTTTAGATTATACAGAAAAAACATCTATACTTGCCTTATTTTATACTTTCGTAGAAAGTTTTATATTAACAATATTATTATTGGTACAGTCATGAAAAAAATTATTACCATTTGCAGAGAGTGCTTATTGAATAGATGAGATTCAAAGAAATAAAAGGTCTGTACAAAAATTGTGTTGTTAAATTTCTCATTAAATTTTTTGGTACAGAGTTTGGCGGATATTGATAGATAGGGAGAGAGGAAGAGAGAGATTTTATATTATTTATGAATACACACTTGAGCTACTCTCAAAATATTTGAAACTCAAATTTAAAAAGTAAAAGTTAAATTAAGTTGATTTTATTTATTATTTTTTATTTTATTTTTTATTTATTTAAATTGTTGATTATAAACACTGATTTAATTTCATGTAATACATCATACTGGTACTTTATTTTGTTTAACACAAAACAATGATTAGATATCACTTTTTGACAATACAATAATACATTTGTATCGGGAAGATCACTATTTATTTTTGGTTATAACACTGTTTATTTACACTACTTATTTAAATTGTTAATTATAAATACTGATTTTATTTCATCATGTAACACATCACACTAGTACTTTATTTAATTTAACGCAAAACACTGATTAGATGTCACTTTTTGACAATAATACACTTGTACCAGGCAGATCACTACGTTCTTTTTTTGAGTTTGTTATCAGTGAGTTTCCAATCCCTCAAAAAAAAGCACACTATTTTCACCTAGATTTTCAACTAGATAATCTATTAAAACTAAATTCTCCAAAGATTTCTGTAATAGATCCTGTTTCTATTCCACCTCCTAAAAGTCTGTCTAATTGTATTACTTGTAGCCTATGAAGACTTTGCCGATGTAATGAGAAGTTACTGGTATTACTACTGGTGCTGCTCCTTTGATAAGAATCTGTTCCAGAGGTCAAAGTCTGTGAGAAAATTCTATAATCTGAAAATGAAAAAAATTTTCACAAAGTATCTATTTTTTATTTTTTTTAAGTTATATTTATTTTTCCGGCTAAAACCATGTAGAATTTTAATGCCTTCAAGAGATCTACTAGTCAGAAACATAACAAACAATACACAAAGCAACAATTCTCTTGAAAAAAGAACAGTTTAAAAACGAAAAGAAACGTTTAAACTTATCTGATATATAATTGCTTTCCATAAAAAGTACTTTGCACGGACATTGACTAAATTTCTTGAAGTAGATGAAAATACTAGATCTAATAATCATACTACTGCATCACAATCAACTAGCAAATTAAAATATTGGTTGCAGATTCAAAAAGTAGCCATTATAGTAAAATTTATATTATAGTTTCATGGACTATATATTCACAGAACAGATGGCTTCTCTGAAACATTTGGCGTCCCTCACCATAAGCCAATCATTAATTATATTATTTTGAAATTAATTATATTATTGCAAAATTAAAAACAAAAATTTGTGAACTCAGAATCATTGAGAGAAAAAAGCTTTCTCGACATTCTTTTATAGTAGAAAATATAAAACATCTTGATATTTCTATACCTTGTAAATGGGAAGTTGTGAACCTATCATATCGTTCTTTCTAGACCTTGTCAAACTGTGTCTTCGCCTTCTTAGCATTTTTACACAGTTGTAAGATCATCCTTGTCAACATCTGTCAGATTATCCGATAACGAAGAATAATCTATTGTATTACGGCTTTCTCTTTTGTATGGTTTTTGGGTACTAACACTGGAATCATTATTCATCACCAGCAATGCCTTCCATACATATTACCACGAATCATTGGAATGTGGTGATATCTTCCATCTAAAATTAGTATAACATTTTTCATTAACAATACTATTAATTGTGAAGTCATATATGAAAATAATTCTTTTTATTTTTATATATTCCAGGAAAAACTTATACTTGCCTTATTTTATACTTTCTTATATTTTATAAAATAAATTTCACGAACTCGTGTTCCAGCTTTTTTTTCATATTGATTCTGGATTCATAGATTAGCTTTGTATTATTAAGTTGATAATAAAAAATTTCACTAGAATGCATCCTGGTTTTACTTTACATTATTTTTTAATGACTTCAAAAAGTCATAAAATCTGTAACTGTAATAAAAAAATCACACAAAGTATCACTTTTTTTAAATGATTATAGTCACTTAACAAATTTATTAAAATACTTATCTAATGTAAAAAACCCCGATGATGTAGATAGATAAAAATTCTTCTTCTTAGATTGCTGAGAATAAGTTCTTAACCTAAACAATCTAGCAACTTCTTGAGATCTTTGAAATATGTTTATTAACTATCTCACGATTATGATAACAACATTTGTATATAAAAAATATAAATATACTGACATGTTATATATAAGGTTAGGTCGATCACATATGTGTGTGTATATATATATATGTTATTAACTATCTCACGATTATGATAACAACATTTGTATATAAAAAATATAAATATACTGACATGTTATATATAAGGTTAGGTCGATCACATATGTGTGTGTATATATTAGTAGATAATACAAGCGCAAGATAGACGACAACCGGAAGTGTCGTAAGATATAAAACGGAAGTCTTACGATGAGAAATGGAGAATTGAGAAAAATCGGAAACGAGACATAAAATTTTTCATTATTTAATATCTTTAATATGAGAACACCTTTTGACATGAAATCTTTTGATTTGAGTAAAGCAATGAAATGGCTATCGATTAAGAGTGAGATGTTATATGGTAAAACCTAATGCAATATACGTAAAAGCGAATTGAATTTTTCGCATACCCATTTCAAAGTATAAGTAGTGCGGTCGTCCCTCAGGCTCTTTCTACATTGGACAGATACTTGCCTTCGGAGCGCTCCCGCGCTCCTTGATTATACTTACACATGCATTGGAATTAATTTTAATTTTATTGGATTGGATTTATATTTTAAGGGAGAGCTACAAAAGTAAGGAGGGACTGCACAGCGGCAGGGGTGAAAGTTTTTTGTAAATTGAAGCCTAAGAGAAGCTTTCAACTCAGAACATTAACTCAATTAATTTTTAAGTTAATCCATTTGCAAATATATTGAAGAAAATATATTGTGTTCTATTTTCTCCACATCACCTTGGAGGTAAATAGAAAGATGCGTTTTATTTGTAAGTGGTATCCCCAGTAGCCCGAATCGACTGTCAATGTCACTAAAATTTTGAAAAACATCAATAAGGTAAAAATGAAATTATATAATTTAGTACTTCTTGTTTCAAAACTTTCTGAAAATTGTTTCCATTTTCCATTTTATATCCATTCCATTTCATCACATATAATTTTGATGTCCTCAAAATTTTCAATTTTCCAAACTTCTAATTTCGCTTGTGCCCGACTCTGTCGCTACGGCTCTGTTTCTACTTTCCTGTTCCTACGTCTCTGTCTTTACGTCTCAGTCTCCGCGTCCCTGTCTCCACATCTCGGTCTCCACGTCTCTGTCTCCGCGTCTCCGTCTCCAGGTCTCTGTCTCGGTCACCATGCACCTGTCTCAATGTTTCTATCTCCACGTCTCCTATCTCAATGTCTCTGTCTCCACGTCTCTGTCTCTATGTCTCTGTCTCTACGTGCTTGTCTCTACGTTACTGTCTCTGCATCCCTGTCTCTACGTTTCTGTCTCTATGTTTCGTTTCTTAGTTTCTGTCTCCACGTCTCTGTATCCACGTCTCTGTCCCCCGACTCTGTCTCCACGCGCCTGTTTCTACGTTTCTGCCTCTACGTCTCTGTCTCTACGGCTCTGTCTCTACTTCCCTGTCTCTACGTCTCTGTCTCGTGTCTCTACGTTTCGTGTCTCTATGTTCCTGTTTCTACGTTTCTGTCTTTAATCGCTCTCTCTCTTTTCACGTCTCTGTCCCCACGTCTCTGTCTCTCCGACTCTGTCTCTATGTCTCTATCACTCCGTCTCCGTCTCTATGACTCTGTCTCTACGCGCCTGTCTCTACGTCTCAGTCTCCCCGTCTCTATCTCTACGTTTCTGTTTCAACGTCTCTGTCTCCACGGCTCTGTCTCACCGACTCTGTCTCTATGTGTCTGTCCCTCCGCCTCGGTCTCTACGCCCTTGTCTCCAGGTTCCTGTTTCTACGTTTCGCGCTCTAATCTCTCTCTCTCTCGCTTTCTCTCTTGAACTTTATAACATTGCCATTGTCGGTTACAGTGATCAGTGGAAGATATATGAGAAAATCCACGGAACCTTTAACTGTTTTGATACTTTTTTCTTAAAGTAATTTATTGCTGCTATTAGTTGAGCGTGCGAAGCACATAAACGAGACAAGGTGTAAAATCTTCAATTTTTACTTAGAAAACCAGTCCGGTAATCCATATTAGTGTGCCACGCATGCTCAAGTCTGGGGATGTAAAAAACTGTCGAAAAAAGTCCACTTTTTCCACTTTTTCCAAAAGTGGATTTTTTTCGACAGTTTTTTACATCCCCAGACTTGAGCGTGCGTGGCACACTAATATGGATTACCGGACTGGTTTTCTACGTAAAAATTGAAGATTTTACACCTTGTCTCGTTTATGTGCTTCGCACGTTCAACTAATAGCAGCAATAAATTACTTTAAGAAAAAAGTAACAAAACAGTTAAAGGTTCCGTGGATTTCCTCATATGTGCTTTATTTTTCCACTAATCCATTCCTCAAAAATATATTTGTAACATAAAAGATAAGTGTTTATGTAGAACTATTGGCGAAAGATACCCACTTTAAATAAATATCCAACGCTTCTGTTATGGTACATTTAAGGTGACGTAGATAACTATTTTTCATTTCAATAAAAAATGAGAATATTCGAGCAAACACCAACAAATTGGTGCAATGGGAATATTGTATTTTTTTAAATATGCACAAAACTCAAGTAGAGAGCGGGCATTGTAACAATTTACCAACATAGAGCACAGTGATCAGTGAAGTTATTTTATATGAGATATGTTTTATAAATGAGGGGGGTCTGAGGGGGGTCTGAGGAGGGTGCGAGGGGGGTAGGAGTGGGGCAAGAGGGGTGAGAGGGGCGAGTGGAGCGGTGGTGAGAGGGCAAGGGGACTCTGCGTGACACGAATAACGCTTAGAACTATATATATATATATATATATATATATATATATATATATATATCTAAGGGCGCGGAGCAGAGCACAGAACCTATTGTACTTTCTCCCTCACGCAAGCTGATGCTTGTATAAGCTCAGTAGAATGCAACGTTGCCAAATGAACGTGTGGATCACACATTTGGCAATATAGGCACGATTTCATCGTAAGGCGGGAATAGCCGCGAAATGTACATACACCATGTTCGTATTGTCATGTCATCGTTCCAGGCCGTTCACTACAATTAATAAGTACTCAAAAGAATATCAACAAATTGGCTAATTATGCTATATATTTACGTTTTCATCTTCGATGAAAACATGCTTCTGCAAGCTGTTCTCTTCTCAACGGTACTCAGTGACCACCCGATTTTATGACTCCGAGATGAGCTCTCCAAGGCGAGTTGATATAATTTATTTATTTATTTTGACATTTTAAGCAGGTATTAATTTAAAAGATTCTAATAGCAATTTAGAATCTGTGTTGAAATTTACGTTTGGGTGATTCACTGACTCGGAGGTTATGTATGCTTTATATTTGTGTTTTGGGGCTAATTTGGAATGAGTAAAAAAATTTTGACCAACATATCCTCTTGAAATTTTAACAAATGTTGTACTCGATAAGTGTAATAAGTGGTAAAAATTTTGAGTCAATCAATCAAATATTCTTTTTAAAAATGCAAATATAAGAAATTTATAAAAAAATTTTAACCTCAAATATCTTTGGTCACAACAGTCAGATTTTTTTAGGCAAAGAACTAACTCCTTAGATATAAAAAAGCTAATTCTCTGCCAAATTTCAAAACGATTCATTGACTTTTACTCCTGTTATCGTAAAGGAAAGAAAACGCGCAGTTTTTCAAAAATAATTTTTTTCTCGGAAACAAATCAACATAACCTCTTCAAATTTTAAAACAATGTTGTTCTCGATAAGTGTAATAAGTGGTAAAAATTTTGAGTGGAAAAATGAAAAAGTTTTTGAGATATTAATTAAAGAAATATAAACCATATTTTCATTAATAACAAATGACAGGGTAGAGATAATTTAAATTTTAAAACAAGATATTGTAGGTAATTTAAAGACCTTTTAATAAAAATTTAGTTTATTAAGTAATGCTGGCTGAAACAAATTAAAAAATCAAAAAAACGAAAACTTCAAAATCGTTTTTTGTTTATAAAAAAAATCGGTAAAATCAAAAAGTAGGTTATGCTCTCTCTATGCTCCTCCGAAACGAAGTAAATAAGCCTTTTCCGATGTAAATCCGTCGATCGGTTCAAAAGTTATCACCTGTACACACACACACACACACACGCACACGCACACGCACGCACGCACGCACGCACACACGCACAGACACTAACATTTTTTTTATCATAAGCAACGGATTTTAGCGCCAAAAGTCTTAAAACATGTTTTTGAACATCTTTTGTTTCAAAAATTTTTTTCTCCGTTACAAAGCTTCCTCTTTGAGGAAGCAAAATTTATAGTTATACTAGAAAATGAAATTCTTAGTGATTGGATTTTGATTGAAAATTGATTCGATTTACAAAAAAGAAATTTTTACTGTTTAATATTCACTTTAAGAATACGAAATATATGAGCCGTGCTCTTTTTCAGATATTGTGTTTTCTCTTTATTTTTCTTATCCTCCACTTCATTTTCTCTTATGAGTGTATATTTGGTCAATATGCTTCAGTTTTTAATTATGTATTATTGCCTAGGGTGAAGAGCTGCAGAACTTATGCTGCCATATGCTAAGAATGCTACCATTTTCCTTGGTACACTCAGATATGGAAAAGGTGGTTTTTATGAACATCGACAACTTTTGATCTTCTTGGCAGTGTAAATCGGTGAATAATGTATTATAGAAAACCGTGCTTCTTTATTTCAGTAAATATGTCAACCTTCTCCAAATCAAACTATGCTGTCAACTTGTTCCTGTTTTAATTATGTCTTATTGCCTAGGGTGAAGAGCTCCTGTAGATGACATCACGACGTCTTCAGTTGCTACTGCTACCGCTTTTGTATTGGGACCAGTAGGTGGAGGCGTGTACTTTATGTGAACATCGGAGACCTTTGAACTCTTTGAAAAATTTTCTGATGAGTAGTTTGCTGTAAGAAAGTTTACTGCTTTACTACAGTTAAAACCTATCATATAACTCTTCCTTTACTTTTGACAGGTGCGTAGCTTCTCTACGCTCCCTCCGCTGCCAACGTATTCCTGTTTTAATTATGCTTTATTGTCCAGGGTGAAGAGGTCCTGTAGACGACATCCCGAAGTCTTGAGCTGCTACTGTATCCATTTGGTTTATTGGAACCAAATAGTGAAACCATGGCACCAAAAAAAAATACGCAGGTTACAAAAGTCCGTGCGCGCAGTCCGCAAGCAGCCTCTTGTAAACTGCGTGCATGTGCACATGTTAACCATCGGCCAGCAGCGCCCGGAAACACCTAGACCTGGCATTCGACTGTCTCAATACCTGGATGTAAAAACCTACGGAACGCATCACGTAGGCTCCATCATCGGCCACCTGGAACGCCTAGACCTTGCATTCGAGCTGTCCCGACACCTAGACTCAAAAACCTACGAAGCGCACTACCTAGATTCCATCATCGGCGCTCCTCACACAGTTAACTTGTTTCTATTTTAATTACATTTTATTGCCTAAAGCGAGGAGCTCTTGTAAACGATATCGCGACGCCTACAGTTGCTGCTGTCGCTGTTTTCCTGTACATCATCGGCTGAGTTCACTTGCTGCTCTCTATGGTAAAGAGTTACCATTCTGCGAAGAATAAGGCAGATTCGAGTAAGTTGATAATCTATCACGATTGGCTTATTTATTTTGCAGTATAGAACAAGCTCATTTTTTTACGGGAATCCATTTTTAGGATTGCAGTTGCAATCATGCGAGGCGACGTCCTGAGTTTTGAAATGTAAATAATGAGACTACAGTAAAGTGACTAACCTGCATCTCATTATAATAAGAAATGTGTATAGGCGAAATACGCATATTTGTTTATAATAGAACATGTGTATAGGCGAAATACATAAAATTATTTAGAATAAAATGCGTATAGGCGAAATGCGTACGATTATTAACACTGAAAAGTGCGTATAAGCGAAATACGCATAATTATTTACAAAAGAAAATGCATATATACGAAATACATACAATTGTTTATAAAGGACAATGCGTATAGGCGAAATACGCACAATTATTTGTAATAAAAATGCGTATATGTGAAATACGCACTATTATTAACAAAAAAAATGTGTATACGCAGAATACGCATAATTATTTATAAAAGGAAATACGGATACGCGAAATACGTACAATTATTTGTAATATAAAATGCGTATAGGAGGCGTTTCACGTCAACTGTCCCAGCGCGCGGCGCGCGAGCCCCAAAACCTGCTATTTCTAACTCATGTTTATGATACTAAAAAGTACTTTAAAAAATTGTTTGATATGCGTTTTCGACGTATTTTTTCGCCAGCTTTCCAATGATGTTGGTAGTTTTTTCAAAATTTTCCATTTCCATCTTCAAAAACTCTTTTGCATTCTATTTCTCGCAAAAACATCTCGGGCACTCTTTGGAAAATATCCTTTCCTACGTAAAAAATGCTCAGCTTTCGATCTAGAGGGTAAAAAAAAATATTAAAAATACACTTTTTGAGATATAACATGTTTTGTACTTTTTGAAGGTGAAAATTGAAAATTTCAGAAAAACTGCTTACGCCATTGGAAAGCTGAGGAAAAAATACGTCAATAACGCTTATCAAACAATTTTTTAAAGTATATTTTAGTATCATAAACGTGAGTTAGAAATAGCACGATGTGGGGATCCAGCGGCGCGCGCTGGGACAGTTGACGTGAAACGCCTCATAGACAAAATACGAACACTCATTTACAATAAAGTAAATGCCACGCAAGGGATCACTCTTCAATCGTAAAAGAACTCTCACATGCATTCCACCGCCGAAGTCTGCTCACATGCAAAAGCTGAAACAGAAGCAGAGGACATCGCCTGTGATGTCCAAATTTGATCTGAATCCTTCTGAAACCCCAATTCTATGTAAACAAGCAGTAGTACAAAGCAGACTTCCTCATTGCAATTGCAAAAAGGTGCTTCTTCGTTGCAGAAGCATCGCAGTAGTTGTAACAGCAGCAACAGTAGTACGACGCAACAGCCGCTATACTCGCTTTGATGGAGCAGGATAACAAGCAGCAGATCATGGAGGCGCACACTCGCAGATTGGTCTCGAGCTTTAGCTGTGCGCGCGAACCAGTCGATTTGACTAGTAACAATCGCATGCCTGGACTTGTACAGTAAAAAGAGCAAAAATGTTAGACACATCACGCCGAGCTCATGCCGAGCAGCTAATGCCGTGCTCGTCAAGCCTTTTGACACCAAACTCTGTTTCCACGACAACCCAAGCAGTAGCATCACGGACTGAGTAGTGGACTAGTCCCAAGTGTAGTGAAATACAAATACTTGACAGTTAATCCCAACAGCTCCCTTGTAAAGACTGAGTTGACTGAGAAATGCTATCTGATCTCACGTTTATGAAAGACAAACTTCATTCAGGATCAAGCTGTGTTGAAGATCGAGATGCCCACCCTGATTAAAAAAAAATATTAAATCCTATTGGATCCTATTAAATTCCCTATATAGTCCATGTATTAAGTCAGTAAAAAATCCTCATTAAAGTCGATTCAACTAACAGCTTTTTAAAGGAATGAATGGGTTTTTTTAATCAGGGCAGAGAACTCAACATGAACACTGTGAAGCAGGTCACCTTCTCGCCTCTTAAATCGGTGGGGAGCATCAGCGCACTGCTCTAAAAGCTTCTAGATATGTGATCGCTTCTGCAAGTACTCAGCTATGAACAGGAACAGCAGTATGCGCAGGATGACAAGATGTCAGCACTGCATATGCAGCAAATGCTACCAAAGCCTTCTCTGCCTTTAGCAGTCGACATGCGCAAGCTTGCTCCTATGCTGATCCAATGCACTATTTATGTGCCCACGACGACTCTGACACCAGTGCCTGTGTCCATAATTATTGTGCCTGCTGGCATTATAGAATCCGAGAAGAACTCTGAGCACCGCAACAAGAACGAAAAGAAGGAAAATACGGAGCGCAAGCACAATGACAAAGAAAAGGTAAAAGGATAACCACAAGTACAAGCAGGAAGATAAAGACAAGGAGAAAAAGAACTACCATGAGAAGGGTTACAAGAGCAAGGATCATAAGACTTAAGAGAGTGGCAGCGCGAGCAGCAGTAGAGCTCTCGGCGATGAGATCATAAAATTCTCTTTACCCTAGGTCAAGATCAATCTTAGCTCTGAGTCACTCGGTATCTCAGCCTCCTCATCGATCCGTAACAGCCTCAAGATCAAGAGCCCTGAGGATCGCCTGAAGGTAACGGTGCCCGCACCTCAGCTTGCTGCTGAAAGTGACCCAGAGCAGGCTCCACTCAAGATTAAGTTTTGTACCGCGCCCACGTCGCCAAACAGCAGCAGTGGTGGCACTGGTAGCAGCAGACAACAATATAGCAGCAGTCTGAATCGCTACCGCTCCGGTGGCCATGAAAAATCAAGCGTGCTAGGTACAAGAAGCAACAGAAGCAGTACCCGACATATTAGCAGCAGCAGAAGCAACCGGATGAGAAAGAGGAGAACGTACCTAGCTTGGAGCTTATAATTCTATAAGAAAGAAGAGAAAGAACGAGAGATAGAATAGCGGGCGGCACAACTCGTCATACAATGGGAGCAACAATGATAAGGTACGTGGAGGCGGATGAGGGGCAGGGCCCACGTATCACTCGTATCCGTATAAGCGCTATCCAAGCCACCAGATACCTGAGCCGCATGAGGGTGGAAATATTTACTTTAAGGGGAACCAGCTGAATATGTAATCTGTAGGAGCATTTAAGAATTATAGAGACCCACTGTCATAACCTCTAAATGTCAGTGTTATTGTACTAGAAAATACGCAAGCCATAACTTCTTTGCTTTTTGTGAATTGGTTGGATTTCTATAAAAAAATTTGAATACCGGTTATTGCACAAGAGATAAATTTGTGCATTTTTAGTACGATAAAACTGAGAAAGTCGATAATTATATTATTGGAGTGGCTTCCCTTATTTCTTACGCTTATAAAGATCAGATACTAAACTATTTCAACTTAAAGTAAGTATTAAACGCAATGCATAAAGCGAATATGTCTGTTAAGTATAACAGGCAGCTTTTGTATTCTTCGAGCACTATGATTTTCCTCTGTACACACTTGGAATCTAATATAGTGTGTGTGTCTATCGGATCTACTAGATATATTTGCATAATATGCATTCCATTTAATATTTGTTTTAGGAGAGCATGGTTGTGTATCTAATCTGTAAGAGTGTGTAAGAATTATGGACACCCACTACAATAACCTCTAAAAGTCCGGATAAACGCAGCTTAAATACATGTAAGGTACGAAGAGACCTCATATAGATTCGATACTCAACCACGTCACCTCAAAGTAAATATTATAGGTGACTCTCATATTCTAGTTTCCTGCTGAGATGCCTGCCGCTGCTGATGCTACCCCAACTGATAACCTTAGTTGGAATCTTAATATCTACTCCTGACCATGTCTCTGACTACTTCTGCTGCATTTGTGGTGGTGATCCAGCTGTGATTATGGTGATGCTGTTTGTTAATTTTTGAACTGACTGAAACTAGGTTTTTATAAGTGCTGTGTTCCTCTCTGGATATGTAAGTTATACTTAGTATTATGGGTAAGTTCCTGTATTAATTAAGATTAGATTAGTTTGCCTCAAGGTATCTATCGCATGAAGGTACTTACGAGTAGAGTACAGTTGAGAAAAAAATTGTTTTCCCTTTGAATAAAATATAGATTGTAATACTGGATCATGTCCTTCATGAACTGCTGATGAGTGGTTCTAAGTATAATATCTTGAGGGTACTGTCTTCTTTATATATGTTATGTTTTCAACTGTAATTGAAACTTATTCTTGAAGAAACAGTTAATGTTCATGATAACGTAAAGTCGCTCTTGGGTAGCAAAACATAAACGAATAGAATAGTAATAGTATTCACCATTCTTTGATTCGCTAAATAAGGAGAGCAGGGCTTGCCTTCTGTACTGGGGCTTGAATGATTTTCTTCAGCCATCTTACCACAAGACACTTCATTGTTATTTCTTTTAAGAGAGCCCAATCGCATCAGAAAATTCTGCACTAAGCTCTTAGTCTTCAACTAACTGCACTGAATATTTTGTAAAAGTTTTAACCACACTCATGCATGCAGAAGAAGAAATTTTACTCTGCTGTTATCGATAGGTGCATGGCAGTTCTTTAGTTGGCAAGTTGGAGGGCTCCACTTTTCTTTTGGCCTTTTTTCTGATTAAATTTAGATAACTCTTTCTCCTGGTAGGTCGTCCTTTTCCTGGATGCTAACGTCATTAATCTATATATTTTTGTCTCCTTAAAATAGTAAAAAAAAACTCAAAAAGAATATGTCTGAAACTGATTGTCAAAAACATAAGTTTTCTACATGTAAAAACTATGTAACATATTATACGAAACTTTTGATCTTTCCTACAGTATTTTACATGATGTAAATTAAAATTTAAATGATCAAAATTTCACTGCTTTGCTAAAAGAAATTGCTATTGTGCCGTAGTAGTAAATTGTGAATTTATTGGGTTGGTGTGGTACACTTTATAGAGTATTACTTATGCAAAGATAAAATAGTTTCAAAAAATTAGCCGTAAAACGTCTTTGAATTTGACTTCAAAGATTGTGAAAAAATGTAAAATGGACAAAAAAATTGATAAATAAAATTTTCCAAAATATATTAAAGAAAATATTGTATTATCGAATTTATGTATAGACATTGTTTTTTCTTAAAATTAGAGTTATAATCTATAAATATAAATGTAATCACATTTGTGTAATAAAAATCATTTTCAATGGTACGCTACCCTCAATTACGTACTGTACAGACTTCCTTGCGAGACTTGATGCCATTATTACCTTCTTTGTATTTTATAAAAATGACTTTTTAGCAAACTTTATAATACTCTCTCTACTTGCGATTCTCATTAAATACAAATTATTTCAGATTCAAGTGCAACATAATCTGTTGATTTTCGAGGGAAAGGACTCCACATGTTCTTACTATTCGTATGGGAGAATTGTTCCAGTTTGTCTATGGTTTCTTGCATAAGTATTGCATTGGTTTTTGATATTCTTTTTTTTCGACATCCCCTTGCAGCTGCTTCTTCAACTTCTGAAGCCATCGGTGAAATATAATACCAGTGAAATAACAGGTGAGAGGATAGGTCTGTAGAAAAAGAACATTGGCATCGTTCCGTATATGTGTTAGTTGCACTCCGAGAAAGATGTTTTCTGCTTATTGTATCTTTTGTACAAGCATACAGAATTATGTATCTCGCAGACTTCCTATCGAGACTAGAAAGTTGTATTGAGCCATAAGACTGACTACTTAGGTAGTAGTCAGCACCTCAGTAGTAACTGTTGTTGCTGAGGAATATTTTGGGCATACCTGATTTTCTTGGTGCTGCTCTTCCAACATCTGACATCAGAAAAGTTACTAAACCATAGTCTGAGCTACTCGTTGAGCTTTAGATAATGTATAATTCCTCCCCATAGTCCATATTGTTTATAACGTTTCATGTTATAATTAAATATGTATTAAATTTGTACTAGTAATGCATGTTATTCTTACATTTATTTGATTTGCTATGCAGACAAATCAGTAAACAAATTCCAAAGAGGTACATGAGGTTACATATACATAGACTTGGCATAATCTGTTTGCCAACTAAATTATAAAGTCATGTTTAGAAAAGTAATTCTAATAACTTAATAAAGAGTGAATAGAGATTTACATATCATCATAAATAATTTAATGTGGACAATAGAAATTTTCACACATCATTACAGTATTAACACATGTTATTTAGAAGTTAAGTTCATTTGTAAACTTTTAATTAATTTTTTGTATCTTTATGCAATTAGACAATAGTGCATGTAAAACTGATATTTTATTTTATTATATAAACAAACATGATGTATTAAAAAAATGTTTTCAAATAATTTTACAGTTATACGCTGATAATTTGTTTATGTACAATGAATTTTTTTTTATAATTTTGCATGTTATTATCTAGTATTCTAAGATTAAAATTTACATATATAATTACATTCGTAATGCATGCTATTTGCTTGTATTTGTATGTAGTTCAATAAGTGAACAAATCTTATAGAAGTACACGAGATAACTTGTACATTGGTCTGAGTGAGATAACTTGTACATTAGTCTGGGATAAGATGCTTATAAAATTAAACAAAGTAATTTACAAAAGAATATTTTTAACAAACTATTGAAATATATTGCACGTATTACGGGAAAATATTGTGTATAGATTAAACAATTAAACAATTGACAGTGCTTTTATCGATTAGCAATCAACTGTTATTTTATAATATTGCATGTAATTATTGAATAGTGCGGTAATTGATAATTTCATTATCAAACTGCAATAAAATATCGTTTGTACAATTTTTGCATGTCATTACTTAATAGTGCAGAAATTGATAATTTTTCTATAAATCTACAATCAAACATTGTTTTTATAATTTTGCATGTTACTATGTAATAGTGTATTACTACTTAGGTTACTATGTAACCTTTGCACTTCTGGAGTTATTGTGAATACAGCTGTCTTGCACTGCGAACAATACTAGTGAAGGCATTGCTGAAGAGGCTGTCCTAGGTGACAATCTTTACACTTAATATACTACAATACTGCAGGAATCAATTTTGTATCGATCTGTGATCAAATATTCTGTTTATGATATTGCATGTTATCGCCAAATATTGCAATAAGTACTGATTTCTTCATCAATTAATTAATAGGTCAGTTCTTTATTGATTTGAAATTAAATTTTTTTTTATAACTAAATGTGCATGTTATTTAATATGTAAATATTTTTTGTAATCTGTAATTAAATGCTGTAATTATAATTTTGCATGGTTTTATTTAATACTGCAGGAATCGATTTCTGTACCGATTTGCAATCAAATAATATGTTTGTGATATTGCACGTTATCGTAAAATACTGTAGTAATTGATATTTTGTTTATCAATTTGTAAACAAAGATCGTTTTGCATGTGTACATTATTACATGATTTTATTCAATACAAAAACAGTAATTGATGATTTCTTCATCAATTAATAATTAATAAATAAAGTACTAATAAAAATTTGTACAATCATAATAAAAGTAGAAGTAACTTATAGTTTATATTGTATTTATAATTAAGAAAGTTTTCTAAATAAAATCATGAGTTCTGCAAGAAAATGAAATAAAACAAATGATATTGTGAGTGTAATAACATTGAATAATTAACAAACTAAGTATTTAGCTAGACTTAGAGATAAATAAATAAATATTTTATTCTTCGTTTATTGTCCTTTAGACGAGATATTGTAATTAAGAATGTTAGAGTGAATAAATCAGCTATAAAGTCATATATTTTGTATTACGACTTTCATCTAATTTGCATTGGATCTTGATAAGAAGATAATGTTTCTTGTAGAGAAATTTGTCAAAGAACTGAAAAATGAATGATTTGATTTACGCAATAATAAAAATATAAGAATTAATTCATAAAACACACAATAGAATTAAATCAGAAACACAACAGAAATTTAAACAGGATTGAATATAACGGAGTAAAAAAAAGAAATTTAAATTCAGCATTATTGCTAACATTAAAAATTAATACTTACATTAATAATTTAATAAGAGGCCTTTATTAAGGAACCGATAGTTTTTCTAAGAATAATAATCGGTTCCAAACCGAACCAAAATAAAAATGAAAAAAATCATTCTAAACTTTAATAATAACAAAAACAAATCGTTGAGTCAAAAACTACATACTCGCAACAAATTTAAATCTAAAGTAGAAGAGACATACCACTACTAATTTAAATCTAAAGTCTAAGAGAGACGTTCTAAACAGCAAAATATCACGCAGTGTAATTCTGGGGATTAAATTATCCGAACACCAAAAACTTAAAACCAAAATACCAAATCCTGAAGGTAAGGAGTGACGCAAACGGATGGTGGCTGGCTACTTGAATAAAAAATAAACCCTGAACAGCATGGGGATGTGAACTCAACGTAGAAGACGCGGAGTTACGCTGACGGGCACTCTCTAAAAAAAAAATCAGTGAAAAAATCACTGTTTCGGTCAGTGAATGTTCGTTCCACTAAAAAGTCAGTGTAAAAATCGCTGTTTTGGTCAGCGAATGTTCGTTCCACTAAAAAATCAGTAAAAAATTACTGTTTCTGACAGTGGTTTCTCATTCCACAAAAACATAAGTGAAAAAATCACTGCTTTTATCAGCGACTTGACGATCCACTGAAAAAGCACCGGATAAGCACACTCTGAAAAAAAAGTATTCATAAAGAATTTTTTAATGTCTGCTTTAAATAAAAACTTATTGTATTCAAAAAGTATTCATAAAGTAATCTTAGAGAACAAATTTTTTAAAATATAAAATCGTATCAACCGTAAGCAAAGCATTTTGTAATTGTAATAAAAGGATTCATAAAGTATTCATTATGAACAAAATTATGAAATACGAAGTAGCATCAACCATAAGCGAGGTATTTCATGGTCGCAGTAAAAGTATTCATAAAGTATTCTTTATGAAGAAATTAATTAAAAACCAAATGATATAACCAATTAATAAAAGTATTCATAAAGTACTCTTTATGAAGAAATTAATTAAAAACCAAATGATACCAATTAATAAATGTCTTCATAAAGTATTCTTTATGAATGCAATTTTTATTATCAATGCCCTGATAGAAAATAACCCAACCAAAATGGCTTAACTACAACGGTTGGCCAATCTTTTTGGCCAACGAATAACAAAAATATTGACGAACGGTTGGCCAGTGGATCGTGAACTATCGATAATTAAAAGGATCGAATGCGTGGACTAGGTCTTTGGGGTGGCCGATGATGGACTCTAGGTGGTGCGATCCGTAGATGCGTTAAGATCTCATGGTGAATCTAATACGCGGCCCAGGTGTTCGGGGTAGCCGATGACGATGTCTAGGTGGTGCACTCCGCAGTTTTTTGCATGGAGGTGTCGGAATGCATTCCATGTGTGGTCTAAGTGGTCTGGGTAGCCGATGACGGAGTCTAAGGGTGCGCACCGAAGGTTTGTGGCTCTAGGTGTCGGAACTTATCGAATGCGTCGTCTAGGTGTTCAGGGTGACCGATTACGGAGTCTAGGTGGTGCGCTCAGTAGTTTTTTGCATCTAGGTGTTGGAACACATCGAATGCGTGGTCTAGGTCTTTGGGGTAGCCGATTACGCAGTCTAGGTGGTGCGCACCGTAGGTTCTTCGCTGTAGGTGTTGGATTTTATCGAATACGTGGTTCAGGTGTTCGAGGTAGCCGAAAACGATGCCTAGGTGGTGCGCTCCGTAGTTTTTTGCATCTAGGTGTTGGAACACATCGAAAGCATAGTCTAGGTCATTGGGGTAGCCGATTACGGAGTCTAGGTGGTGCGCACCGTAGGTTCTTGGCTGTAGGTGCTGGATCTTATCGAATACGTGGCCCAAGTGTTCGGGACAGCCGAAAAAGATGTCTAGGTTGTGCGCTCAGTAGTTTTTTGCATCTAGGTGTTGAAACACACATCAAATGCGTGGTCTAGGTTTTTGGGAGAGCTGATCATGATATTTAGGTAGTGCGCTCCATAATTTTTCGGCTCCAGGTGTTGGAATGCATCGCAAACGTGGTGGACGAGGAAAACTACGGAGCGCATTACCTAGACACCGCCATCAGCTACCCCGACCATCTAGACCACGCATGGAATGCATTCCGACACGTAGACGCAAAAAACTACGCAGCGCACCATCTAGACATCGTCATTGGCTACCCCGAATACCTGGACCACGTATTCGATGTGCTCCAACATCTAAATGCAAAAAACTACGGAGCGCACCACCTAGACATCGTCATCGGCTACCCCGAACACCTAGACGACGCATGGAATGAATTCCGATACCTAGCTGCAAAAAACTAAAGAGCGCACTACGTAGACTCCCTAATCGAGCACCCTGAATACCTAGACGACGCATTCGATGAGATCCAACACCTACAACCAAAAACCTACGGTGCGCACCACCTAGACTCCGTAATCGGCTACCTCGATCACCTAGACCACAGATGGGATGCAATCCGGCACCTAGATGCAAAAAACTAAAGAGCGCACTACGTAGACTCCCTAATCGGGCACCCTGAATACCTAGACGATACATTCGATGAGATCCAATACCTACAGCCAAAAACCTACAGTGCCCACCACCTAGACTCCATAATCGGCTACTCCGAACACCTGGAACACGTATTCGATGAGATTCAACACCTACAGCCAAGAACCTATGGTGCGCACCACCGAGACTCCGTAATCGGCTACCCCAAACCAAAGACCTAGACCACGCATTCGATGTGTTCCAACATCTAGATGTAAAAAACTACGGAGCGCACCACCTAGACATCGTCATCGACTACCCCGAACACCTAGACGACGCATGGAATGAATTTCGATACCTAGATGCAAAAACCTATGGTGCGCACCACCGAGACTCCGTAATCGGCTACCCAAAGACCTAGACAACGCATTCGATGAGTTCTAACACCTAGAGCAACAAACCTACGGCGCGCACCACCTAGACTTCGTCATCGGCCACCATTTACGAAGCTAATGAGCCATTTATTTGTATCAAGAAATCACTTTTCTTATTATAGCATTCATTGGCCAACCACAAGGCTTATTCCGTGACGAAATAAGCGGTAATTATTACCAACCGTTGGGTAAACGGTTGGCCAAACCTTTGCGATTTGACGAACGGATGGCGAACGCTTGGTTACCATTTCTACCAGGGATGTGTTACTAAATTATAAAGAAGTAATCATTAAGTTTTAAAAAGTTTTCTATATTATTTTATTTTTTTCAAGATTTTTTTAATATACTGGTTTTAAGACAAAATATATCAATTTAATTTTTTAGCAAATATAATTGTAAAAATAATTATTTTTTTTTTAATTTGAAAAATTTAATTTAAAAAGAAAATTATTTTTTTTATTGGGTTTTGGGGCGTGTGCGAATGCTTTTTCCTAAAAGTTTTGTTTAGATGTGATGAAAAAAATAAAATTCATGGGCTGATAACGTATAGGGATCTCAGAATTTACTAAGAAATTGTTTAATTAAGATGATGACATAGCAGGAATAAAAAACCATTTTCTTAAAGAAAGAAAATATTTAGAGAATGAAAATTTGAAAAATCTAAACTTTCTTTTAGATAGCACTTTAGAATAAAGCTGATATTTTATTTCAATAAAAAATATAGACGTTTACATACCAAAGATTTCTACTTTACCGGCACTAAATATTTTAAGTCAATCAAATTTAATTAATTAACGTCTTATCATAATTTACTCATTTTCTTAAAATATTGTGTAAATATAAATAATAATTAAAAACCATTAATATATTAGATGAATAATTGAAATAAAATATTAATATTGGATAATTACGAATAATGCAGCTTAAGGGGGTCGGACACCTTTAGAATGACGAAAAATCAATTTCTTTTTATTACATATTTTACTAAAAAAACACTTGTAGAATATGTCCGAATTAGTTTTAAAGCATTATCTATTTTTGTTTTAAGAATATACACAAAACACTGATAAAGCTTATAACGAGGTGTGATATAGCGCTAGCCGGCGCAAGAGTAGGGCCCTGTGTTACCGGCACCTGCGGTTAGCACACCAGATAGAGGGCCAGGGAGCAGTGCGTTGGTAGTCTCGCGGTAGAGACACTCGCCTCCGGTCCGGACGGCTGGGTTCGATTCCCGATGCCGGCACGTATTTTTTACTCTTCTCCTCCGTATCCACCCCGTTACATGGCGCCCAACGTAATAATTCACGTTTCCTTTGAAACTCCACGATCCGAAAGAAGTCCGATCGAAATTCTTCCTTCCACCCACACGCGCGACTTGAGTCGCAAGAACCGAGCGGGGTTTTTCACTCAAGTCTGATCGCGCGAGGGCCGCATGTTTTCAGTCAAAGAAATGAGAGGATTTCTCTTGTACTGATCCATCCTCCACGTAGAATAGAGTCTACGAGACTCCCGCAGAAGCATTCAGTTGAGATTACTCCTGAATGGCGGTTGAGCATGGAGAAGCCTTCTTAGGGTATAACACTCGCTCGAGGACGTTAACGCTCGCAATTTGGGTGGGGGATATAACGAGGTGTGATACAGCGCTAGCCGGCGCAAGAGTAGGGCCCTGTGTTACCGGCACCTGCGGTTAGCACACTAGATAGAGGGCCAGGGAGCAGTGCGTTGGTAGTCTCGCGGTAGAGACACTCGCCTCCGGTCCGGACGGCTCGGGTTCGATTCTCGATGCCGGCGCGTATTTTTTACTCTTCTCCTCCGTATCCACCCCGTTACAAGCTTTTCATTTGTTTTTTGTTCAAATTACATTTTTCCCCTTGTATACATAATTATATAATCATATATTATTTCTACTAATTTTTTTTTCATTTCACTGTTCTTAATATATTTAAAATTCTCACTCTAAATATCTGTCTGTATATACTTTAAAAGATCCAAAAATAATATTTTAAACATTAATACAAAGATAAAAAATAAATAATATAATTTATTGACGGTATTTTTGACAAAAATAAAAATTTGATTTTAAAACTTATATACCAGTTAAGTTGGCACCGTAACAACCTGACTTATCAACGACAGCCTCTTACAGGTTCACAACTCACTCCTTTATTGTAACAGTGAATCCACATTTCATGTCGTATGCCGTATGCCGTATGCCGTCAGAAAAATAGTTGTTCTGAAATCTATAATATTTATAACTCTATGGTTACAATTCCTATAGGATTTATAACCATAGAGTTATAAATCCTATAGATTTCAGACAACAACTTTTTTCTGACGGCATACGGCATACAGCATACCGCATGCAATGTAGATTCACTGTAACAGAGCTGATTTTAACCTATGTAAAAGTCCGCAAGCAATGTAAACATGCACAGCTGTCATTTCATATAAACACTGTGATATCAGCATCAGCACCTTTTTTATACAAAGTGTTGTTCTTAATTTTCATTGTTTCCAATGGATTTTGGTGTTGTCACATCGAGCACGACTGACCGCTACTTTCGACACCCGTGCTACCATCTATCCTTACCACCCTACAACCTTTTTTCCTTCATGTTACCATGAGTCCTATTTCCTGTCAGTAACGCCACCTAGTAGCAACTGGGTTACCTGCGAGAGCCACATTTCGCATGGCAACAAATCCTACCTTACCCGTATCTTTACCACCTATCGATCCAACCGTTGTCCTTGGCAAGCGCCACATTTGAACTCAAGTAACTTTGTTCCCCACCCGAATCTTTGCCACCCCATGCATAGATGAGATACCCTACACTCGCCTATCTTTGTATCTACCCTAGATAGAAGCGTGGGTATAAAAACCGCATCGCGCCTCCACTCGAGGCAGAAGCTTTTGTTCTTTTTGTTTCGAAGGGCGAAGCCCTTGACCGACGACTATTTAATTGTAACAATTGGACTTATTGGAATAATTTCCGACATTTTGTATTCTGACTTAGAATATTTTCGAGCAGAATTTACTTAGAATAATTTCGAGTAGAATTTACTTAGAATAATTTCGGGTATAATTGAATTAGAATATTTTCCGTGTGAAATTAACTTAGAATAATTATCAAGCTTCTCTGATTGTAGTCTCGCGAATAATTGTTGATATTATATCTCGACTACAATCAGTGTGTAACAGTGTAATGTAACTTAATGCAATTAATAAACAACACATAATTGCATTTTTGGAGTGTTACTTTATTTCTACGATCCTATCCTTCTGCCAGTTGAATCGCCCGCTGCGCTTGGGTCTGAGACTGCCGAGGGCTAACTGAGAGAACGAGCCAACCGCAACCGCTCCAAAGTAAGTAACTGTAGATCGCTATCCTTATCTTTTTTCTGTCTCTCTAATTGTTTGCTGACGCTGACGTTTGCCGCTTTATGAATTTCGCGCATTAGCATTGTTTATTTTGGTAGTCCAATTAGCTATTTTCACGCGTTCCTACTCCCGTGGTTATTACGTGTAGGCGTAAACCGAAACTGGAACATTTATCGCGCTTACTTTGCCGTTTTCGCGACATTGTAACACGGACGTTACAGAGTAAACATTTAGTGTATTATAATACGTAAAGGTATTTTAAATCAGTTTTTAAAAGTGTTTGAATAATACATGTGACAGTTGAATTAATGTTTTAGAAATAGCTTTTAGTACTTGAACTTTTATTCGAAACTTTATACTTAAAATAACAGGGCTTGATACTAAAGAAAAATTAAGTCTATATTGACTATTACAAAAAACATTTAGTGACAGATTTAAATCAACTTTTAAAGGAAGCGATATATGAGTATATCCACCGAATTTTTAATTTTCTTGTTACTGAGCTAGATCTTTCATATAAATGAACCTAGTTAACGTTCAAATACATAGAACTATTAAACAATATTTTCTTGAAATCGCACTTCATTTTTATCAAGATCAACTGTGGCGATCATGACTAAAACATGTCTTGAATGGTCAGAATTAGGGGAGTCTCACGTGTACTTTACCAAGTTTTTTCCACTAAATAGTCTATAAAAAAAATAGCTATCCTCCAAACAGTACCAAAATTTGTTTAGACCATCCTGACATTATATTTTTTCAGAAAAAACAACCCCCAAAGGTGTGCCTGTTTTCAAAACTGAAATAAAAATAATTGAAACATCGGACTACAATTTATAAATTTCAAAAAAAATTTTTATTTGTACCGTTTAAAAAAAATAGCAATTTTTTTTTTGTAAATATAAAAAGCGTAAAATATTCTTCTTAGACTAACGAAAAAAATGACGCCTTGCAAATATGTGTGCCTTATTTCTAAAATAATCTACAGCATTTGAAAGAAGACTACATCGAAGCGTAACTTGTTTAAAAAAAAGTGTATTATTGGGTGGCACATCCACAGAAAGCATAATATCATCTTTAGCATTGATGTGAACTATAGATTTGATCATTTATAAAGATATTATCTATATGTTAAAATGTCATTCAACTTTACAGTGCCGAAATTATAAGGTCACGCGAGAACATTTCTCTGAATTTTACGAACATATAGAAAATCGTACGTAAACAAAAAGCGCGTAAAACCTATTATAAAAAATGAGTAATTCTTTTATTTTTATGTTCTTTTGACCTATATAGATGCTTAAGAAGGTGTGCCTTAAAAAAATTTAGAAACTTTTTTTTCATGCCCAAAATTGAAAATTCGGTGGATGTGCTCATATATGCTATTGTGCAGAAAAATGTTATGGAACCTTCGCTTCTGCCAGAAAGCTACCATTATCAGCCATTGCCTGAATCTCACTATGATATAATTGACATTTTATTTTCTGAAGTAAAAACAGTTATGCTCTGCAATAAATATGTATCAGTCGTATTCTCTTTATTAAGTAATAATATTATATGTGAAAAAGAATAATGAAAGACAAGTAAAGAAGTTCACCTTATCAGACATTAAAAGAAGATCAATATAGGAATGTTGCTGCTATAAACATTTTTTTCATGCATTTGGCTATGGCGATACTGGCTTTATAACATGCATGAAGGATTTTGGATTTCTCAAAACATTCTTTATTTACCTCAGTATATGTATAAGAATCTAATATATGTGATAAAGATTATTAAAAACATATGGATCTAAAAGCACCAAAGGATCTACATATTAAACCACGTAACAAACTTGACTGACTGATGTGGATATGACTGTTACGCGTGCTCATAGCTTACAAGTCTGATAGATCGTATACTGAGGTACCAGAATATTTGTTCTAAATGTAAAATATTTTTAGCGAAAAACAATATTTTTTTGTATTTCAGGGCAGAGATGAAATTAAGAAATAAAGAAGAAGAAATAAAGAAGTATTTTAGTAATTTTATCTTTAAAGCTGTTTTCTACATAATGTAAAATTTTGAGCTCTGCCGTCGACTCCAGATTCAGGAACTGCATATATTTTAATGGGAGAGGTCCTAAAATTTTGGCATTTTATATGTCTATTGACTGAAGAGTTGTATGTATCCAATTTATTTGATTAAATAATTTTTTACGGTCAAAGATTGCCAAAAAATCTGAATTTCACTTAAATTTAAGATTTTTTAGCAAATTTTGACCGTAAAAAATTATTTAATCAAATAAATTGGATACATACAACTCTTCAGTCAATAGTCATATAAAATACAAAAATTTTAGGGCCTCTCCCATTAAAATATATGCAGTTCCTGAATCTAGAGTCGACGGCAGAGCAAAAATTTTGAAATGGCCATATATTTGGTTAAAATCGATCAAAATTTTTTTTTGGGTATCATTTTATCATAAATTGAATATATTTTTAGGATATTACTTCTAAATATTTCTAATTATGAAAATTAATTTTTTTCAGGTCATTTTATGAAGAAAATTGTAAAGGTGTCTGACCCCCTTAAGTAGATGAAAATGTCCAAATTCTTTCATGCGAGCGATAGCGTAACGGATATCGTGCGTGTTTAGTAATCCAAAGGTCGTAGGTTCGATTCTCGGTCAGGGCGAAAATTTTATGTAAGTTTTCTTCTGCGATAATTAAAATGCGATTAATTTATAAACAATTTCTAATGATATGCGAAAATTTATATGAATACACTTTACAGATCTTAAAAATAATTTCTCTAAACTTTAGAAAGCGCACATAAAGAATTCTTTATGATTTCTTTATCAATTTTTTTTGCGTAAGTACAAAATCAAATTCGAAAATTGAGAATTCTTTATGAATGCTTTAGAGACGGACATTCGTTATAACATGAAGCTATCATTAAGAATTCTATTAAAAAACCTACTGGAAAAAAGCATTCATTAAGAATTCATTAAAATCTTTATTAAATTTCCTAATGCTGATCGGGATATTAGTTCATGTTCTTATTTTTCATCATACCTTTTCCCAAACATTAATTTACAAACAAAAAGAGACTAAGAACATATATTAATAACAGAAAAAATTAAATGAATTGTTATTAAATATCTTAGATCCATCAAACTTGCGAAGAAGTATTTGCTACAAATGGTGTTCCGGAACCTTTTAAATTGAAAAATGAACTTCTTCCATCTCTTTTTATTAATTATTCGAATCAAACTAGCTGACTTACTAGGAGAGGCTCAGACCTCCGGAACCCCATTTTTATGAAGACGCAGAGGTTGAATACATTCTTAATTTTTAAAAATGGCATAATTTAAAAAATATGTATGCGCTATAACAAAAATATACCCAATGACTTATATTATTAAAATATACTTACATTTAGTAAATTATAAAGAATCGAGACGTATAATTTTTTTAAAATATATTGTTACCAAAACATATTAAATTATTTGTGATACTTGCATTATACTACTATATAGTGATCCTAATGGCTTATCTACCAGGTAATGTTTTTATAAATAAAAAACAACATTTGTCGTGTTTCGACGTTTCGGACACTTTTCTTTGTGTCCCTCATCAGGATTCTATTCAAAAAATGTAATTACATAATTATTACAGGTATGTTAAACGTAAATAACTAAATCACATTAAATATATAAACAAAAAACTTACAATGAGACAGTGTCAATCTAGTAACGCAGAGAACAATCTGCTCGTCAATAACTAGATTTTACAAAATTCCCGCTTATATACTACCTAATGTATGTGTATTCGAAAATATACATTATCACAGATATAACTACTACATCTAAATGGTGACGTGAAGTAGAAATGGTGGGAGAGGCGTCGCTGACAGAGCTAGTAAACGGAGAGAGGTAACAGGGCAACACGCACAAGAGGAGGTGGCGCTATCGATGTTTTGATAAGCGGGCTATGCCAACTTCCACGCTGTGTAATTATACCTCCTACATGTGTGTATTGCTGGTACCTTTACAAAGTCATCGACCGGCAATTACATTATTTCGGAGATGAGAAATCGAAATTTTTTATAAACGTATTGTATTCGTTGGGTAGCCTTGTAATTTCGAACTGTTTATTAATAAAATTTGGTTGTGTGTGTATAAAAACGCCTCAGAGAAAAGTCTTTTTCCATTATTTATTTCATTATCTGATATTTTTATGTTTTCAAAATCTATTGTGTGATTTGTTTCATTAGTGTGCATAAATAATCCAGAATTTTGATCTTCATCTTTATATTTCTTTGCGTGTTCTTTTGCTCTGACTTGTAGGCGTCTACTCGTTTGTCCGACATAAGAAGCATTGCAATCCCGGCAATTGATTTTATATACAATATTGGCTTGATTCGCTTTTTCTGTTTTATCTTTACCTAACTTTATAATATTATTTAACTTATTTGTAGTGCTATAGACAACCTTTGTACTAACTTGTTTAAAGAAGTTATAATTGAAAAATTCCAGTTCCTTAACATACGGCAAGCTAATGACGGCTTTATTATTAACAGGTTCTGTTTGTTTAAAATTTGTTGTAAATTTTATCTTCCTTAAACGTTTTTTATGTGAAAATCTATACCTTGTAAAGGATAATCATTCAGTTTTAACACCTTTTTTATAAATGATATATTTTCGTTGTGGAAACTGTTATGCGATAATTTTATGGCTCTATCAACTAAGCAATATATAATAGCTATTTTATTACTGAGGGGGTGGTGTGAATTATAATTTAAATAGCGTCCTGAGAAAGTTGGTTTTCGGTACCAGTTTGTAATTATATGTCTATTTTTGTCTATTATAATTTTAAGATCTAAGAAGCTAATGCTTTCATTCTGTGCTATTTCAACCGTAAATTGTAAGTTTTTGTTGTATGTATTAAAAGTATTAAGAGTGTGGTCTATTGAATTGCTAGGTACACATAACAAGATATCGTCAACATAACGGAAATAAAACATAGGTTTAACATTCAATTTTTTTATACACTCAGTTTCAAGATCTTGCATAACTATATCAGATAAAATCGGGCTTAATGGATTACCCATTGCCGAACCAAATGTTTGTTTATAGAATTTTTTATTGAATTGAAAAAAATTATTATTCAAAATAAACTTTATAACTTCTATAAATTCCGTGCAAGACATATTGATTTTGTTATACAACTGCGTCCATCTTTTTTCAATAGATTGAACAACCAAATTTTCGGGTACATTCGTAAAGAGACTGACTACATCCAGACTAATAATATCATAATCAGATGGGATAATAATGTCATTAATTTGTTCTCTTAATGTTAAACTATTTTCTACATGTGACAGCCGGGTTTAAATTATTTTGTAGGAATTTTGCGAAAAACTTTGAAAGGTTATATGTAGGTGAATTTACTGTGGATATGATTGGCCTGACAGGAAAACCGGTTTTGTGAATTTTAATTAGACCATATGCTTTTGAAATACTAAATTTCTGTAATATTGCGGGTAACTTTTTTCCGTTTCCAGTAAAATCTATCTTATTGAGTCGTTTGATTAATTCATTAGTTTTCCTTTCTAAGCTTGGTAATGGATTTTTATTAATTTCTGTATAATATTTTTTATCTTTAAATAAATTTTCAGTTTTTTCTAAGTACACTAATTTTTGTATAATTACAGTAACATTGCCCTTGTCAGCTCTTGTAATCAAAATACCAGGGTTCTTTTTTTATAAAAGTTTTAGTTTTTTCAAGGTCTATTTTAAATTTTTTATCAATATGTGATGTACTAGATATTTTTATATTATGAACTTTTTGAATTGTGTTTACGAACGTACCTCGTATTTTTGATTTCTTGTTGTCCTCAATATAGCTATTTATATGAGCTTCAAAATTCTTTAAATATTGTAAAGTTAATTTTTTGTTGAATGTGTCATTAAAATTGAATTTTTCTCCTAATTTTAAAATGTCAATAACATATGTCGGGAGTTGAATTCCCGACACGTTCACGCACCATTTCTCATATTTATTATCTGTGATATTCGGTTCAACACCCTGTGTGTTTTGATTAGGGTGGTTGACCCTACCTGTGTTCTCACGTTCTAAGTCTATGTATCTGTCTTTATTTATTCTTTCATTATATTTATTGAAGAATAAGGTGTCCAATTTTTTCTCTAATTTTTTCCGTAATGGCCTTATAATAAATTGCAGTTTAGTAATATAGTAATCAAAAAACAGTAACATAATGCTTTTTCCTACAGAATTTTCTAATAAAGTGGTTATTTTTTTAATATTTCTTTTTATATGAAATAAACGGGTGTGTAAATCAATAATTTCGATATTAAGTAATTGGAACCTTATTTTATCAGTTAATGCTTCTTGTTTAAGTTTACATCTCCTAGAGAACATATGGTTTTTTCGAAAATTTTTAGTTATATAATCTAAATGATTTGGAACTACACGATAGAATCTACATTTTGTTAAAAATTTTTTTCTTTCCATATAACATTTCTCCTTGTGTAAAAACGTTGTTAAATTTTGAAAAGATTTTTTTGCCTCAAAACCAAAACTTCTGAATATCAGATATAAAATAAAATTCAAGTTAATGTCTTTTCTCGTTTCTAAATAATGCGATAGTTTTTCTTTACATGTTTCGTGTTGGTTTAGCATACGTGTATGTGTGTTGGTTCGATGTTCTGGAATCACTGCAGTTTCCATGGTGTGGTTGGATATAATTGGAGCTGGTCTTTGGAACAACATACTTTTTTCAGCCAGACGTTGAATTAATTAGATTGTTAGTTGCATCTAATGGTAGTTTTCTTAGTATTACTATATAGTGATCCTAATGGCTTATCTACCAGGTAATGTTTTTATAAATAAAAAACAACATTTATCGTGTTTCGACGTTTCGGACACTTTTCTTTGTGTCCCTCATCAGGATTCTATTCAAAAAATGTTATTACATAATTATTACAGGTATGTTAAACGTAAATAACTAAATCACATTAAATATATAAACAAAAAACTTACAATGAGACAGTGTCAATCTAGTAACGTAGAGAACAATCTGCTCGTCAATAACTAGATTTTACAAAATTCCCGCTTATATACTACTGTTACGTCCGGAGGCGTATTCGCATTTTAAAGAAAAAGCATAATTAGTATCAGATATTTTCTGACACATAAAAGCGAGAATGCAACTTAATACTACGCAGCGTTCTGCTTATGCGACCTTGTGACGTATAGAGTCACCCACTCAGAAAGACAACGGATGCAATTTTTAACATACGGTCGAGCTAGAATCCAAGCCACCGAACTCCGCGGCAGTCGAAAGGCCACACTTTGCAATGCTCAGCATTTCGCAAGTACGACGACCCAGAAAACTTGTAATACGTAAGTTGTCAAAAGATGAATTCGATACGTCACCGGGCTCATCTTTAGCCTAATTATTTTGTATTATAAAAGAAGTGATGTGTGTCACGCGAATCAGTCACAGCGTACAAGAAACCTGGCGAACTCCGTGTACCTCTACGACATCGAGAAGTTGAAACCGTAAGTCTTACACATCTAGTAAGCAGATTTTATAAGTTATTGAAATTGTAATCGTAAGCCTTACTCGTCTAGTAAGCAGATCGTATAAGTTATTTATAGTAAATTTATAAAAGCAAGTGTTATAGAAAAGAATTGTAATTGAAATTACAACACATCGATCTACCAGAAGCCAGCAGATTGTATTGGTAATAAATTATTGTATTTTATATAATAAACCTACATAAAACCAATTACTACTTATTTCCACTTATTTCCGGACTTAGCAGTGGTTCCGGTACCGGTCGAACAATCGTTCACTAGACTATTTCAAATTAAAGAATAAAACTAACTTTTCTCCGGAACTTAACAGTGGTTCTGGTACGAATCGAACATTAGTTCACTAGACTGTTTAAAATAAAAGAATAAAAATAACTATTTTTCGGAACGTAACAGTGGTTCCGGTACGAATCGAACGTAAGTTCACTAGATTTATACGAAAAATAAGATGAGAGTAAGAGGAAACGAATAGTATTTGAAAATTACTAAAAATATCACTACTAACTGATTCCGAGCTTCTCGTTTTGCAGTAAGAAGTTGAGAGGATCATTGTAGCATGATCGTTTAAACTTCTGAAGATGAACGTGTACGGCTCGTCCAGATTACTAACATATTAACAGATAAATAAAAAAAAAAAAAGGGAAAATAGACGATGTTATAGAAATAGGGAAAGAAGAAAGGATAATCCAAATACAAATAACGTAAACGAATATAAAAAAAAAAAAAGATTTCACATAAAGATAAAATCAAAATAAATCAAAATATATAAGTAAATAGCATCACGCAAATATATTTAACAAACAAGAAATTTAAAGTGAAAAATTCATATAGGGAAACATTAAGAAACAAATAATTAAATAATATCAGTAAAAACAAATAACTAAAATATTAGTGAAAAAAAAATAAACAAATGAATAAATAAATAAAAAGAAATTGAAATAAATAAAACAAATCCAACACGAAGGAGAAAAATGAAATAATAATACAAAATAATGATCATTGAATGGATAAATATTATACATAAACAAGAAATAAGAATATCAGAAATCAAATTAGACGAAAAACATTAAGAATAGAGATATAAAATTGGCAAATAAATAAATAAATTGCCAAATAAATAATACATAAAAAAATATATAGTTGAACTAATAATAAAAGATATTTAAAAATAAATATTAAGTATACTGATACATAAATAAAAAGAATAAAGAACAAAACATAAGAAATGCATGAAGAGAAATAAATAAAGGGAAATAAATAATAGAGAATTTACACAATACAAAATAGAAAACATATGAGAGATATAATCAGTGTATAAAATAATCAAGTCATTTTTTATCAAAATAAGGAAATCAAAATAATAATAAAAAATAACTAAACAAACGAAAAGTATTACAATAAAAGTAAGAATATTATAATGAAGAATCATACCAAAAAAAATTACAATAAAATATTACATTGCAAAAGGGAATATAATAAAATAAGAAAATGAAAAATATTTAAATATTATAATATAAAAAATAAACAATACTCAAACGAGAAAATGAAAGTAAGACAATAATAAACAAAATAAAAGATAAATTCAAAAATAAACTACAATAATAATTACGAACATTTAATAAAATGAAAAAACCATGATGAATAATCAAGCTAATACATTTTATAATTTTAAACAACAAAACCATTATTATACTAAAGTATTTCATTGTCAAATTTGCCGAGATCAATATCACGAAGCATTGTTTTGCTCTAATGCAGTTTGTGTTTATTGTAAAAGTAAAGATCATATATCTTATTTTTGCAAGAATGCTAAAAATAAAATAGAACTTTTTTGTAAACTCTGTAATCACAGAGGACATTCTGTAGAAAAGTGTACATTTAACCAAACAAATGAAGATTATTGCCAATACTGTCAAATGATAGGACATGCAGCTACTCAATGCCCTGTCATAAAGAAATATGAACTTGATTGTGAGTATTGCGGAAGCACGGGTCACTCAACTAAAGACTGTCTGTCAGCAGTATGTATGAAATGCAATAAACTCGGGCACTGGATAAAATACTGCCCTATAAACGAAAAAATAATGTGGTGCGCGTTATGTAAGGAAGAAGACCACGATTCATCAGATTGCAAGCGTGCGATTTTAAGAAATAGAATAATTTGTCAAATTTGCAACAGAATCGGACATACAGCAAAGTATTGCCCAGAAAGAAATGCTCATTCTCAAAATAGCACAAACTACAAAATTTTAGAAAATAAAGAAATTCATCAGTTACCAAATACTACAAGAAATTATAACCGATTCATTAACAAAACTCAAGAACAAAATTACAAGCCAAGAAACACGATTTTTAATAATCAACAACCCAATACAGTAAATAGGAAAAGAATTCAATGTGATTATTGCAAAAGAATTGGACATGACATCGACAACTGCAGAAAACTTAAAAATCTTATGATGCAATATAATGCAATGGGAAATCATTGTGATCTTTGTAAAAATCCAGATCATACTACTGAAGAATGTGAGGAAATCAAACAATATCCAAGTATTAATACTGATGAATCATACCATAATGTTACGAAAGAAACAATTAACGAATCAAAAATTCAGAAAAACAAAGTTAATACAACGAATATTGAAAGGTATAATGGTAATGAACTAATTACAGACAATAAAGTAAATAAAATTAAACAGGAAACTTATATCGTAGAGGAATCTACAATAATTAATGATGATAAAGAAATCAATTTAATTATCGTACCTTTTATAAAAATACATGAAATCACTGATGAACCAAAAGATAATAATATGATTATAAAAAATCATGGAAATACTAATGAAATTAATTTTATAGACTTTAACGAAATTTTCAAAAATAATCATGAAATTGAAGAAAATATGGAAACAAATTTAATTGATTCTATTGAATCTACTGTACAAAATTATGAGACTAATGAAGAAATGAATTTCAACGAATCTAATTTAAAAACTCATGAGGATTGTGATGAAATTAATGTAATTGATTTTAATGAATCCAATATAAATAACCAAAAGAATGAAATTTCGAATGAAAATAATAAAGAAGGTAATAATTCGTTGGAAACAGTAACTTTTTATGATGATCTTAAAGTCATTTTAGACATAACTTTTGCTTTAGCTGAACCATTTTCCGAAGATGATCAAATGGAAACTAAATTCCAACAAAACTCGCTTGAAAATTCGTTAAAAGAGAATATAGCATCAATACATTCAGAAGAGTCTTTATTAAATGATACAAAAAATCTAAAGAACTTATTAAATAATAGTAAAGTAGTTTTCGAAAATGAAAATCAACCAAAAGATATGTTTGATAATCAAAAACTAAAAAACATTTAGAGAATAAAAGTCATCTAAAAATATTTGATAATCAAGAACACCAAGAACAGCTTGACAATAAAAATCAACTAAAAGAAACTTTGGGTAATCAAGATCATAACGTAATAATCAATCTAAATACAAATCCTAATAAAGTACACCAATTGCAGTTATTTTTTAACTATCCTATCAAAGTAAAATCTAATAAAAACGTCAGAAAACTAAAATGGATATCTAATTATAAAAAATATTTAAAAGAATTATCAAAAATTACAAAACTAAAATTAAAATCTAAAGGTTACTACAATAAATTTGCTATCAGAAAAAGGTTTAAAAAGGGAGACAAAACATGGCCTATTAAAGAACCAAATATGAATAAATTTCAAAACGATCAGCATAATAAGAATTTTCAACGCTATTAAAATGAACAAAATAATATCTTAACTAATTATGAAAAACAAGCAAAGCAATATTATAACAAATAATAACATAACATTTTTGTTTTAGGATGTGGACAACATACTCAATATTAACATCTATCATAATCTCTTCTTATTTTTCCAAATTTAATACAGGATTATAATTGCAGCTGAACTTTTCCATTTGAAGCAAAACCATCCTACTTCTTGGTCAACTAATATATAACCCTAAGGTGATCCAGATTTTACCAAATATACAATTTAAAATTATAACCACTTATCCGTTTGTCTACAATTGTTCGTATCAACTTGTCAGTATTTTATGAAACGCAACTATATTCCCTAAGAAAGCTAATAATTTTAGAAAAATGCGATTGAAATAAGATACACTTGAATAATGAAATTTTAGAAATAATACATAAATATTGCGATTAGATATTAATACAAAGTAACTTTGGTCTTATAACAATCAAACAATCAAAAAAATTTGACATGTGAAAATGATGTGTTATTAAATAATAAAAATATATAAAGTAATTATTTAATCACAAAGTAGAAAACATTACAGGGACGAATTAACTTATGATCAATTTAATAGTTTATGATTTTATCTTTGAATAACAAAGTATAGAACTAATCCAAAAGGAAAAGAAGTAGAACCCATTCCTAAACCTTTTAACGTATGATAAAAAAAAAGATAATAATAATTTGACTAATTTTATGCAAAATTAAACTGTATTCACCTACAAAAAAAAAAAAAAAAAAGGAAAAAAAAAGGAAAAAAATTGTTGATACTCGTCAAAATTTATTAAAGAGTTTCAGAACAAAAAAAATTATTCAGGTAGCTACGTTCACATTGCTAAGATTAAATAGAATATATGTATTTGGAATGATCAGTTCTGTCATATACTAACATGATCATCCTATATAAGATACATTATTCTGCACTGTATTGAGTATGTAAAACATTTTTCTACTCTAACAGATTGCGTATTCTTTAAAGCAGATATGTGAATGCTACCTATGCCGAAACAAAAGTTCAAGTTCTAAAATGAACTTTTGAAATGGCTGAAAGTTTTCAAACAAAGGTAAAATACAATGATGCATAAAAGCAATAACAAGTCAAAATTTATCAATATCATTTCAATTATTCACTTCCTTTTTACGAAAAAAACCTACACCATATATAATTGTATTTTTCTTTTGGAAATAATTATAATACGATTGTTAAAATAATTTTGTTATGATAACATCAAAAGCCCTTTAATGTTATTCTACTTAAACAAAGAGAGGAAAGAAAAAACATATCCCTTGCCAAATATCTAAGCAGGGAGGGAAGTGAATGATCACTTGAATCATTCCCTATATATTTCTCATCGTTTATTTACTAAAAAAAAAAAAAAAAAAAAAATTATTTAATAAGCACATTATTTCTAAGCTTAATTAATGAATGCCTATTTTATGTAAATACAGCAAAACAAAAAAAATTATTACATATAAAGTCAAATCAACGTTCGACCAGACAACCTCAAAAATGCTGAAAGGGTCATTTGAAACTTAAACCTGATAATCACTAAATCAAAGTATTAATTGTTTAAACCATAATTTATGAGAAATTCATGTCGATCCAAGACTGACGAGTATTATTATTATTATTATTATAATTATTATTACTAATATTACTATTACTATTATAAATCGTATTATTATGTTTATCGTTAAATCAAATTCTGTAACAGAAAATCTCTGATACATTTGTTGAATCTCTACGACATTCAACAGTCTAAGGGGAGAGGTGTTACGTCCGGAGGCGTATTCGCATTTTAAAGAAAAAGCATAATTAGTATCAGATATTTTCTGACACATAAAAGCGAGAATGCAACTTAATACTACGCAGCGTTCTGCTTATGCGACCTTGTGACGTATAGAGTCACCCACTCAGAAAGACAACGGATGCAATTTTTAACATACGGTCGAGCTAGAATCCAAGCCACCGAACTCCGCGGCAGTCGAAAGGCCACACTTTGCAATGCTCAGCATTTCGCAAGTACGACGACCCAGAAAACTTGTAATACGTAAGTTGTCAAAAGATGAATTCGATACGTCACCGGGCTCATCTTTAGCCTAATTATTTTGTATTATAAAAGAAGTGATGTGTGTCACGCAAATCAGTCACAGCGTACAAGAAACCTGGCGAACTCCGTGTACCTCTACGCCATCGAGAAGTTGAAACCGTAAGCCTTACACATCTAGTAAGCAGATTTTATAAGTTATTGAAATTGTAATCGTAAGCCTTACTCGTCTAGTAAGCAGATCGTATAAGTTATTTATAGTAAATTTATAAAAGCAAGTGTTATAGAAAAGAATTGTAATTGAAATTACAACACATCGATCTACCAGAAGCCAGCAGATTGTATTGGTAATAAATTATTGTATTTTATATAATAAACCTACATAAAACCAATTACTACTTATTTCCACTTATTTCCGGACTTAACACTACCTAATCTTGTGTGCGTTGCCCTGTTACCTCTCTTCGTTTACTAGCTCTGTCAGCGACACCTCTCCCACCATTTCTACTTCACGTCACCATTTAGATGTAGTAGTTATATCTGTGATAATGTATATTTTCGAATACACATACATTAGGTAGTATATAAGCGGGAATTTTGTAAAATCTAGTTATTGACGAGCAGATTGTTCTCTGCGTTACTAGATTGACACTGTCTCATTGTAAGTTTTTTGTTTATATATTTAATGTGATTTAGTTATTTACGTTTAACATACCTGTAATAATTATGTAATAACATTTTTTGAATAGAATCCTGATGAGGGACACAAAGAAAAGTGTCCGAAACGTCGAAACACAACAAATGTTGTTTTTTATTTATAAAAACATTACCTGGTAGATAAGCCATTAGGATCACTATATAGTAATACTAAGAAAACTACCATTAGATGCAACTAACAATCTAATTGCATTATACTGTTTTATACGGCTAATTTTAAATCAAGTGGCACAACTTCTTCCTTCTTTTCATAAAAGCACTTGCTTTTGCCATATAAAAATTTTATTTTACATTGACAATACAATCAAATGTTGTGGAAGAAAAGTCAAGAGAATCAGTGATTGATCAGTGAGTGAGTTCTTATCGACAAACTTCTCACTGCATATCAATGCTATTGCTATTCGATTCCAGATGAGGTTGTCTACTTCCGTGTTCTGAAATGAATTAAAAGCACAAACAAAATCTATTTTTAACTAAAAAGTGAGGCATTACATATAATATTAAACAAGTTTTTTCAAAAACTTTTGAGGTGACAACCTCATCTGGAATAGAACAGCAATATTACCATTGATACGCAATGAGAAGTTTGTCGACAAGAATGGATTGTTTAGATTATGCGATATACAATCACCAATCCTTTTGACATTTCTTTAACAAAATTCTATTTTATTTTCTATATAAAATACAATTTTCATATACCAAAAGCAAATGCTCTTATGAAAAGAAGGAAGAACCTCTGGCACTTGATTTAAGATTAGCATGTATAAAACAGTATTACAAATAGTTTGGATGTCAATATTTTTTTAAATAAATTATATGACTTGATTTTTTATATACAGTGGACAAAGGGAAAATGGATTAAATATTGCTTAAATTTTTTCTTTTTTAAAACAATTAAAATGGCTCTCTATAGAGATTTATTATGTGGTGTTACGAACAACACCTGCGATTCTTAAGAAAATTGGGGTTCCGGAGGTCTGAACCTTTCCTAGTTGGTTGTTCAAACAATATTTCAATGAAATATTCTGTAATTAATAGAAATTATTCTCATATAAAAAATAAAAATTTTTGTTATTATTTCGCTATCGCACCCTTTTATGTATTTTGTATAGGTACACGGAGAGAAATTTTGTAGTGAAAATTACAAATATTCGAGGCAAAATTACCAGTTTCTATGGTAATGGATGGACAGACTGACAATTTCAAACTTTTTACCAAAGTGCCTTGGTAAAATTTTTTTTAGTTAATTTAA
The DNA here is from genome assembly GCA_036365515.1 of Torymus aiolomorphi. Lineage (NCBI taxonomy): Eukaryota > Metazoa > Arthropoda > Insecta > Hymenoptera > Torymidae > Torymus > Torymus aiolomorphi. The sequence continues at coordinate 16,852,317 of CM070874.1, forward strand.
ATTAAAAAAATTAACTTTTTTTATCTATATTAATGGATATATAGTATTTTAATATAGAAATAGAAACAGAAACAAGGATGAAAAAACATTAAACTGAAAAAAAATTTTTACGGAAGCGGGATTCGATCCGACGATCTTTGGGTTGAGAGTCCGACGTTCTACCGACTGCGCCACGGAAGCTGTTACCAACAGTCATTTGAATCGCCGTTATTCCTTACTGAAAATATGTGTATTGTTTTAATTTTAACGTCGCGCACGCCTCTAGTATCAATCTTCTGAAACACAATAATGCGCAGTGCGCATGCGCGAATACACAAATACCAGGTTATTTGGCAAAATTTATCAGTTTTCTTAGTAAAAATTCTTAGGTTACCCTGTAAAAATGACTAGATCTCAATTTTTACCAGTGTGTCTGGTAATTTTTATTCCGATAATTTGGTATTTTTTTTAAGTGGTTATGGTAGTTTTTCCTGGGAAACTTATAAATTGTATTAGAAACCTGGGAATATCAGGGCTTTTGACAGTCTATCCATGCACTACCAAGGCACCTTGGTAATTTTTACTCTAAAATTTCTCTCCGTGTAAACGCTTGAATTTACTCCTAACGGTACGTTTCTCCATTGCCGATTAGTAATTAATTTTGGCGTTCATCGTTTTCCACAGAGCATTTCACTATCAACTCAGCCATTTTAAGTGGAGACGTAGAGGATATTTAAAAAAAAAACCAAATCTCTAGGAACTGAGCAGCTGGGGCAAGCGAGATTTGTGCATAAGCATATCTCTCCCTCTAAACCTAGAATAGTTAGAATTGTCGCAAAAATTATGAAATCGCAAAGTTTACCTTTCTACAAAATAGTCAAATATCATTATTACTTTTGCTAAACAATAAATAGATAATAACAATAATAAGAAACATTTAAAAATGTTACTTTTAAAAAGTAGAAAACGTGATTTCACCATCTCGGAAGAGTGAAAAATGCATTTCCCTCTTTTCCAAAAGAGAAAACCTATCACGATTTCTATTTTGTAAAAGAAGAAAATTTAATCTGACAACCTCAATAGAGTATCTAATTAAACGATTTAACTCTTTTACAAAAGAGTTTTACACGATTTCTACTTTCTAAAAGTAGAAAATTTAATGCTATCACTGTTAAAAAAAACATGAATTTTAATGCACTTTCCTGTGCCATTTCTACACGAATTTTAATGTACTTGTATACGAAAAATTATTTAATGTATCTTTGCATGAAAATTTATGGAATTTACCATAAATTTTACCGTAAAACTGAATGCAGATACAACATTTTTAATGTAAAGTGCATTAAATTTCAAGTACAATAAAAGGAAATTTCCAGGAAATTCGTTAATGCAGATACAACATTTTCAATGTAAAGTGCACGGAATTTCAAGCTCTATAGCAGGAAATTTCAAGCAAATTCGTTTTTAACCAATTTAATGCATACGCAACATTTTCAATATAAAGTGAATTAAATTTCAAGCAAATCCGTTTCTAGTGAATTAAATAAATGAGTACACACGCAACATTTTGAACGTAAATTTCATTAAAAAATGGCACAATCGTGGGAAATTTCAAGCAAATTTAATGCGGTTACAAATACAATTCTATATATTTAAATGTAATTCTATATATTTAATGTCGATATATTTAAATGTATATAAGTATAATTTCTTATCTAGTATTATGAAGACTTTTCTCAAATAATTACTCAATCAATTAATTAATTTTTTGGATTAATTTATTAATTATTCTTCTTCGATAATTTGTCGTTAATTAACCGATATCATGAATAAAATTAGAAAATTTGACACACTTCATTTCTTTTAAACAACATTTCTTTTTACCTACACTGCCAAAATGATATTAATTTAGTGGGACACTATTATAAAAACAGTAAATAAAAAAAAGAATGGCTTATGGAGAATTTACCGCTAATTATCTGCAATCGTTCTGTAAAGATCCAAAATTCTCCGCTCATTATTTACAAAAATAGCAGGGTGCATTGCTAAAATGAAATCACCTTAGCAAGACACCATTGGTAAATCAGTCAATAATAAAAAACCGCTGCCAATTCATTGGCAAGATGCTCCCTCAAACTAATTTATCGATTCCATTTTTTAAATTTAAAAAACAAAACTAAATTTTTCAACAAAACTTTATTAATAAATAAAACTACTTTCTTTGTGGTTCTTTGTTGTTTGTTAAACAATTTGACTGAATATAAAAAATATATTTTTTGTTTTTTCATTTATGTATCCTATAAAAACAATTAATTATTGTTATAAAAAATTTTAAAGAAATACATTAGTTTGAGAAAGAAAAGTATGTATTGGCAATAATCTAATAAATATTTTTTTTGGAACAGGTATTTAACTACTACCCTGCTCGACTTAGTGGTTTAAAGTTAATTTATCATTGTAACAATCATACAAATATAATAATTAAGTTATACTTCTTAACAAAAGACAATGAATCGTTTTGAAATTTAACAGAGAGGTAGTTTTTTTCGTATTTAAAAATCGATATTTTTATGAACTATTTTTATGAAATCTTTACGAAATTCATATTTTGAAAGTCAATTATTATCCTTGCCCTAGTCCATGTTGCCGCGGGACTCAATCTGAAATTACTTTCTCGGGGATATGCCCTAGTACACAATAATTATTTTATTTATATATGATATCGATGGCTGAGCGGAACAAGGTCGTATCTCGGCGTGCGGACGAAGAACCTCATATCGCACCGCGCAGAAAAAGAACACCGTATCTCACCGCGCGGATGAAGAACATCGTATCTCACCGCGCGGACGAAGAACGTCGAATCTCGCCGTATACTGGCTGTGTACTGGCCGCAAGAGCGCCGAGATACGACGTTCTTCATCCGCGCGGTGAGATACGATGTTCTTCGTCCGCGCGGTGAGATATGAGGTTCTTCATCCGCGCGGAGAGATGCGACGTTCTTCATCCGCGCGGTGAGATACGATGTTCTTCATTCGCGGGATGAGATACGACGTTTGTTGTCCGCGCGGTGAGATACGACCTTGTTCAGCACAGCCGTCGATATACAAATTAAGGTAGTTATGTCTTTAGGGTACAGTCTACAATGACGTAGGGTGCTCACTACAATAGTTACTGCATCATAGTCTAAAAGAAACCGAGTAGCACATGTGTATATAGAAGGATGTGAGTGTACAGTATGCTGTAACGGGCAGCGCGGGCTATTATTTCGGGATATGGTAGCGAGGGTAAACAGGAGTACGAAGACGGGTCCGCGCGATGTAAACATCGCGCGGCAACCTTGAGCGAGGGGGGGCGCGTGTCGGCAGCTGGAACGACACCGGTTCGACAGTGTCGAGGAGCGAGCACGCTTCTTCCCGCGCCGAGAGAGTTTTTGTGAGAGTGCACGTGGGAAAAGAGGAGTGAGGGTGAGAAGAGATAAATACTGCGCGCCAGGAATCGATATGCTGCAGCCCGAGCCCTCGTCACCGCCAGGAGCAGTTGTGCGAGAGGAAGGCAGAGAGAGAGAGAGAGAGAGAGAGAGAGAGAGAGAGAGAGAGAGAGAGAGAGAGAGAGAGAGAGAGAGAGAGAGAGAGAGAGAGAGAGAGAGAGAGAGAGAGAGAGAGAGAGAGAGAGAGAGAGAGGAGCCCGAGGCCGCAGCAGTTCACGAGGCTGTGGCACGCAACGACAGCCCTCGTCGCGCAGAGCAAGCGCGAGCTTTCGAGGTAAGCCTGGCCAGGCGTGCGTGCGAGCGAGCGTCGATTTTCCTCGCGGACGCGGCAGTCCGGGAAGTCGCTGCCGGTGAGCAAGGCCCACCGACGCGGGCGTGCACGTCGATCGTGCGCGACGATCGACGGCCGTCGGTGCGCGGCCGACTTGCGTGCGTGTGTACGTGTGTGTGCATCGGTGCGCATATAAGTCACAGATGCGAGAGTGGGCACACCAACCCCTTGTATTTGATAGAGTTGTAGAGAGTTATGCCTCCGGGGCAATAAACTGACTTATGGTTTTTCTACTTAAACGCTGAGTTAAGATTAGTATTTTGCGCGATTCCCTTCCCCCTATTTCAGTGCATCGGCGGATTGGATACCGCCGCCTCCGCGGGTGTGTGTGCGACGACATACACACAGAGCTGAGCGAGCGGCCGGGTAGTCAAGTTTGAGATACCGCGACGACGAAGTCGCGGGTTGTAGCTGAGGTAAGTGTGCGGCGGCTGCCGCCGAGAGGAGCCGACAGCAGCCGACGGACGAGGGCAGCAAGTACAGTGACAGCGTGGGTCTGCACAAGAGTGCTCGCGCCTATAACCGGTGCTGCGCCGTTTATCGGCAATTCCGCCTTACGCGACGGCATTTCGCCGTCGTTTCGTATACACTTTACACCCTGTTACAACTGGCGCCCTAAACGTGTGGGTACACGTACGCCGACCACGATGAGCGTGCAGGTAAACCCGATTCGTATTGGTCGAATCGGGACAGGGAATTGTGATAGCGCTTTTATGTAAAAATAGACCTTGTGGTTTTCTTTTTCTCTTTCCCTGGGTGAGCAGGTGATTGAGAAAAATTGCGTTTTTTTCCCCTAAAAATTTTTTTTTTCCTCTCGGGCATTTGCAAAGGAAATTTTCTTTTTCTTTTTTTTCTTTCAGAGTGCATTCGAGAGAGAGATTGAAGCGATAATCGAGTGGTGCGCTCCCGCAGAAATGCCGCGTATAGTGCGGAATAAAATACAGCGCGCGCGTCGCGTTGGAAAAATTTTTTTTTTTGCGTGTAAGCGTGCGTGCGATAACTTTGCGAGTACACGAGGCTCGCAAAGCAGAATTGTAGATTATACTACAACGTGGTTTTCGATTTTCCTCTAGTTTTTTTCCTTTTATTCTATTTTCTCGAAGGAATTCAAAATAAATTTTCGGTTTTCTGTTTTTTTTTTCTAAATTGATAACCCGCGATCATTAAGAGGATTATCGTCGTGACCGGGAAAATTTTTTTTCAATAAAGAAACTTCCTCCCGCCGCTTCGCGCAGTATAAGCGCATAAATAAATTGGTTTTTTCCTTTCCGTTTTTTTTTCTTTTCTATTGCTCTCTTCGGAATTGAACGTTTGTAATAATTTAAAGTTTCGATAAATTAAAATAAATTTAAAGTACTTTGGAACGATTTTAGAAGTTCGTTCCCCGATTCGGCAGCGCAGCCGCCGGAAAGCTAAAGCGACGGAAGGAAGTGGTTCGTCGGCCCAGCGATGACAAGAGCGTGAGACACAACTGGGGGCCGAACCAGGATACGCACACGCGCACTTACCCGGAGTATACCTGGTTAGGCGCGAATATATTGTAATTAAATTCCTTTTTTTTGTATTTTCGGTGCGCCTAACCGAAGCATGCGTAGCGTTAGCCGCGCAAAGGTATACTCGCGGGAGAGTTTCAGTCGAAAAGACTAATTGTCACGGAGACAAGTGAAAAGCGGCGCTCATAAAAATGAGTGCGCCGACCGTCAAACCAAATGCGACCTTCAAAGCACTGGATAACTGGTGCAGATGTATCACAGACGACGAAACTCTGCAATACAGCAGCACTCTGAAACTAAAAACGGACGGTGATCCATTCAGCAGACTAGGGCGTCTGTATAAGTGGCTGTCAGGCGAATATAACGCCGACGATTTCGAACAATCGGCCGACGCCGCCGAGCATAATGCCTGGGTCGAGCGTGCAAATGCTTGACAAGCGTTCTTAGACAGTGGATGAACGACAATACACGAATAAACGATGACAGTTCGGTACACTTCGATAACGACGATGACGAGACCCACAGCAGAAACACCAAGAACACCCAACAGACGAGTAACGGCGGACTCGTAATGTTCAAAATGACAGCACCGGACGGCACAGAGGTGGAACTGCCGACCGATTTTGCCATGTATATGACCGCAATGAGCAAAAAGATCGACTCATTGAACGAGTCGATCAGAGAGATGGCATCACGGACCCCGCACCCAGCTGCAAACAGCACGAGCATAGATGTGAGAGACATTGCGGAAAGACGTGTCACATTCGAAAACACACCCGCCAGTCATAACCAGGATAGACACGGACGGCCGAGGCAGCAAGCTCAATAAACCTCGAGCAACCAACGATTTCCGCCGCCATTTACCCCGCTCTCCCACCGCCAGAGGACTGACGGAGCCTGGGAGGAGAGAGGATCTCAGAGCAGACAGTGGCCGAACACATCTGCTTCTGAGATAGGACGGCAAACCAGAGGAAGATCGACGCCGATAGACAACGACGATATGAATCGCACATCGAGCGGGAATACCCGGGACATCGGCCAAATAGTCCGCCGATGGGGCTACAAATTCGCCGGCGAGCCGGGGGAAAGTATCGACACTTATCTCGAACGCGTCGAAGGAAGTTGGGAGTTAGCAAAGCTCACCGAGGTCGAGATGTTGAGCGCCCTCCCAGAACTGTTCATCGGCATCGCGGCGACTTGGGTACGCTCCAACAGGTCCGTCTGGTCAACCTGGGAACAGTTGACTCGGAGAATTAGAAGATGGTGCGGTGTCACCGACCACGTGCAGCAACGGCTGGCGCACGAAGTCGCACTGAGGACTCAAGGACCTGAGGAATCAGTACGTGATTATATCACCTGTCTCGAGGCGATCATGCGGTGGATGGAGCCACCACCGTCGATTGAGTTTCAACTCGCTACGCTGCACCGCAACATGAAGCCGCGGCTGCAGCAGCTCGTGCGACGCAACGTTTTTAAGAGTATCGAAACTCTGCTGGACTTGGCGATGGAGGTCAAGCTAGCGGTGGAGGCGGAAAAGTCGTTCAAACTCCCACCTCCGCCGGAGTCGTGCATGTACGCAGACTTTGCGTATAAACCGAGAAAGCCGGCAACGCCGAAAATAAAGGTGGCAGCGATGGAGACGAAACCACCACCGACGCAGCCTCCACAGAAATCGGCATCGCTGGAGGAAACGATGGCGAAATTTGCGGGGATGATCCTCGACGGGATCAAGAAAATTCAGGCCCTGAGTTCGGCACACGGCCCGCCGACGCCAGTATCTCCTTCAGCGGTGGTAAACGGCAACACCGGCGCGAAGAAAAAGACGGCCCCTAGGAGACACGGGAGAAAGCCGTCCAAGCGTCGAAATCACTCGAGCACGAGCAGTGAATCGGGAGGCGACGAGCGAAAGAAGGAGTCACCGAGGAAAACGTCCCCGCCGACGCCCCCGACGCTCGGAGCGACCTTCAGCTGCTACGGGTGCGGAACACCCGGAGTTATCCGCAGAAACTGCGCGAAATGCGTGTCGGAAAACGCGCGGCAGACGAAGTAAGCGGGGTGATGACTTCGTCTGCTGAGGATCCCGCGAGGACTTCAGCGACTGAGGCGAAGGGAGCCGACGTAAATGACATGAAATCGTGTTGGTGGCTCCAAGTCTCGGTTGGAAATTTTTGGTTGCGAGCGCCCTACGATACGGGCGCGTCGCGCACGGTGATGGGGGCAGTAGGCCTTCAGATGGCCACTGCTCTGGCGAGACCGTTGATGCCAAGCTACGGCCACCGCACGAAGGTCGTAGGAGGTCCAACGGCACATATCGTCGGCTACGTGGAACTCCCGTTTGAAGTAGGCGGCGTGAAGCGAGACATTCGCGTAGCGGTGATACCCGACGACAAAGTGGATTGCTACTTGGGAGCGAACTTTGTCCGAGAATTCGGAACTCTCCACGATCCTATCCGGAACTAGCTGATAGTGATCGTGGCGGACGAGAAACGCGTCGACCTAGAGGTCGCTGCGGTTTCGTCCGTCGAGGCCCTCGAACTGTCAGCGATAGGCCTCGAGGACGTGACGGAGGGCCAGCGTCGAGAGATGGCAGAGATAGTCGCGCGAATCTTGGGCGAGTCAGATAGCACCCTGGGTTGCACGTCATGGATCAAACACCACATCGATGTGGGACGCGCATGGCCGATAAAGCAGCGCTATTACCCGGTATCGAAGAAGCTCGAAGAAGAGATGCACCGACAGTTAGTGGAGATGCTTGACTCTGGGGTGATCGAGCCATCTGTCAGCGCTTGGTCGAGCCCGGTGGTGATGGTACAGAAAGGCGTCGATAAATATCGCTTCTGTATCGACTTCCGCAAGTTGAATGCGGTGTCGAAAGCGGACGCGTACCCGTTGCCTTACATGGACGCGATATTGCGCAAGCTGCGTAGCGCACGATATATATCGACGCTGGATTTGAGCGCGGCGTAGCACCAGATTGTGCTGATGCCAGAATCTAAGGAGCTCACGGCATTCACCGTACCCGGACTGGGACTATATCTGTTCGCGAGAATGCCGTAAGGACTGTCGCAGGCTGGGGCGACCTTCCAACGGCTGATCGATAAAGTTATCGGCCCCGAGCTCGAGCCGTATGCTTTCTCGTACTTAGACGACATTATAATCGTCACGGAGTCGTACGAGGATCACCTGAAGTGGCTCGAGCACGTACTTCAGAGGATAAATGAAGCGGGGCTGACGATCAATCGCGAGAAAAGTGTTTTCGGGAAAACCGAGGTTAAATACCTCGGCGTGCTCGTCAACAGAGACGGATTTCGGTTCGATCCCGATAAGATCGAGCCGGTCATCAATTTTCCGGTACCCAAGAACTTGAAACAGCTTCGACGCTTCATGGGGATGGCTTCATGGTACCGGAAGTTCCTGAAGGATTTCGCTACAACCGCTGAGCCGCTAACGGCGCTCACTAAAAAGGATTGGCGATATGAGTAGGGCGACACGCAACAAGAAGCCTTTGAGAAGATCAAAGCGCTTATAGCGTCAGCCCCGGTGCTCGCAAGGCCGGCGTTCGATGCCCAGTTCGTCGTACAGACAGACGCTAGCGACACTGGCATCGGCGCCGTCCTGCTCCAAGTTATAGATGGTCAAGAGAGAGTATTGGAATTCGCCAGCCGCACGCTGTCCCAAGCGGAGCGAAATTAGAGCGTCACGGAACGAGAGTGTCTCGCCGTGGTCTGGGCGATCCAGAAGTTTCGGTCTTATATAGAAGGATATCACTTCTTGGTCGTCACAGATCACAGCAGTTTACGGTGGCTACACGGTCTCCACAGTTCCACGGGGAGACTGGCGAGGTGGGCTCTCGAGCTACAAGGTCACTCCTTCGACGTCGAGCACAGAAAAGGGGCATTGAACCACGTGCCCAATGCACTTTCGCGCATATACGAGGACGAAGACGACCTCAAGGTGTGCGCGAGCGCTTGGGTGACTGGTACCGAGGATAAGTGGTATCAGTCATGGTTGGACGAAGTGAGATTCGACCCCACGACCCATCCACGGTGGAAAGTGGTAGGGGGTCGGCTCTTCTACTTCATCGCGGATGAGGTAGTCGAGGTAGCGGTCGCCGACGACGAGGCCTGGAAGTTCGTTGTGCCGCGCGAACATCAGCTAGAGGTGCTGCGCGAATCGCACGAAGACGCGACCGCCGGACATCAAGACCGAAAGAACACTTACTCTCGAGCCGCCCACATGTACTACTGGCCAAAGATGTACGAGGCTGTACGCCGGTACGTGAAGCGGTGCCGGGTTTGTCAACAGACCAAGGCAGAGCAACGGCCACCGGCAGGACTGATGGGCCAGCGAGTGATAGAACGGCCTTGGCAAGTTGTCGCAGGAGACGTGACTGGGCCATTCGTGAAAAGCAGACAGGGATACGAATACATCCTGGTATTCGAAGATCTGTTCACTCGCTGGCTGGAGTGCGTGCCCATCCGCAAAACCAACGCCAAGACTATATTGAAAGAGTTCAAGGAAAGAATAGTCCTGCGTTTTGGCACTCCCGAGGTATTCTTGTCTGATAACGGCACGGAATTCAAGAATAAAGCCGTGGACGAATACCTCGAGGGGATCGGCGTCTATCACTCGACGACGCCGCCATATCACCCTCAGGCGAACACTGTAGAAAGGGTAAACAGGACGTTAAAAACGACGAAAAGCTACCAGCTGGCATTTTCGTTGAACTATGCTGTGCATTCGTCCACTGGCGTGACACCGGCAGTCCTAAACTACGGCAGGCAGCCGTTGCCGCCTACGACTACGCGACGCGCACAGGAGCGCGCCGCTCTGGAACAAAGAGGAATGGAGGCTAGAGACTAGTGGCTAGAGTGACTAAAGGGCTTGGAGCCGGTGAAGAAACAGGCCGCGTCAAAGTCGGCGGAAGAGCACAAGCGTCAGGCGACGTATTACAACGCACGCCGAAGAGAGGTCAAGTATGAGGTCGGTGACCTAGTAATGAAGAGGAACCGAATCCTGTCTTCGGTGGCGCAAGGTATTTCGGCGAAATTAGCGCCTAAGTACGCCGGCCCACTGAGGGTAAATGAAGTAACAGGTTCTAACACGGTGACGATTGTCGACGAGCATGGGAAAAATGAAGAGGTGCTACACGTCTCTCACCTGAAGCCTCTCAACGACACGGCGGAGTCATCGGACGTCTCCGTCGTTGAAGAAGACGACATCGAGGAGCCACAACCGCCGAGGGAGACGACAAGCGACCTGGTGATGAGAGACCCACCGGAAGTCGGTGGAGCGACGCCGAGCGGGACGCGAGACGTCCGCGGAAAACGGTTCGCGTTGTGGTCCGCGCGAAATCGAAGAAAGCGCGCGCAGCTCCGAAATCACACCTCGGGACGGGGAAGCTCCGGGGAAGGAAGAAAGGCTCCAAAAATTAAGTGGAGCCGACGGTGGAACAGAGTCTTTCGCCGCGTCTGACGCGGGCACAAAGGTTGGCGGTGAGAAGAAGGAGCGAGAGTGACTCCGAATAACCATGACCCTTATTTTATTACCTTTTTCCAGATGGACGAGAAATCTCCCGCCACGACCGCGAAGGAGGTCGGCGCCAGCGACAGCCTCAACACCGAGGCGATGGTTCGAGGGGCGTTACACGCCCTCGAACATATCGGGTTCGCCGAACCCGCTCGCCGGCAGTCAGTGGCGATCGAGGAGCTGGAGAAGTCAGCGAGCTCGCCGATCCTCCCCAGACTGTCCGCCGCATCACTGCCGGCGCTTGTGTTGCGTCGACCCAGGGAAGCCGACGCACAGTGTGACGAAACACCTAAAAAACCCACTAAATATCCGCTTCAAGCCAATTTTGCTTTAAAAAATCTGAAGAAAAAAAATGTGGCCGTCACGGGACGCCTGGCAGATGTGAAACATGGAAATTGATTATTATTGAAAAAGAATTAGTTGAGTTTCATAAGAAAGGGATGCAATGGAAGGGAATAGACAAATATTGAACAAGTTAAAATGATAAAAAACATTTTTTAGATATATTTTAGCAAGACAATGTTAATTATATATATATATATATATATATATATATATATATATATATATATATATATATATATATATATATATATATTGGGCTAATTTAAAAGCTGAGCTCGTGGAAAAAAAATCGAGATGGCTATTCATAAGGAATTGGGCTACAAGACAGTACTGTTAATAGCCGATATGGCTATTGTCTAGCCAACAACATTAAATTTTAAATCAAATACAAATTCCAAAACTCAAGTAGCCGGGAGACGCGGGTTCTATGCGTATACGGGAGCGCGTCAGACGTTTATACATGGCAAAATAATTATTTAAATAATTAATAACCCCAAGCAGGCGGGGGATGCGAGTTCAACGCGTATACGGGAGCGCGTCAGACGTGCATATAAGGCCAAATTATTATGTAAATAATTATGACCCTAAGTATGCGGGGCATGAGAGTTCCACGCGTATACTGAAATAAGGCAGACGTGCATACAAGGCAAAATAATTATGTAAATAATTCTTAACCCCAAGTAGGCTGGGGATGCAAGTTCCATGCGTATACCTACTAGGAGTTGAGGATTATTTAAATAATTATTTTGCCTTGTATGCACGTCTGACGCGCTGCCGTATACGCGTGGAACTCGCATCTCCAGCCTACTTAGGGTTAACAATTATTTAAATAATTATTTTGCCATGTATACACGTCTGCCTTATTCCAGTATACGCGTGGAACAAGCATTCAAGTATAATGGTTAAAAGTATGGCTTAAAGAAGATCGAAAATATTGGCAATATATTGAGTATATATTGGCAATATATTGGGAATATATTAGCAACAAATTGGCAACAAATTGGCAATCTCACAATCGTTACATACAAAATTATACACAGTTTGTACAAAGTTCAAATTTAGATAAAGTTTAAACAAAGTTTAGACCAAGTTCAGAGCAAGGTTATAGAAAGTCTCTAAGTCTTAATGAAAATCTCGCTTAAAGTGTCACATAGAACGTTTATATGAAGTTTAAACAAAGTTCAGGAAAAGTTCAGGCAAATTTTGTACAGAGTGTAGATAAAGTTTAGATAAAGTTTAGATAAAGTTCATACAGAGTTTAGACCAAGTTTATACATACAACGGTTATAGAGTATAGCTGAAGTCTAGATAAAGTTTGAACAAAGTTTATACCTTGTTTAGATCAAGTTTATAGAATGTCTCGCTCGAAGTCTCGCTTGAGGTCTCGCTCGAAGTCTGGTTAAAAGTCTCGTTCGTAGTCTCGCTAAAAGTCTGGCTAAAAGTCCCGCTCGAAGTCTCGCTAAAAGTCTCGCTAAGTCTGGCTAAAAGTCCCGCTCGAAGTCTCGCTAAAAGCCTGGTTAAAAGTCTCGCTCGAAGTCTCGCCAAAAGTCTCACTAAAAGTCCCGCACGAAGTCTCGCTCGAAGTCTCGCTAAAAGTCTCTCTCAAAGTCTCGCTAAAAGTTCCGCTCGAAGTCTCGCTCGAAGTCAGACTAAAAGTCTGGTTAAAAGTCTCGCTGAAAGTCTCGCTGAAAGTCTCGTCAAAAGTCTCGCTCGAAGTCTCGCTAAAAGTCTGGTTAAAAGTCTTGCTCGAAGTCTTGCTCGAAGTCTCGCCAAAAGTCTCGCTCAAAGTCTCGCCAAAAGTCTTGCCAAAAGTCTCGCTCTAAGTCTCGCTAAAAGTCTTGCTCGAAGTTTCGCCAAAAGTCTCGCTCAAAGTCTCGCCAAAAGTCTCGCTAAAAGTCTCGCTCTAAGTCTCGCTAAAAGTCTTGCTCGAAGTCCGGCTCAAACTTTGGCTTGAAGACTTTGAGACTCTATCAACTTCGTAAAAACATGTTGTAACCTATGTTTGAACTTTATCTAAACTATATCTCAACTTTATGTAAACTGTGTATAAACTTTGAATGCAACGCTTTAAGCGAAACTTTCTATAAATGTTATCTAATCTTGCTCTAAACTTTACCCAAACTTTACCTAAATTATATCTAAACCTAATTTAAACTCTGTATAAACTTGGTCTAAACTCTGTATAAACTTTATCTAAACTTTATCTAAACTTTATCTACACTCTGTACAAACTTTGCCTGAACTTTTCCTGAACTTTGTTTAAACTTCATATAAACGTACGTTGTATGAGACACTTTAAGCGAGATTTTCATTAAGACTTGGAGACTTTCTATAACCTTGCTCTGAACTTGGTCTAAACTTTGTTTAAACTTTATCTAAATTTGAACTTTGTACAAACTGTGTATAATTTTATATGTAACGATTGTGAGATTGCCAATTTGTTGCCAATTTGTTGCCAATATATTCCCAATATATTGCCAATACATACTCAATATATTGCCAATATTTTCGACCTTCTTTAAGCCATACTTATAACCATATCTTCCAGCCATATTACCAGCCATTCTTTAGCCCATACTTTCAGCCATACCTTAACGGGGTGGCATAGTCCTACCATTACCGACCAAGCAATTGGCAAAGTTTCAAGCTTATTAAAAATAAAATACATAAAATCACAAAAAATCAAGAGAACACTTCGTTGCAGTTCATTCATATACACAGTACATATACACAGTGCATATACACAGTAAATGAAAATAGGATGAAAATATATTGATATTAAGTTATTTTTTGTCTCAAAGTTACCATTTATTCATGCGTGAATGATTATAATAGAAAATAATATAATTTTCCTTTAAAAGGTAAAAGAAAAGAAAAATTTAAATAAGACCTTGCTTGTGTGTATTTTTCTACGCGTATCAGCAGTTAAGACAATACTTGTATTAACTTTACTTGAAAGTAAGAAATCTTATATCAGGTTTGGAAAAAATTTTTAAAAAGAAATACATGCTTAACTTAAGCCATGAAATGTATGTTAATTACTAGTCCAGAAAGGCAGTAGTATTAGAACAAAACTAACGCAATATACGTAAAAGCGCATTGAATTTTTCGTAGACCCATTTCAATGTATATGTAGCACGGGTCGCTCTTTTAGGCTTCTTCTATACTTGCCTTCGGAGCGCTCCCGCGCTCCTTGATGTTTCAGTATGCGGTTAATTTCAATGGGAACATTACTGAAGTAAGGAAGCGCAAAAGAAATTGGATATTATTACTTTTCAGTAACGAAACTATGATTCTTTAGTTTAATTTCTTTGAAAATAAGTACTGCAGAGATACGCATATACGCGCGACACCACGAGCTCATTTACGGCCGTGACTCTGCGCGCTGCGTTCATACGGCGCGACGTAAGTCGTACTGGCGTCATCTCTGGACGCCGTCGCAAACGTTCACCATTTGTAAACATTACTCGTTAGCCTACAAATTACGTATTACGTTGTGCGCTACAGTAATATTGATGAAAACATTATGAATATCATGCTATTATGTTGTATCAATGATTAGATAGTTTGTCTACTTTATTTAGTTGTGCTCAGCTATTGCGAGTTGAAGTGGCCGTTGCTTTACTAGAGTCACAGTTTGGAAAGTCTGACGTTTTCCGAGTTCCGCAATTCCGCTTTCTCGAACGCGAGTTTGCGCTCCGAGCTAAAGTAAAATATACAATATTCAAAACAGCGTTAAATAAATATTATTACATGAAATGCTATCGGGTAAAGGTGGTATAGCCTCCAAATTGAACAAACTACAAGAAACTATCATAAAAGCCGTACCGCAAATATTTTTCGAAAAAATAATTTTTTTACTTTTTGTGTTTGACATTTTATGAATTTTTTGATAGCGCCATTCGATTCCTTGGGTCCGAAAACCCCTAGGACCCTCAGACTTTGACGAATTGATCAATTTGGATGAGAGAAAATCTCGTGTACGTCTTAGTTTGGGAACCCGGTATGCTGCACAATTGGGCACTTTGAGGAGAAATTTTCATATATACGTATATGAATTCGGCACTTCGAGGAGATTTGGCACTTTGAAGAGATTTTTGGCACTTTGACGAGTTCTATAAGTATGCGAATTGCGCACTTTGAGGAGGCGCTAGAGTTTCGGTACCCAGAGAGGGGTTTATTTCTTTAGTCACGCTGACTGTACTCTGGGCGTCGAGACCCTAGCTCCTCAAAGTGCCCAATTCTACTATATATATATATATATATATATATATATATATATATATATATATATATATATATATATATATATATATATATATAATTTTGGAAGTCATCCTCATACGTGTACGTATACATCCATATATGAGCGTATATCATCATATACAACTACGCAGAACCGTATATAACCGTACATGGACGTACATGAATTATATAGATTTAATCATATATGTCTATATATCATCATATATAATCGTATATGACTATATGTGCTAATATACAACCTTATATATTTATATACCCGGTACAAAATGATTTAAAATCTTGAATGGGGATATATAAGTATACGTGATTATATATGTTCATATGTGGATTTTGTCTCTATATAAACATATTAGGTTGTATATTAGCAAATATAGTCATATATGAATATATATGATATATAGACATATATGGTGAAATCTGTATAATTCATGTACGTCCATGTACGGTTATATACGGTTCTGCATAGTTGTATATGATGATATACGTTCATATATGGATGTATACGGACACGTATGAGGACGACTTACAAAATTATATATGTATATGATCATATATAGTCATGTATGACTATACTTGCTTATATACAAACATGTGTTTTTATATTGAGACAAAATCCATATATGATCAAATATGGTTATATATAATCAAGTATGGTTATATGGGAGCGTCCAGCAGAAACGGGCCACCGAGCGCGGTGCCTTTTTTCGCGTAAAAGGCGCTCTGTTTAACTCGCTCATAATCGTATGCTGCGTCTTTGAAAAAAAAACCAAGGACCTATATCGATAGATTTTTTTCTGCTCTTTCCAGTTGCGCCATTGTCTTTATTGCGAAACGCGTTCTTCCGGACGAAAACTCGAGTTGAATATTGAAAGCCATTTTTCTCAAAGTATATCATGTTTTTTTTTTTCAAAATAAACTACACCATTGGAAAGTACAACTCTTAAGCTTCAAACCCCTATCTTGGAGAAGTTGGAGAAATAAAGGGTTTAAAAGTAACAACATGAAAAAGACAGCGCCGAGGGTCCGCGCGAGCCTCTCGCGCCCGTGCATACGGCACGTTTAAGTGCACGCTCTATTCAATTCACTAATAATCGTGTACCAAGTCTCTGAAAAAAGAACTAAGGACATATATCGATAGATTTTTTCCTGCTCTTTCCAATGGTGCTATTATTTTTATTCCGAAATGCTTCCTTCTAGTTGAAAATTCCATTTGAATGTTTAAACTCTATTTTTTTCAATAAAATATCAGTCTTTTCTTCAAAATGAATTATATTCTTCAAAAGTACAAGTCTTAAAATATAAAATATTATATTTTTAAGTTGAAACATGAAAAGTTCAAAAATAGTAAGATCAAAAAGACAGCGGCTGCCCGAACTTTTTACGCTATGCTCAAGGACGGATTAATACCCGTGATGAGCTATTTCGCCCTTTCTTTTTTGTAAATATAAAATGTTTTGTAACTTACAATGCCAATGCGTGGACATAATTTTGTGGATCTAGTTGTAACAGTTAGTATAATATTACAATGAACTTTGTTCATTTATATAACAAAATTTGAAAAACATAATATATTAAACATAAAAATATCCATGAACGCACTGAAAGCAGTGAAACAGAAATTTAAAATAACCTTATAGATTGTTTAATCTGGCATAACAATATTACCTTTTCCTTTAAATTCTAATTTTTTTACATTTTTTGATTTTATAAGAATTGTCCTTTTTGCGACATCCGCTTCTTTCTTTGTTTGAGTTTTAAGTACTTTTTCTTTTTTGATCGGTGGATATAATTGAGAATCTTCTGACGCTGAAAATCTTTTAAGTTCTAACTTTTTGGCATCATTTAATAATTTAATACCATGAAACAATTGAGTTCCAGGTATTGTCTTAGCTGAGGCTAGCCTGTTTTGTAGCTTTTCTGTAGCCTTCAAGTAATCGTCTTTTGATGAAAGAAGCATTCAATATTTTTGAAATACTCAGTTGCCCATTTGTATAAATCTTGGGTCGTCAATATATAATTGTCGGATACTTTCCGTAAACTTTCTCATCTGGCATTGCTTTTCACGGAAGCACCTATTCCATCACATGCATTTTTTCCGTGGACTGTTGCATGAAAATGCCACTCAGCATCAACAGCAAAATCATCATAATGATGAAGAAGATTTTGGAAATTGCGTTTATTTTTAAAATGTTGCGCAGCTCCATCAGTAAAATAAATAACTTTTCTAACTAAATCGAAAGACTTTTTAAGGAAATTAATTATAATTTCTTATATTAGATAAACTGCAACAACGTCATGAATTAAACTATCTGAGAGAACTACCATGCTTTTGTGTTCAATTTTAGATTCTGATCCTTTATAGTAAATGACTATTGTAGCTAAACTAGATTGATTATTATTATAATGAAATGATTGTGCTGCATCTTGTGCTATAAAAGCATAGTTTTCTGAAAAATCTAGAGAAATTAAAAACTCTCCTTCAGATAAGGATTCTTTCAAGAATTGAAAATAAGAAGACTGTTGTTTAGAAATAAATGAATGAGTCTTAAGTTTATACAAAAGAGGAAAAAAAATATCGATAAATGAAGACTTAGAAACGTTTTCAGTTTGCAATGTTGATCTATCGGTAGTTTTCCACATTTGAAACTTTATTTCATTAATCTCAGAGCTTTCGAATAATAATTCTAGATCATTTTTTAGAGGTTCGACACCAGGACAATTTTCGCACATATTTAAATAGCATTTCGCTGTTGGACTTTTACAAACTATTTCGGCTTTGCAATCTTTATAAGTGTTCATTCTATCAAAAGAAACTCCTGAGTTTCTTAAACCAACTAACAGAAGTTTAACATTTTGATGATAAACGCAAACACACACTGAATGTGTCCCACTGCTACCAGCTAAAACACAATATTTAGGACGACATTCGGCAAATTTACTGAATCCTATTTTCGATCCAGGATACTGTTGCTTATATTTTAAATATAGTTCTCGACGATTGTATAAGACAAGCCGTTTCTGGATGTAACTTTTTGTGCCATCATCATTTTTTATACATTTGTTATCTTTATAGCCTGGCATAATTCTACTAATTCTCATCACTTTCATAGAAGAGCTTTGCTTGATCTAAAGTATCACTTGATATTTTTTTATTTCCTCTGTTGTCATTTAATTGGGCTGGGTTATCAAATAATTTACATTTCGATGAAAGTCGGCGAGACAAGTTCGAAAATCTAGCTACTTTGCGAGTGCTCCAGTTTTTAGGAAGTAATTTCAAAAGTAATATCTTTTCCATTTTTGTCAAATTTTGGTCATTCAACAATTTTTTCAAATTAAAAATAATTTCCTTAGAATCTTCTATTGAAATCTCACTCTCTTCTTCAATCTGAGCATTAGATTTTATTCGACAAGAATCGCATATTTTGTCTCTATCAGTTAAATGCGGATAACAAGCTCTAAGTTTATCGGAAACAAACCTAAGTTTCGATGAATGCTTTATTTCATCAAATGGATTACAGCAACGATTTAAAATGTTAGACATTTTATTAAGCTTTTTTTATTAAGGCAACAAGACAAAGGGTCAAAGTAATACGGCATGTGCATACAGCACCTGGCTAGTGGGCGACGCAGGCCTCTATTTAAGCCCGCGGGGTGATGTTTTTCATTGAAGGTAGCGCGCTTGGTGCTTGCCATCTAGCGGGCACTTCGGGTACTAATCCCGAACAGAAGCATTTCGGAATAAAAATAATAGTGTGTGTGTAGCTGGATCTCAGCTTCTACTCGATCGATTTTAATCAGACAGGTCTCATTTTTTTTTGTTTTTTTTTGTGTGATGGCGGGTCAAAAATCGGTTTTCGATTGGGCTGATTCGTCTTTGTTTTATTTCGAATTTTCGATTTTCTCAAAATTTATTTTTGATTTTTTTTAATGATCGGATTTAAATTTTTATAGCACTGTGTGACCTAAATCCGCACTTAAGTCACGGCTAGCTGTGACTTAAGTAGCCCATTATTACACTGTGAAATAATGAATTTACTTAAGTCACAGGCACGTAATTAACGCCAATTATCAAAGGGCGCGGCAGCGCCCTGCTTGGCGAGTAAAAAAACGAAGTGACTAACGAGCAAGCGGGGCGTTGACGCACCCTTTATTCTTTGGAATAGTCCGCTCCAATCTTACTTTTTCCTATTCTTGATAACAACATTTTTTTACTCTTTATTTGAATACTTAAATGCATTCCATTAGATAGAATCTTTTATGTACTATCCATATCTGCAATTTCATGTTTCAAGATTCTTTCGTTTTCGTATACTTTTAATAGTAAATTTGCCCTCTCAATTTTCATCTCATTTTTCATTTTCTTCGTCGTCTTCGCGTCGTCGTCGTATTTTAATCCTATACCATATATACGTATGTATAGGCACTATTAGACAGTGATTCTACTTGTATCCGAGAGTGGCGCTATATAAATTTTTCTACAGGGCTATATACACACACATTCGTAATCGTATCGACATAACCTCACGCATCTCTAATCTCTAATAAACAAAAACAATGTTATTATGAAATATGTACATACACAATATGTATATACTATCACGGATTAATATTTAAATTATATCAAAGATCTCAGAAAGTGGACTGATGAAAAGAATTTATTTACGAGCATCATCAATGAGACAATAATTTTTAGATAAGTATTTTAAAATATACATTGACAGTAGAAAGCAGAGATCAAGATGTAGTTCTGTTTTTATTTTTTTAAGTACTGTCAGATCAGATCTTAGAAATTGAGTCTATCCCAACTATACGGCTACTACAATACAAGAGTTTAGATAAGTATAATTTTCAAGTAATTTGTCACAAAGACATTATCTCTCATAATGTAGGCTAAGCAAGAAGCTCCAAAACCTATTTCATTCATCGTAAAGGATTTTAAATGTTTTATGTTTGCAACATGACCAGTCGAATGAAGGCTTTTCTTGAGACAAAGTTTATATTCTGTGTA
Organism: Torymus aiolomorphi; assembly: GCA_036365515.1. NCBI lineage: Eukaryota > Metazoa > Arthropoda > Insecta > Hymenoptera > Torymidae > Torymus > Torymus aiolomorphi. The sequence goes on from CM070874.1 coordinate 16,872,755, forward strand.
TAAATGGTTTATAGTTATGATTTGAAAAGTATCAAACATAACAATTTTCTAATTTTAATTATTTTAAAAAACAAGTTATTTCACAATGCCATTTCACAATAAATTTTTATATTTTCTCACTTATCAAATCATAACTATAAACCATTATATGAAGAATATAAACTTTTTCTCAAGAAAAATCTTCACCCGACTGGTCATGTTGCATAAATAAAACATTGAAAATCCTTTATGATGAATGAAATAGGTTTTGGACCTTCTCGCTTAACTTATATTATGATTATGAGAGATAATGTCTTTGTGACAAATTACTTGAAAATAATTCTAAATATTTTCTTCTTTTATAAATGGGTTATTTGATGTAAAATCAAAAACTGTTATATTCCTCTAACTTGTTAGCCTTACTGTTTGAGGTAAATATATACAGCGTGTCCAAAAAGTCTGGAAACACCCAAATAATTTCTCAGCTGAATTACTATTGGAAAATGTTAAGGTCGCCTTTGTAGTAATTTTTTACGAGGAATCCAATGGTGACCTTGGATTCGACCTTGGACCTCATTTTTGAGGTTATTTCAAGGTCAACCTCATTTTTTTAAATGGTAACCCCTATTTTTTATAGCGGAATCTGAAAGAGCGGAAAATTTTACGTCCGGATATGTATTAAGGTATGAGGTTGAGGTTGCCCCCAGAGGTCAAATTGAGGTCAAAGTATGATTTCTTAAAAATTTCGCGAGTTCAGTGGTAAAACAAAACAAACAAAGGTAAGTTTGGTAAGTTCGAACGAAGACTTGAAGGTGACCTCTGATTCGACCTTGAACCTCATTTTGAGCCTCATTTTTGAGGTTATATCGAGGTCAACCTCATTTTTTAAATGGTAACCCCTATTTTTTAGCGGAATCGGAAAGAGTGTGAAACTTTACGTCCAAACATGTACTCAGAACATAGTTCAAGAAGGACCTTGACGTTCATTTGAAGGTCATTTAAACTTAATGACGGTCTGATCTTGTGTAAACTTTTTAATTTTTTAAACAGTCTAACATCTTATTTCAAGTGCTCGAATTATTTTCCATCCACTTTTTGATAGTAACCTAATCGATGATCGAAAACACCAACAGTATTTTTGATCATTTCAGTAGGAATGAGAGCTGATTCATTGTAAATTTTTTTGAAGCGTTTAAATATTGAACATTGTTACTTGTTATTTTTCGTATGGTTAGAGTGACAATAAACTATTATTCATTCCATAACCACCACAGAAAAGGGTTGGTCATCTTTCAAACATATTTTTTGAAAATTAAAAGTTCTTTTTATTTTCAACTCAAAAAGTATTTTTGGATAAGGTCTACTACGAAGAGTAATAAAAATGAACAAACTCACTGATAGAGAAAGAATAACGATTCTCATGATGAGAGGTTGGGGACACATGCAGCGATCTTATAGGGCCGTAAGATATATTTTTAATGCTTCATTTAGGGTTGGTGGAACTCCACTATCATTTTCAACAGTTTAAAAAACTGTTAGAAGGTTTGAAAATACCGGCACTATCAGCGATTTACCTCGATCAGGCAGACCAATGTCAGCAGGTAACGAAGAGAAATCTTTAGATGTTGTGTTAACATTCACCGAAGATCCTCATACTTCCGTTCGTAGAGCTGCTCAAGTGCACGAAATAAGTAAATCATCTATTCATAACATACTAAAAAGAGAGAAGTTCCATCCATTTAAAGTAACGCTAATACACAAGTTAAATGAAGATGATTTCGATCGTCGCGTTGAATTCTGTGATGATATGATGGCACGCATCGTACAAAATCCAAATTTTCCATCAAATATAGTCTTCTCAGATGAAGCTACATTTCAACTTGACTCAAGCGTAAATAGGCATAACTGTAGATATTGGGCAGTTGAAAACCCTCATTGGGCAAGAGAAGCCAAGTCACAATATCCACAAAAATTAAATGTCTGGGCTGGAATATTAAATAATAGGATTATAGGACCATTTTTTATTGATGGCAATTTAAATGCAGAAAAGTATGAAACTATGTTGCGGAATCAAATTGTTCCTGCTATAAGAGAAATAGCTGGAGAGGACTTTAATAACACATGGTATCAACAGGACGGTGCAGCAGCTCATTATGCACGAAACGTTCGCGCATACTTAGATACAGTATTCATTAATCGATGGATAGGACGAAGAGGTGCAATTGAATGGCCAGCTAGGTCCCCCGATTTAACGCCTCTAGATTATTTCTATTGGGGTTATCTGAAGGATCGTGTATTCAAAACAAAACCCTTAAACTTAGATGAATTACGTGAAAGGATCATTGATGAATCAGCTCTCATTCCTACTGAAATGATTGAAAATGCTGTTGGTGCTTTCTATCATCGATTAGGTTACTGTCAAGAAATGAATGGAGAACAGTTCGAGGACTTGAAATAAGATGTTATACTGTTTAAAAAAATCAAATGTGAGAGGCAAGGGGACTCACGTAAATCAAGCGCCCCATCGTAAGAGACAAGGGGACTCACGTAAATCAAGCACCCCATCGTGAGAGGCAAGGGGACTCACGTAAATCAAGCGCCCCATCGTGAGAGGCAAGGGGACTCACGTAAATCAAGCACCCCATCGTGAGAGGCAAGGGGACTCACGTAAATCAAGCACCCCAAAGGGAACAGATTTTACTACGTCCACGTCGTTGTTCCTGGGTAACGCTAAATGTAAAAAAATTGAACTTGACATGACTTTTAAGGACAATGTCAAGGTCACCATTAGATTTCTCGTTGAAAACTACTAAAGAATTAACCTCGCTCAGTGTGATAAAAAGTTTACACAAGATCAGACCGTCATTAAGTTTAAATGACCTTCAAATGAACGTCAAGGTCCTTCTTGAACTATGTTCTGAGTACATGTTTGGACGTAAAGTTTCACACTCTTTCCGATTCCGCTAAAAAATAGGGGTTACCATTTAAAAAAATGAGGTTGACCTCGAAATAACCTCAAAAATGAGGCTCAAAATGAGGTTCAAGGTCGAATCAGAGGTCACCTTCAAGTCTTCGTTCGAACTTACCAAACCTTACCTTTGTTTGTTTTGTTTTACCACTGAACTCGCGAAATTTTTAAGAAATCATACTTTAACCTCAATTTGACCTCTGGGGGTAACCTCAACCTCATACCTTAATACATATCCGGACGTAAAATTTTCCGCTCTTTCAGATTCCGCTATAAAAAATAGGGGTTACCATTTAAAAAAATGAGGTTGACCTTGAAATAACCTCAAAAATGAGGTCCAAGGTCGAATCCAAGGTCACCATTGGATTCCTCGTAAAAAATTACTACAAAGGCGACCTTAACATTTTCCAATAGTAATTCAGCTTAGAAATTATTTGGGTGTTTCCAGACTTTTTGGACACGCTGTATAATACACCATTCAAGAATGGAAGCAAAGTCGTTTACTAAACTCATCTTACAGTCTCCTTATATTTAATTTATAGTTCTGGTTCAGAAAGTTGTACTTGAATAAAATATTTCAAGTAAGTCATTTGTTAAATGGTAAAAGCTTTACCAGATATGAGAAAAAGTAAAATTAACAAATTTTTCTTTTGGAACTTTTCAAATCATAACTATAAACCATTTATACAAAGAATATAAACTTTGTCTCAAGAAAAGCCTTCACCCAACTGGTCATGTTGCAAATATAAAACATTGAAAACCCTTTATGATGAATGAAATAGGTTTTGGAGCTTCTCGCTTAACTTATATTATGGAAGATAATGTCTTTAATAACAAATGTAAAATTTGTTAATTTTACTTTTTCTCATATCTGGTAAAGCTTTTACCATTTAACAAATGACTTACATGAAATAATTTATTCAAGTACAACTGTCTGAACCAGAACTATAAATTAAATACAAGGAGACTGTAAGCTGAGTTTAGTAAAGGACATTGTTTCCATTCTTGAATAGTGTATTATATATATTTACCAAACAGTAATGCTAACAAGTTAGAGGATTATAACACTTTTTCATTTTACATCAAATAACCCCTTTATAAAAGAAGAAAATATTTAGAATTATTTTACAGTAATTTGTGACAAAGACATTATCTCTCATAATATAAGCTAAGCGAGAAGCTCCAAAATCTATTTCATTCATCGTAAAGAATTTTCAATTTTTTATGTTTGCAACATGACCAGTCGGGTGATTCTTGAGAGAAAGTTTATATTCTTTGTATAAATGATTTGGAAAGTATCAAACATAACAATTTTCTAATTTTAATTATTTTAAAAAACAAGTTATTTTACAATGCCATTTCACAATAAATTTTTATATTTTCTAACTTTTCTAATCATAACTGTAAACCATTTATACAAAGAATATAAACTTTGTCTCAAAAAAGTCTTATCACCCGACTGGTCATATTGCAAACATAAAACATTGAATCCTTTACGATCAATGAAATAGGTTTTGGAGCTTCTCACTTAGCTTACATTATGAGAGATAATGTCAAATGTGACAAATTACTTGCAATTAATTCTAACTATATATTTTCTTCATTCTTGAAGGGGATATCTGATGTAAAATCCAAAGCTGTTAATATAACAGCTATAGATATTAATTCTTAAAACCATATAATGTATCCGTAAGGTATTTTCAATATATGGTGTTACGTCCCCACGTGTGAATTTAGATTTTATTATTACACTCGCGTACGCTGACAGTATGAAAGGACTTAGCTTTGGTTATGTTGGCCTTGATGCGTGGCTTGGCCGTCTCGGTGGCGGGCCCCTGCGTTCGAGGGCCTCCTGAATGGCGTTCTGCGCGGCGGGCTTGCTGAGATGCCGTCCTGCTTGGCTGCCGACGGCTCTGCTTCTCGGTGGATGGGAGTCTCCGTATGAGTGTGTGTGTTCTCGTGGCTGCTGTCACCACTTCCTGGTTTGTCCCGGGCAAGAAGATCCCTGTTGCTCGGCTGGCTGCCGCTGGTCGTCGTCCGTGAGCTGCTCTGAAATAGACCGCGTCGCGTTCCGTCGGACGAGGTAAAAGTGAATAAATTGGAATACGCGTTCTTTTAGTTAAAAAGTGAAACTTATTCACATTTATTGAGTAAAAAGATATAAAAATACAGTATTCCGTGAAAAAGTCTTATATTATAAAGGTATAATGTTAAAAAGTTTATAATAAACGTCGCGCGTGAAACAATGAAAAAGAGAGAGAGCTAAGCTCGAGGAGCTTGTAGCTGAGAGCTGCTTGCTCAAGTCGATGGTCGAGAGAGACTGTTCTTCTCCTCAGCTCCTCTACCCGGCTGCACTGAAGGAGAGCGTGGAGCGTGGGTGGAAAACCCTTCTTTGTGTCAAGGTCCCCCTTGATGATTGGTTCTAGGCACTTTGTGGACGAGAGGGGTGATGCCGGTTCGGTGGGGACGCTGCTTGCCGGTGCCTCTCTGCTCTTGGTCTTAATCTTAATAATGTAAACATCCTCGATCGAGTGGCTAACGCGGCTCATTGTAGTCGGCTTAGTGTTTCGATCGAGCATATTTTAACAGAGATTGTTATTTTTCTTATGCTGATAACTTCTTTGCGCATATCCGATACGTCTGTAAGGAAGGTAATCAATAGTTATTAACTTTGAGATAAAGCGTATCGTATATGCGGCATTCCTAAATTATATTTCACTGGCACGTTCGAAAGAAGTTTACATAAGCTTGTGTGGACGTGCCAAATGTCTTATTCTGCATGTATGCTCTTTTGATTATTCATTTTATTACAGGATGTTATTTTAGCGGCGGGTCATGCAATATCGGCCGGCTTACATTATTGAATAATAGTTATTTTTGCAGTGATTATTTATGAAGGCAGATCAGCCTTATATATATATATATATATATATATATATATATATATATATATATATATATATATATATATATATATATATATATATGTATATATATATAGGACCAGAGGAATCTGTATTTAGATAAAAAGTGTGTCAATGTTTATGTGTTTCTAAGAACAATCACAGATTTCTCTCTCCTATCTTATAAGATTAATGATTAAAGTTAGTTACTTATAATATTGCTTAATAATATAACGTGCGCATATGTATATAGGAACATATGTGCTCGTGTACAGTATATGTAAATTCATGCAAATGAGCAAGTGCGCTCTCGAGACAAGTGACTTGCTTACGATAAGTATATCGACTCGAGGCAGTAAGGATTAGAGACCCGGTGACTGGTAAGGTGCCGGCTCGTGATAAAAAGATTGGTCACTCTTCTCTATTATTTCTAAGTGAAAAAGATCTGAGCGCGTATTCACGTTCGGACGTTACAATGGCTTTTGGTATATAACTAATTGAGTGAGGGATGTAAAATCCAAATTGTTAATAAGTATAACAGTTAGAGAAATACCTCTACTTGCTTGCATTACTGATTGAGGTAAATATATAATAATACACTATTTAAAAATGGAAACAAATAGTCCTTTATTTTAATCATATAGTTCTTTATAGTTCTTCATTTTAATCATAGGTTCGAAAAATTGTACTGGAATGAATTATTTCCATAAGTCATTTGTTAAAAAGTAATCATTACAATGGATATGGAACAAAATTCAAATTATTTTATTTTACTTACAATTATGAAGATATCAATGTTTATTTTTATAACAAAACTTTCTACGAAAGTATAATATAAGGCAAGAATAAGGTGTTTCTGTAATATATAAAAATATGAATAAAAAACTTATACTCTATGAAAAGGAATTCTAATAATAAATAATTATTTTCTTCTGACAATTTTATCTTACCGGTTCTATACAATAAATTAATCTGTCTATAAAAAGAAGAGTATATATACTATTATTATATATAGCAAAAGGGATTTCTTGATACAATGAAAGTGTCATTCCAGTTTTTTTTACAAATACAGCAGCCTCACACGATGCAATTATCATCATGTACCCACACGAAAATTAAATCTATGAAATATGGTATCATCCTTCTTTACCGTTATAAAACTTTGTAATTATTATTGAAGCTCTTAGAAACTTGTGGAATCTCCCTAAAATAATACTTTTTAAAAAAGTAAAACTTTGGCGAGTATAAGTGTATTTGTAATCTCTCTTCCTCTCTCTCTCTCCCTCCCTCTCTCTTTCCTCCTCTCTCTTTCTCTCCCTCTTTCTCTCCACCTCTCTCTTTCTCCCCCTCTCTCCCCCAAAAGAATATCATAGTTTAAAACAAACACATGAAAGAAGTGGAATCAATTATTATTTTATATAGACAAGTACATTTTTGTGACATAGAAATGTGGAATTATTTTCATAACAAAAAATCATAAGTACTACTAAAAATAAACTCATGAAACTGGTGGAATCAATTAAGTGCAGGCAAGTCAATTATTATAATAAAGAGAATTTTTAAAATAAAATTTGTTTAATATATATATTTACTATAAAAATTTGTATAAAAAATAATTACGTCTAACAAAAAATATTACAAAAATATTAACATAATAACTGTAATTGAAACACAAAAAGTAAAAAATTTTTGCGTAAACATTTTCGAAGTATAGATCATAGAAGTCACCACCCTCTAAAATAGTTTAACCATGTGCTGTTATACATCATAAATTCATGTAAATTTTTCTTAGACAAGTCAATCTACCTATTATCTGCAAATATGAATTTTAATTAAACATCTTCTTAAACTATTAATGTAATTTTTAAAATTTTGGAAAATTTTCTTTTAAAGACAGAAGATACTTGCCGGACGTATCGTTTTGTAGTATTTAGGTAATCTATCAAATATTTATTTTTATATCATTATTTTTTGGAATAAGATTTATATATTATATTTTATAAAAACTTTTCAATTATATTATATCTATCTATTATATCTACTAATTTCACAAAAATTTTATATCAATCTTTATAATTTCTATAATTATAATTTCATTGTAATATCTTCATTATACAAATTCATTATAGAAATTGAATCATTATTAATTCTATAATAAGATAATAATATTTTTTTTTACATTGCATATGTACATCTATATATTACGTATGCTTGTTCCTAACATTATATAACGAACGAGTTTTGTGTAAGTTATGCTCCAGTCAAATATCGAAATATACTTATTTTCTTGAACTGTTATTACCATTTTATTTTAATTATTTACATACTACGTGATCAATAACTAAATACATAGAAGGTTGCGATTCCCGTCCTACGCACCTTGAACTACAAAACGGTGCGTCCCGCAAGTATCTTCTGTCTTTAAAAGAAAATTTCCCAAAATTTTAAAAATTGCATTAACAGTTTAAGAAGATGTTTCATTCAAATTCATATTTGCAGATAATAGGTAGATTGACTTCTGTAAGAAAAACTTACATGAATTTATGATGTATAACAGCTCATAGTTAAACTATTTTAGAGGGTGGTGACTTCTATGATCTATACTTTGAAAATGTTTACGCAAAAATTTTTTACTTTTTGTGTTTCAATTACAGTTATTATGTTAGTATTTTTGTAATATTTTTTGTTAGACGTAATTATTTTTTATACAAATTTTTATAGTAAATATTATCACGATCTGCTGGGGATCAGGGCAAACCGTGGTTGAGAAGACCTACTAACAGTAGTCTTCCTCCAAGTGGACAAAATACAATACCTTATCCTATAACACTAGCAATTAAACTCAGAAACTACTAATCAAGTGATACAATAATCTTTATTCAAGAAAAACGGTTAATATCCAAATTATACATTATTATGGGCGCCAGGTACGAGCGCTAATCGCACCGAATCAAAACTCTCTACCAACTACCAGCTAGCGCAATTACTCGAGCCGTATCGACTCCGCAATAAATTAATACCTAATGGCTCGTGCAGCTTCAGCTACAATCGCTCCGAGACTCTACACAATTCACTCGTAATGTGACGAACTTCTAGCCTTAACTACACGCAATGACGGGTGGGGTACTTCTAACACGTTCGAATCGCGAGCGCACACACACGGACATGAGGAACGTCGCGAGGGAGGAAAAGGACAGGAACTTACGACTGCTATAGGCCAGGTGAGCTCGACGACGCGACTCTCTCTCCAGCTCTCTCTCTTCTCTCCCGGACGGCTGCTTGAGCGGCTGCGACGACGCAGTCACGACGGATCGTCGACACAGAGGCCTCTCCGCAGCAACCTCGTCCACGGGGACAGCACACACACTAGCGAGGAACGAGGCGCTTCACTTCGGCGCACTTGAGCGAGTGACGATCGTAGACTGGCCGGCACGCTGTAACGCTCGTCTCCCTTCCGCAGCGGCCACGACAACAGCGCAGTAGCAGTCCTCTGCTATAGACGGTGGCGACGGCAACCCTGGAGCCTGCCATGATAGCTGGTTGAGAGAGTCCCGCAAGGCGACGGTGCGCCGAGTCGTCGATTTCGGCTGCTACCCTGCTCCAGCTATAGCTTAGAGGAGATAGGAAGGGAGGGCAGTGTGACCAGGTTGTGGCGATAAATCGCCACTTTTACATGCGTAGTATTACGATATATATTGTTTACCTGGCCACACTGAGGGAGGGGCGGACTGGAAGGACTCGGCTTCTCAACAACAATAATACTGGAATGCGTGTGCGCGCATAAAATTCGCGTTCTACACAGGCAACGCTATGTTTTTTATGTGACGAGTAATCTGCCACGTCACAATATATATATATATATATTAAACAAATTGTAATTTAAAAATTCTCTTTATTATAATAATTGACTTGCCTGCGCTTAATTGATTCCACCAGTTTCATGAGTTTATTTTTAGTAGTACTTATGATTTTTTGTTATGAAAATAATTCCACATTTCTATGTCACAAAAATGTACTTGTCTATATAAAATAATAATTGATTCCACTTCTTTCATGTGTTTGTTTTAAACTATGATATTCCTTTGGGGGAGAGAGGGGGAGAAAGAGAGAGATGGAGAGAAAGAGGGAGAGAAAGAGAGAGGAGGAAAGAGAGAGGGAGGGAGAGAGAGAGAGGGAGAGAGATTACAAATACACTTATACTCGACAAAGTTTTACTTTTTTAAAAAGTGTTATTTTCTATCAAAACTATTCAAAAATACGATTTTACATATAAGAATGAACAGGAAATGAAGTAAAACTTCGTTAATAGTTGACAAACCACAAAGAATAAATAAAAATGATGATAATAAGGCTTGTCTATATTATAGGTTAGTTTCATCTGCTATGGGATAGCAGACCGCGTGCTTTTTAAATATTTAATATTAAACTGTATGGATTTTAGTTTTAAAAGTCTTTTTCTTTAATGATATAACGTATACAAATCTTTCACTTTCATAAACTTCAACTTATTGTTAAAGATACAAATGAAGTTGCCAAGAATCTAGTTTTATGATTTTTTTATGTATATATTCAATATTCTAGATTCAATAAAAACCATATTCTGTATCAGGTATTCTATTATTTAAATAACGTTATATTAATTTTTTTCCGGGCGGGGGGGTGCGCCCCCCCCTCCTTCTGCCCCACACTTCTCCCACCCCACTTCCAAGTTCCAACTATCATTATAAATAAGCACAAATAAATAAAATACAAATATGGCGGATTTATGTCACACGAGCTATAAAATAGTATAAGATACTCGTGACTTAAGTGGCTCATTATTACACAGCGTTTAGCGCCCTCGCTGCGCTCGGGCGCTAACCTCACGCCGTGCAATAATGGGCCACTTAAGTCACACGTATCCTAATATACTATTGAATCGGATGGGTAGCATTCGAAAGAGCGTAAAAAAATCTATAATTAAAAAAAAAATTCTCTAGCTATCACGGTTCTCTTGTTATTGATAAAAATGTGTTTTTTTTGAAAGCATGAAACTCGTAAACTAAACGGTCCATTTTTTTGAGAAAAATCAGGATAATGCACAATATAAATAGCTATAATCTGTAAAAATTTGAATCCATTTCTTTGGTTAGTTTTTGAGAAAAAAATTTAAAAATGAAAAAAACGCTTTCTCTATGCCCGACGTTTACGGAAGTAAAATTGACTTAATCGCTTCAAAATTCCTTGTAGAAGTAGATTTTGTATAGTTCTCGGTCGAGTTCTTTGGGCAAAATATTTGTTCTAAAAATTTCAGAGATATTTGAGGTTAAAATTTTTTTAACTTTTTTTTCAAATCGTAATTTCTCGAGAACGGCTCTATGCATCTGGATCGGATGGGTAGCATTCAAAAGGTAATTAAAATACCTATATTAAAAAAAAAAATTTTATTCCTAGCTTGTAGCGGTTCGTTTGTTATTAACAAAAACAAAAACCTGCTTTTTTTAAAAAAAGGTTATAATTTCCTAATCCTATCACTTATCTTAAAAAATAATGGATTAGTTATGATATCAATTTATTCGTGATTTGATTGGTGGGAGTAATGGGTTGCTAGGTTAAAAAAAAAAATGGTGCAGTTTTGATAAAATTGCTGCGTGCTAAATGCGCTTAGAGATTACTACAGTGATGTGATGTGATGATGTGTTGTTTGTATATATTATTTTTAACCTGAGACATTTTTGCCCGTTGATATTCTTCATTTGGGTGTACATAGTTTGTAAAAATGAATATATCTCTTGTAAGAAACATATATCTTAAATTTAAATTATGTTCGTTGTTAAAGTATAATTTTCAGAAATGTAATAATTTTTTTAAGAAAAATTTCTATTTTAGCATAAGACTTAATTTAAAAACATTAGAAAAAGTGTAATAATATTTTAAGAAATTTTGAGTAAAAGTTAAAATATTACGAATAGCAGAATTTTTTCAATTTAGTTTTGAACACTTGATTGGCTTCACCTATAGTACATTTCCCTATTTGCATTACCGTGAATCCACATTACGTGCCTTGAGCGCTGTGAGTTGTGCCATGGAGCAACCGAAAAAAAATTGTGGTTCGACATCTATTAAAGTCAGCGTCAGAGGCCAAAGTGGAACAGACCTATACTTGTTTTTTGGAGTATTGGAGTACGAAGGAGAGGTTCTATGCACAAGAATTACATTGGACTTTGAAGCAGATCAGTGGCAAATTTCTCATCATTATTCTGCAATTATACTTAGAATGCCGTTAATGGATTAAAAAATAGATTATACTTAGACTTCAGTAACAATACAAATATGTTACGAAAAAATAATAAATGGATAAAAGTAGATGATTTAAAGGTAAAAGAACAAAGTTGGCCCAAATACAGTAAAGATTTATATGTTATTTTCCTAGAAGAGACATGATAATATATTCTTGAATTATTTATTATTTTTTTCACTAATAATAAAATAAATGAAAGCAAAAGTGGATTAGGCCTTTTTGCATAATATTATTTTAAAAAATAATTTCAATAATATAAATTAAGTGAAAAGTTAAGGCGAAATATACATATTATATTATGCAAATGGGGACACCACTAAATACAAGGTTTGATTATTTTTTTAAATGTTTAAATTAATTTGTAAAATTTATATATCTCATATAATATTATTTTATATTATTTTTATTTAATATTATTTATATATTATTTTTATTTAAATAATTCATTTCAAATAAATCATATTTTCTAACATATAAAACCTTATTTTCAGAAAATATAAATGCATAAATTAATTTTCGTAATACTATGCGTAAATTAAGCGAATATATTTATGATTTACGGGCATCAAGTTGAAATTTACGCTTAGCTGGAGTAAATTAAAAATATTAAAATATTTATTTACGTACTATAAGCGTAAAATTAAATTTTTCATCAGCAACCCATACACATATTCGCGTTTTACTTTATGTTTAGGTCTAATATAACGAAAAATAATGCTCGCAAAACGAGCGTAAAGCGGACGTAAAGTTCAACTTTACGCTCTTGTAACAAAAACTAATATTAATCTCAAAATACAAAGGCTTTATATTTTCTTAAAAAAAAAACGCGCCATGACATCTACCGCTAGGTGGTGTGGAAATGATATCAAAACAATAAATAGATGATAATAACGTATATTTTCCATGCGTATGTTTCTAAGCCGAAGGCGATGACGAACGATGAGCGTTGAATTTTTGATTAATAAATGGAAAATAAATGGAAAATTCTCAAAGACAAATAAATTTTTTTAACTTCGAAAATTTTTTAATCAAAGCTATAACAAAATTTTCTGCTTTTTTTAAATAAAAACACAAGTTTTTTTTAAATAACTTTTTGATCAAAAGAAATAAAGGTAATCTCTTGAAAATTTAACTAAATAATAATATATTGTAATAAATAATTGTAATAATTGGTTAAAATTTCAAATTGATCAAATATTCTCTGAGATATCAGTATTAAAAAATATTAAAAAAAAATTTTTAATCTCGAATATCTGGTCGTGATGATCATTTTTTTGTTTTTTTTTTTGTGGGCAATGAATTTTTTTTTTTTTTGTAAAATATAAAATTATATAATAAGAATTGCTTTTTAATGATAAAAAATAGAAAGAGTCAAAATAGAAAGTCACAAACCATTTAACATAGTCTCACCGTACAAAATAAAGTATTAAACTTTAAATATTGGAATTAAAAATAAATTAAAGGAATCAGTAAATTAAGTTTGAGGAAGCTACGTGCCAATGAATTAGTAGCGGTTTTTTTTAATCAAAAACAAGGTATTTTAGCGCCAAAAATCTTAAAACATATTTTTGAACATTTTTTGTTTCAAAAATTCCTTTCACCGTTACAAAGCTTTCTCTTTGAGGAAGCAAAAAAAAATTCCTTTCGGGGAATAAACCAATAATTGTTCGTAATCGATCTGTAAAGGTCTGAAATTCACCGTACTTTATTAAAAAAGAAAAAAACAGCATGATGCACTATAAGCTTTTATCAACGTAGGAGGGATCTAGTGTCAGATAAATAATTTAACAAAATTTGAAATAACAAGAAATTGACGGCCTATGATCCGTGATTTATTCACAAAGAAGACCATTCTGCAGAACTTATTTTTCGTAATTTTGTTTTTAAACTAGGGGGGCTGCGCCCTCCTTCGTGCCTTCGGCACGCCAACCCCCCCCCCCCCCTTCACCTGCTCCTCACTTCGCTCGTCGCCCGCCCCCTCCCTATGTAAAAACTTCGTTTTTAGATAATAGAAAGGACCGCAATACTCAGGATAACTATTGTCGAATAATCTTAAAAAAATAATAATAGTAGATTATACACCTAGGGAGTAAAGTAGGCTATGTACGCCCATGAGAAACTTGATGCACGAGCGAAGCGAGGGCAGCAACTCGCGGACGTTCATAGCCCTCATTACTCTCGAGGGCAATATACAATTTTTTCACATGCCTGGCGGAAAGTTATTTATGCTTAATCCCCGATTACAGGGTCGAAAACGTCAGATAACCACATTTCTGGAAACTGCGATGCTTATGCTCGTGTGTCTATTTTTTTCACGATTAGTGCTGCCTGCAGTAATTTGCGGCCCGAGCGAAGCGAGGGCTGCAATACGCAGGCGGTGCTAGCCGGGAAAAAGGTAGGGAAACGTGCATGTTCGTAGCAGTTTCTAGGAGGGAGTACATGTGGCGTTTTACTCCCTGACAACGGGGAGTAAACACAATACTTTACGCGTGGTATACGAGAAAAATAATGAAAATGGCACCAAGGTATATGGTGGTTTAGAAAATGATACCAAAATATTGTTATGAAAAAAAAAATATTGCCAATTCATTGGCACGTAGCTACCTCCAAATTAATTTATCGCTCCTATATATATATATATATATATATATATATATATATATATATAGTATATATAGCTCAAATGTAAAATAATGTATTTATTTTGTATGTTTTTTCCATAATTTAGAACTTATGTTTTCTTATTTTTGAAATCGTTTATTAGTTTCTACTGATATTATGTCAACACAAAAGTTTAATGTTAAGATATTAATAATACAAAACACCTACCAACCCTATATAAGAACCTCTTTCCTACAATCCTATTACTTCCAAATCATTGTCCTTCAATATTCTGTATAATAGATAATGTTTCTTGGTGAAATTTGACAAATATATTGCCTATACTACACACAAAATTGTCTATAAATTCCATGTTTTCATTTATAAAAGAGAGAACGCGATTAATATCGAAGTGCAGCCAAAAGTATTGTTACGTATTTCTCGGATTCTAATTGGCCAGCGTATCTCGCTAATTTCATATTTCGGTGAAGCGCGCTGTAAATTAACTTCAATAAAAAACAAACGCATGTAACCAACACGTGACGCGTAGGATGCGTCATTTTCATTTTCTAGTATACATCATAAAGCCGTTCCCGAAAAATTATGTTTTGAAAAGAGGGCTAAATCAGTTTTAACTTCAAATATCTTTGAAATTCATAAACGAATTCTTTTACCCAAAGAACACATATAATAAATAAATAATATACAAACTCTACATCTCCACCAAATTTTAAAGAAATTGGAACAATTTTTGTCTAGTTATCATGCGAGTATGCGACAAAGAAAGTGACTGTGTAAAATATGAAAATTTTTAATACTAAATATCTCAAAAACCAATTGTTAGATCTTGAAAATTAGCATACATATTATCACATACAAACTTGTTTATAAATTTGGAAATCGCCCAATTTGGAATGTCAAACCGCTAAAATGTTGGATGTTCCGCTTATATCAAAATTGGCGCGTCTTCGACCTATACCGGTGGACGACTGTCTGCCGAAATTTCTTTCCGTCTATACACACATATACATACACACATACAAGCACACAGACACACACAAACACACACACATTCATACACACACACACACACACACATCCATACGGATATTTTCTAAAAATAGCATATTTTGATTCCAAATGTGCTATACAACATTCCTAACACATTTTCTTCAAAAATTTTGCTTCCTCCTAGAGGAAGCTTTGTGATAGTAATTTTTTTTATTTGTTGTAAAAACATGTTATAATTATTATCAGAGGTGTAGGAATCAAAATACATGGTTTTAGAAAATAATGTCTGTAGAGATGTATGTGTGTGTGTGTGTACTCCTGGATCTCAGCTTCTACTCAGTCGATTTTAACCGGACTCTCTTCTTTTTTTGTTTTTTTTTTTGTGATTGTGGGTTAAAAATTCGTTTTTTGATTGGGCCGATGCGTTTTTGTTTTATTTCGAATTTTCGACTTTCTCAAAATTGTTTTTGCTTTCTTTTAATGATAGGATCGAGATAATTGAATCGGATCGGTAGCATTCAAAAGAGAATTAAAATATCTATATTTGCTAAAAAAAAATTTCTAGCTATCACGGTTCTTATGTTATCAACAAAAACGAGTTTTTTTTAAAAAGCTTATAAGTCTCAAACTAACTGGTCAATATTTTTGAGAAATATCATGATAATGCAGAATATAAATAGCTATAATCTGTAAAAATTTTAATTCATTCTTTTGGTTAGTTTTTGGGAAAAAAATTAAAAAATTTTAAAAATGAGTTTTGTATGTCCAACAATTACGGGAGTCAAATTGATTTAATCGATTCAAAATTCCTTTTAGAGGTAGATATTGTATAGTTCTCGGTCGAGTTCTTTGGGCAAAATGATTGGTCCATAAATTTCAGAGATATTTGAGGTTAAAATTTTTTTAACCTTTTTTCCAAGTCGTAATTTCTCAAAAACGACTCTATGTATCAAAATCGGATGGGTAGCATTCGAAAGAGAACTAAAATACCTATATTTTCTAAAAAAAAATTTCTAGGTATCACGGTTCTTTAATTATCAACAAAAACAACAAAAACGTGTTTTTTTTTTTTAAGTTTAGACCGCCCTAATGATGTTATCCTCTCTTAAAAAAGTGATGGATGAAATCTGTCATCACAATAAAAGTGTTTTAATTGCTTGTTGTAGACTCATTTGATTGATCTATATAGTATATACGCCAAAGTCTAAGATGTCTAAATTTTCAAGATTGAATTCTTGAGTTTAAGTATTCAAAACTGCTGAATAATGAAAATAGTTTAAGAGAAATTTCATTATTATATTTATCAAACTTACGTTATTATCGTAGTATTTAAACTCAAACTTTTAAATTAAACTAACATGATCATGTTCATAACCTCTACAAAACAAAAAAAATCAATAGATAAATAATACGCGCGAAGCGCGTTGAATGTAGCTAGTATATTATATGTTATATATTACACATGTATATATTATGTTAAACCTAGGGGATTCTTGCCCGTTGATCTAAATCAATAAATAAATAAATAATTAATAAATTAATACTTTTAAATCTTCATAAATGAATTTAATTATAATTATGTCATACATTTTTGCAAAAAAATTCAGATAATTCGGTCCTATCATGAAAAAAAAACAAATAATAATTTTGAGAAAATCGAAAAAAAAAACAAAAACGCATCTGCCCAATCAAAAAACAGATTTTTGACTCGCCATCACATAAAAAGAAAACAAAAAAAATGATACCTGTCCGGTCAAAATCGACCGAGTAGAAGCTGAGATCCAGGCGTATACACACACACACATCTATACAGACATGTATTTTGATTCCTAACACCTCGGAACAAAAATTTTATCCAAAATCTACCTCTACAAGGAATTTCAAAGCGATTAAGTCAATTTTATTAAAGTAAACGTGCTTCATACAAAACTCATTTTTTACATTTTTTTATTTTTTTCTTAAAAACTAATTGGCAGAATCGATTCACGTTTTTCCAAATGCTACCCATCCGATTCAGATAACTCGATCCTATATCACTAAAAAAAATCAAAAAACAATTTTGAGAAAATCGAAAATTTGAAAAGAACAAAAACGCATCTGCCCAATAAAAAACGGATTTTTGACCCGCCATCACAAAAAAAAAACGAAAAAATGATACCTGTCCGGTCAAAATCGACCGAGTAGAAGCTGGGATCCAGGCGTACACACACACACACACACACACACACACACACACACACACACACACACACACACACACACAGATACACATCTACACAGACATTTTTCAAAAACCATGTATTTTGATTCCTAACACGTCGGAACAAAAATTTTAACCTCAAATATCTCTGAAATTTTTTAACCAATCAGTTTGTTCAAAGAACTCGACCGAGAAATATCTAAAATCTATCTTTACAAAAAATATTGAAGCGATTAAGTCAATTTTACTCATGTAATCGTTGGACATACAAAACTCATTTTTTTTTATTTTCTAATTAGTTTTCATTATAATAACTTTATTAAATATAATTTATAAATTGGTTGTATTTAGAAATACAAAAAAGATATTGACATGAACATTTTTTTGGCGTGTGTGTGTGTGTGTGCGTGCGTGCGTGCGTGCGTGCGTGTATGTGTGTGTGTGTGCGTGCGTGCGTGCGTGCGTGCGTGCGTGCGTGCGTGTGTGTGTGTGTGTGTGTGTGTGTGTGTGTGTGTGTGTGTGTGTGTGTGTGTGTGTGTTAATAAATAAATTACAATTTTTTCCCGATATATTAGTATTTTATTTTTTTTTATTTTTTGAAAAAAGAAATTTTGGAAAATTGTCCAACAATTTTGTTCAAAGTTTACGCAAAAACGAATTGATATTTTGATTTTAAAGTTTGCAGGGGTGTAGAATGTTATAAAACTTAGGGCAACGTCCTCTTGATTTTACGCAATTTGCAAAAAAAAAATAATAGATTTTGTTATCATAATTATGTTTACTGCACTTTATGTACTGCAGTGTTGATGGTTAAATGGCGTTGTAAGCGCACTCTATATTACTCGTCATGCGTCGTCTAGTCGGTCGACCTGATCCGTCGGTTTTTATCAAATAAAAATGAAATACACCATGTTATACGAAATCAAGGGAACATTGTTCTAAATTTGATAACCCATTACCCCCCCCCCCCCCCACACACATAGTTTGAAGCCGAAATTTTATTTCTCTTTTGCGTAAACTTTGAAGGAAATTGGACGACCTGGCCGCGCCGTATGCGTATATATATAGGTATATGTATAGGTCCGACTTCGCGGTTAGTGTGGGCAGTGTATGCATATCTGCGTGTGCGCGCATGCGCATGTGCTGCAGCTCAGCTGCTCAGCTTGTCTGGCTCGTTGTACTTGTTTGCGTAAGCGACACAGCGCCGCGGATGATGCCAGAAAAAGGCTGGTCCGAACTTCGCGAAAATAAGTGAAAAAGTGTCAGTGCGGAGTGAATACGAGAAAGCTGCCTACTACATATAACGTATAATCGCTAAGTACAGTGCTTCGCTTCCTCTCTGGCTCTCATCCACCATGTCAACCATGTGCGCACGGCAGTCCGGCAGACGGCAGTCATCAATGTTTATTAGCAGTCACTGTGTCTCCTAGATTTCTATGGACCGATATTGATGTTGGTCGAGTTCTCTGCTAATTTAGTTGTGGTCTTTTCCTTGAGTAAGTATTATTTCAATAATACTAGCTTCTTTCTAATCTTGCAGGGTTTTCATCTTTTTTTCACAAGGACATTTTGGTAATGGGTCTGAAGTTTGCAACGTTGGAGTCCAACGAAATAAAAAAAAAATTCATTTTGCTTCACGTTTATATTAAACGCCTCTGCTAAACGACTGTCATATCTGACGGCCAAATAACCATAACACATTTAAAAACACGTAAAAACCGTTGTTTTGAGAGTCTGACCTGGAAGGGACTATTATTTCTTTAGTGAAACCTCAATCCTTGTCTATTTTTGTCTTTATTTAAGCGTCAATTCTTCAACTACAGAAAATTGAAGGTTAGGTTATGCCAATATATAGGTATATGCGCTCTCATGAAATCTGACGGTCGTTTAGCAAGAGCCTATATTAAATCCTCTCTTAAAAGAATGATGAAGGAAATGTGAAGACGAAATAAAAGCTTTGGGATTGGTCAAGTCCATTTAAAAGGAGCTCGTGATTGGTCGACGGTGAGGTTAGCTTTTCGCTTAAGATCTTAGCTGATTGGCCGAGAATATTACACACACACACACACACACACACACACACACACACACACACACACACACACACACACACACACACACACACACACACACACACACACACACACACACACACACACACACACACACACACACACACACACACACACACACACACACACACACACACACACACACACATGTACATATGTTTAACATTTCGGTTTCGTATCTTATTATCACCAGATGATGGCGCTAAAGTTTACCTCATCCCAGCCTTATATTATATTATTATGATGATTAATTTACTTATGAATATGATGAATATGTAATTAAGTATGTATTAGTTCTTCAGTGTCGTCATATTTGTTCTGCGATAAGCATGTACGATCTGTTGTGCGGTAATAAGCACGTACGTTGAATCGACAAACATCGAGTTTTATTTCAACAAATGTACAGTAAGTAAATATCAAAATCATTGTTTAAATTATTATCTAAGTAATCTTTCGAATAGTTTTTTATTAGAATTTATAAAAATCGATTTGTAATCTTTTGTATGGAAAGTAAGGTTATGTTTGCCACGTGTATACTTGCGCTAATCAATTTAATCATTATTTATTAATTTTATTTGAGTAACCTTCTGAGTAGTAGTTTTTAAATAGAATTTTTCAAAAGCAATTTGGAAATTATAACAATTTGTAGAAAAATGATGTTTGTCACGTGTATATGCTTACACTGATCAATTTAATCATTATTAATTACTAATTTAATCATTTAATCATTATTTTTCAGATTTGATACTTGCCCTCATTTTATTTTCTTGTGGTTGGAATTTTTATTTTTTTGGATTTGTTCATTTAACTGTGCGTACTTGACACACGTACAATGGAATTGCCATACTCTTCCGACGAAGACTTAGCTGAACTCACTGATAAAGATCAAACGACGTAAGTCAAGTAAATATTTAACATATTTTTTATTGTTTATTTTATTCTATATATAATACAATAAAATACTTTATTTGAAAATTACAAAAATACAGAGAGCTGATTGGATACATTGACGAAATATGTGCTGCTCAGGAAGTAGGGCAACAGAAAAAATACAAGTTATTCAAATTTGTTGTTAGTAATGATTCTAAAAAGAGAGTTCAATGCTTGATATGGGGCGACGAGCTCATTCAGCAGCACCAACCACAAATAACAATTAATCGGGTAAGTTTCTTAATTTCAAGGAAACAAAAATTATATTATTTAAAATGTATGCACACATATACTTCAATTTACTTATAATAAGATTTTAAGTTTTTATATTTAAAATGGTTTTTATTGTCTTGGGAAAAAAAGCAATTTGGTGAATACTGTAATTCATTATTATTATTATGATTATTATGATGATTACCGATAGTGCTATAATGACAATGAACTACTGATTTACTAATGCAAATTGTTTCGCATATGTACTTGAACCTTTATTTTTTATTTATGTATGTACACGTTCACTTTAATTTACTTATATAACATTTTAAGTTTCTATATTTGAATTAGATTTTATTGTCTCGGGGAAAACAAGCAATTTTTTTGATACTGTAATTCATTATATTATTATGATTACCGATAGTGCTATAATGATAATGAATTACTGATTTACTAATGCAAATTGTTTCGCATATTGTATTTAAACCTTTGTTTCTGATTTATAAGTTACAGTATACTTTCTTGATAACTTTTAATTCTTTTCATTTCATTTTATTTGTTTCAGAAAATTCACATTGAAGGTGGATATACCAAAGCTGTACTAAACACTTATCTAAAAGAGAATCAGAATTTAGTACCGTTCGAGATTATAATTCAAAAAAGTACTGTAGTTGAATTTACAGGTTATCATTTACCTAATCTAAAAAATGCTACTGCTGAGAGACCTAACTCGGTGACGTTCCAATCAATCACTAAAGCGTCAGGATTAATTGGTGAGTATTTATTATATATATATATATATATATATATATATATATATATATATATATATATATATATATATATATATATATATATATATATATATATATATATATATATATATATATATATATATATATATATATATATATATATATATATATATATATATATATATATATATATATATATATATATATATATATATATATATATATATATATATATATATATATATATATATATATATATATATATATATATATATATATATATATATATATATATATATATATATATATATATATATATATATATATATATATATATATATATATATATATATATATATATATATATATATATATATATATATATATATATATATATATATATATATAGCTTTATTAAATACTTATTTTATGTTCATTAATCTATTTATTTACAGCTATTGAGGGTTATATAAGGACTAAATTTGTGCAATCGTCAAGCCGATCCGAAAATATGAGTTATGGCTGCGGAGCAATTACTGATGGTGTACACAAAATTACCATACATATTTGCAATTACGTACCGATTGATATTAAAAAAGGTGTATACGTTAAAGTAATCGGGGAAATTAAAAATGTTGGGAATGGTATGTTTACTCTTTTACGTACTCTTAATTATACGTATATGTAACAATTTACATTTGTCATCATTAATTTTATTTTATTTTGTAGAAGGACTGATAACAATTTCATGCAAAGATAGTTCATGCGTTATTGCTGATGTTGAACATGACGTAATGTCGTCCGAACAAGTCTATTATGGAGGAAGAATGCTTAAACGAAAAGCACCAGATAATTAAACTTATAATTTTACGATTTTTCAAAATCACAATGTTTTTCGACGTTCATATGCAAAAATAATAGCATTCTGTTTTATTACTTTTTAGTAACATATTTAGATTATTTTTGATTCATCATTTTTGAATAATGTTCTTTTAGTATAATAGATTATGTTATATCATGACAATGTTTAATAATAATACCTTCAACGTATTTATAATTACGTGTTAAAACAGCTTAGCTATAATGTAATCAAAATTAGAAATTCATTGAAAATTTTATTATTAAATATATAAATATGTGAATGTGTAATAATAAAAATATTTTCAGTGAGTTTGAACGTGTTAAAAAAGTTATTGCTGTAATTTTCTTAAAGAATACTGTTGAAGAATTTATTATTAAACATTAAAACATTTAAATACTTTTGTTTTTTGCGTTAATGTGAAAAATATTACTGCACGCAAAGTTACACTTTTAGTAGTAGGAAATAATTTCAGAATATTTAAGACTGGTGACGAATTGTTAAGTGAGATTATCAAAGTATGTACAATGTATAAAAGTCTGACTAAGAGTTAATAATTATGAATAAGTTTATCGTAACTTAAAATTGTTAATTATAAGTTTCAATAATTAACTTTTGCGGTTTTCAATGTTAAACTTAAAATTTAATTTTGTAGTCTTAATCAATAGACTTTTAGTAGTAGTAAATAATTTCAGAATATTTAGGACTGGTGACAAATTTTTAAGTGAGATTATCAAAGTATGTATAATGTATAAAAATCTGACTAAGAGTTCATGTATATAATAACATGATGAGTTTATCGTAACTTAAAGTTGTTAATTATAAGTTTCAATAAATAACTTTTGCGATTTCCAATGTTAAACTTAAAATTTAATTTTGTAACCTTAATCAATAACAGACCTTCTTTCTTTTCTTAGTTATTATAATATTTTTAAACTATAATTAAGTAGCAACAAAAAAAAAATTATTTTAATGACTATTATTCATTTCATTTTATTTTATTTTGCAAAGAAAAGCTTCAGTTTATGTACTTCAAACAATCATTTTAATTATCAAGATTATTTGAAGTTTATTGAATTGACACCAACAATAATTTTGTTTAATGTATGTATGTATCGTTATAAGTAAAATTATAACAAATGTAATATAATTTTCAAAATATTCGTAGTTATTGGGGTTATATAATACTGATTTGGTTTGTTTTTATACACAGTAAAAGTAATTACATTTTACGTAATAATATTAAATAAAAAATATACTAAATATTTTTAAATTTTAATAACAATTATTGCATTTTTAATTTCCACTTATTTCTCTTTAAGAAAAAAGTGATGATGGTAATAAATGTCGAACTGAAATAAGACGCTTACAGTTGGTTAAGTCCGTTTAAAGAAAATTTGTGATTGGTTAGCGCTGACATCAGAGTTTAGCTGAAGTAGCATGCCTAATGTAAAGGCTAAAATTACATGGTTAGGAATAGAGCTGCAGAATAGCAGGTCCGTATGGAGGCAGCCAATCAGAGTTATTTTCACATTTGCGGAATCAATCTGATTGGTTGTCTCCATGACGCAATCTTTATTCTGCAGCTCTATTTCGCGCCATGTGATCTCAGCCTAAAGCGTGATAACGTGTTGTCATTATTACTAGACATTTGTTATACACGCATTTGATGTGCACACGCAATTATCAATTTCTTTATTGATATATTGATTGATTGTTGAAAATATTTATTTTCAAAATTTCAGAATTGTTATTCCTTTGGTAAGTATAAAAATACGCTATAGATTATCGTAATCAAGTTCTTTTGTACCTAACCTTCTTTTACTGTTTGTCATAATAACATTTCTTTTTTTAATACTAAAGGATTTCTATATTTTAAAGCATCAAAATCTGTTATTACAATATAAAATAAATTATTTTTATACATTAATTTAACTATATATATAATGAATATAATGGAACTAAAGAATTTTCTTTGAGGTGCGTAAATCTAAAAGTACAATGTAATAGAAATATAGCTATTTATAAATTAAATATTATTAGATCTGACTGATATTCATGTCTTTATAACAATGATAAATAATATACAATCTTTAAATTCATATTATTTTGAAAATAATTTCATTACCTATTTAATATTTCATACTTTGTATTTATCTAAAAAGTTTTAAAACAATTCTTTTTATTTCAGAGAGATAAGAATTCGAACATTCAAAAGGGATACATTCTGACAATGTTCATACAGCACATTTGAATTTCAAGATTTTAGAACGTTAAGTATTGGAACATTCAAGAGGGAATATTATTTTGACAATATACAATGGATTTGAATTTAGAGATGAAATATTTTCGAAAAAATATACCCAAGTTTTAACCGAGTAAACTTTTACAGGTAAGAATTGGCTCTTTTTATAGATATCAAATCTTTTTTTGCAAATATTAGTGTATACTTCTCAAACATTTTAAATAATTTTTAAATATTTTATAGAGTAGGTCTTTTACATAAGTTTTATTTCATCTATTTAACACGAGTCTACGAATATATTTTAGTTTATGACATTAATATTTTACAAATTTTAGTTATACATTAACATTTTAGTTCAACATTTTGACATTTTTTATTTCAAAGAGACTCAATAGCATGTTGTACAGGAAAAAGTTAACTTGAAAGTATCTAATCGGTCAATATTCAGCATAACTTTATACAATAGTCAATACTATGCACACGTAACATCAAACAAGAGCATCTATTTCACATTTCAATAATTATGATACAAAATAATAACTAAGTAGTATTAGCATTTTTATTTTAGAATTGTAACTATTTTCAATCATGTTTTTACATTAAAATACTGTTGTAATATACAAATAATGCAAGTTATTACTTTCATTTACAAATTCTTTAAAACAACATCTTCAATATTAAGAGTAATTGGCTATGTCGTACTACTAATATTTAATTTCTTGACGCCGTAAATCCATTTTACAAAGTTAAAGTTATATACAAAAATGAATCTTAAAAAATATATACACTTAATCAACAATTTTATACCAGTTGTATTATTTTTTGAAATAGAAAATTAACCTATAAAATACTTTGTGAAATAAATTTACAGCTTCAAGAAACTAAATGATAGTAAATATTGCAAAGGCAATTACTTTTGATAATACTGAAAATTTTGTTTTTAAGAAGTTGTAAATTACAGTAACATTGAATAGGATAAACTTCATCAAGAAAAGTAAATGAAGTATATAGCATCAAATTAATGTCCAAACATTATGAAAATAATTATAATTCTAAAATAAAAATGCTAGCACTGCTTAATGCTATTTATTTGTATAAAGACTATTGAAATATAAATAATATTATGAAGTTTAATGGGATTGATGAAAAACAAAAGAAATACGTATTGTATAATTTTAATACGCCTATTAAGGTATTTTAATGATATACTGTAATATTTACTATTTGCTTTTATTAAAGAAACATGTCACACTTTCCAATATGCTGGTAAATATATTATGAGTTTCAAGGTTCATTTTCAAGATCTTAATTCAAAGTATTATTAAAAAAAGCAAAAAAAATATTGCTGTCGATGCTCTGCTTTTATGATTTCATAAATTTATACTGAATATTGACCAGTTAAATGCTTTCAAGAAAAATAAAAAACTTTAATTTTAGTAGAAAAAATTTGAAAGGTATTGAATAAAATTAAAAAAATAAGACATAAAAATTTGCTATCCAAAACTTTTTATATATTAACTAAAAATTAATCAAAAATTTTATTTTTATCTGTTTCAGGTTTTCCAGCAGACATCCTATTGCAATTGACAAGAAAAGCATTTCAGAGCACAGCAAATTAATTGATTGATTATTGAAATACAAAAATTGTTATAAAAAATATTGATTTGTATTATTTTTTGTAAATAAAGATATTCTATCGTCAACCTCAACATATATAATATTACTTATAACCTAATCCACTAAGTCACAACCAAAACTAATTATTCAAACAACAACTGTTACTCAACCATAACATTTTACTATTACTTAACCATTACTACTACTTTTGTTTAACCGTTACCTAACCATAACTTTAGCTTAACTGTTACCATAAGTATTTCTCAACCATAACTTTAAATTAAAACTATTATAATTATTTTTATTTGGCTGTTATTACTCAACCATGATTTTCATTTACCTATAAGTATTTCTTAATCATGAATTTAAATTGAAACTATAATATTAATATTGACCAAAAAATTACAATAGATGTAAAAAAATTAAATTACAATTTTGATACTGCTTTACAATTTTATAAAAAATTTGTTATTTAAATTTTAATTAAAATTATTAAATAGTTTCTCTTTTTCGTTTATTTAATATTTTATTATTGCAATGCCACGTAAAAGAGTACAACGTACGCAACAAGAAGAAGAAATTTTTCAAACTGAGAGACGAAGACGAGCTGCTGAAAATCAACGAATCCGACGACAAGCAGCACATAATATTATAAATGATGAGCGTAGAAATGCTGCTATACAGCGAGATTATTTAGGCAAAATGGATGTTTTATGTATTCACTGTGGAGCGAAGCATTTTGTTTTAGAAAAAGTCGCAAATAAAGGTTTTTCTTTTAATGATTGTTGTAGTCATGGAACAGTCCACTTAGAACCCACACCTGCATTCCCTGATGAACTTATGAGAATGTTCAATGGCACTCATGCTAAATCAAATAAATTTTTTCAAAATATTCGCGTCTATAATAATTCATTATCCTTTGCTTCATTTAATGCTAATTTATTTCATTTTCACACGCGCGGTTCAGGGCCATATTGCTTTAAAATTCACGGACAAATCTACTATCAAATTAATACAGCTTTATATCCATCTGAAAATGAACAACCTGCGTATGGACAATTGTTTATTGTTGATCCACAGGAAGCTATTGATTACAGAATAAATCAAAATTCTCAACTTGATTACGAAACAATCTCAATATTAGATAGAATAATTAGAGAAAATAATATTTTTGCCCAGTCCTATGAAATGATGAAACAAGAAATTGCTAATCAGAGTTTATTCATGAATTCAAATGAAGAAGAGCCTGAGATGCAATTGCTGTTTTCTTTGAAACCAGGGTTTGATAGACGGAGGTACAATTGTCAACGAACAAATGAAGTTGCCGCTATTTTTTCAACGAATGCTGATGGCGAAATTCCTGAATCATATGTCACTGTTAGAAATACTACAACTAAAACTTTACAATACGTTAGTACGTTAGATCCAAATGTTGAGCCATGGATTTACCCGCTTTTGTATCGTTATGGAACATTAGGTTGGCATCCAAATATAGAACGTATTAACATTAATAATAACAGTAAAAATACACGTGTAAGTCGAAATGCTTATACTAAATATAAAATTGCTATTAGACCGAATGAATTTAATTGTGTTCTTTTAGCCCGTAGATTATTTCAACAATGGATTGTAGACTCTTACGTAAAAATTGAAAAAGATAGAATTCAATGGTGTAAAGATAATAAAAAATAAATGAAGCAGACACTTATAAAGAATTACATGATTACTTGCAAAATTCTGCCAATGATATTAATGGACAAGTAGGACGTACTGTCATTCTCCCATCTTCATTTCTTGGATCTCCCCGTTACATGCAACAATGCTATCAAGACGCTATGGCCATAGTAAATGAAAAAGGCAAACCAGATATTTTTCTTATAATGACATGTAATCCAAAATGGCCAGAAATCGAAGAAAATTTGTTACCTAATCAACAAGCCTCTCATAGACCTGACATTGTGGCTCGAGTATTTCACCTTAAAAAAGATCGTTTACTACATTTCATAGTAAAAAATAAGTTCTGTGGAGAAGTTTCATCTCATGTTTATGTTATTGAATTTCAAAAGAGAGGATTACCACATATGCATTTGTTAATTACTTTATCACATAATTATAAAATAACTACTCCTAATATTGTTGATAATTTTATATCAGCAGAAATCCCAAATAAAACAGAAAATCCTATATTGCACGAAATCGTTTTGAAAAATATGGTACATGGTCCATGTAGTGATTGGTTCAAATGTTCAAAAAGATTTCCAAAATCTTTTTATAATGAAACAAATATGGATGAAAATGGTTATCCCAATTATCGTAGAAGAAATAATGGTATGGTGTATGAATTACCTAATGGTCACCAGATTGATAATAGATGGGTTGTACCATATTGTCCTCAACTATTGGAAATGTTCAACTGCCATATTAACGTTGAAATAGTTACGAGTATCCGCTCTGTGAAGTATTTATATAAATATGTTTACAAAGGCCATGATGCAGCAACTGTGACTATTACAGAAAGTAATAATGAAACAATCATTAATCATGATGAAATAAACAATTTTATTGAAACTCGATATGTTAGTCCCGTTGAAGCATATTATCGAATACTTAGTAAGGCATTGCAAGACAAAAGTCACACAGTTATTCGATTACCAGTACATTTGCCTAATGAACAATGTGTAATTATCTCTAATAATAATAGACCTAATATCATAGAAAATCTAAATCAAGCAAGTAGTATGTTACTTGATTATTTTAAATTGAACTTAGAAAATGAGAATGCACGACAATATTTTTATAAAGACATTCCCCTTTTTTACACTTATAAAAAACAAAAAGTTGATGGTGTAAATATTTCTAAGTGGGAAACTCGCAAAAAAGCCTTCAATTGTATTGGTCGTATGTATTCTATTAGTCCAACTCAATTAGAATTATTTCATTTACGATTGTTACTGTTACATGTAAAAGGTGCTACAAGTTTTGATTCTTTAAGAACTGTTGATGGTACTATGCATCTTTCATTTACATCAGCCTGTCTAGCACTAGGACTTATAGAAGATGACGAAGAGTGGGCAAGAGCAATGGAAGAAGCTACAATGTGGATGATGCCTGCAAGACTTCGTCAATTATTTGTTCGAATTTTAATACATTGCCACCCTATTCATCCTGAAAACTTGTGGGAAAAATTGAAAAATGCAATGTCGGAAGATTTTTTACAATCAAATGAAATTGAAATAAGCCATCAACTTGCGTATGCTCATGTTAATAGTTTATTGAACAAAGAAGGTCGAAATTTATCTGATTTTCCTTCAATGGATCAAACAATAGTAACACATATATTGTCTGAAACTAATAATGTACAACTAGTACAAATGTCTGATATTAGACAACGATGCTACATGCAATTAAATGAACAACAAAAAGAAATCGTTGATACCATTCTTCGAGCAATAGATAATGACATTTCTACAAATAATTGTATATATATAAATGGTCCAGGAGGATCTGGAAAGACTTTTATCTATACCACTATATATAATTTATTGACAGCTAAAAATATTAAAGTATGCTCCATGGCATTTACTGGTATTGCCGCAACATTACTTCCAAATGGTAAAACAGTGCATAAAACATTTGGTCTTCCGGTTCCAATGTTTAATGACTCATCGTCAAATATTAAAGCACAATCGAATGAGGGACTTTTCCTAAAAGAAACCAAAATATTTATTTGGGACGAAGCACCAATGGCTCCAAGGTATGCTTTAGAAATAGTTAACAGAACACTTCAAAGTATAATGGATAATAATTTACCATTTGGTGGTAAAATTATGATTTTAGGTCGTGATTTTCGACAGCTTCTTCCGATTAAAGTTAAAGGAACTCGGTCTGAAACATTAAACCTTTCGATCAAATACAGTGAATTATGGAAACATTTTATTAAATACAATCTTACTGTGAACATGAGAGTTTTGCCTCACGAAGTTGATTTTGCAAAATTTCTGTTATCAGTGGGAGATGGAACTCTAAATGATGCTCATGATAATTTAACCCTTCCTGAACACTGTATTCTTCAATCAAGTAGTAATGTAGTTCGTACTATATATGGAAAATTAATAGAAGAGAAACAATTCGAAGAAATGAGTAACTGTGCTATTTTATCAGCGCGAAATGTCGATGTTGATGAAATAAATACAGAAGTGACTAATCTCTTAGAAAGAAATACAGAGCATATTTATACTGGTATTGATAGCACTGAGAATTGCAATAATGGTGATTTAAATGAAGTTCTTTTACCTGAATATTTAAATTCATTAAATCCATCGAGTTTACCACCATACAAATTACGTTTAAGAAAAAATTGCATTATAATGCTTATAAGAAATATAAGTGTTAATGAAGGATTATGCAATGGTACACGACTTCGAATTTTAGATTTTTCTAATCACTTATTGAAATGTCAAATTTTAACTGGAGACAAGTCAAACGATATTGTATTTTTAAACCGCATTACTTTGTATTGTGAAAATGAATATCCTTTTACTTTCAAAAGAAGACAATTTCCAGTTAAATTAGCTTTTGCAATGACGATAAATAAATCACAAGGTCAAACATTAAAAAAATTCTTATTGATCTTCGAAGGGATGTCTTTAACCATGGCCAATTATATGTAGCAATGTCCAGAGTTCGATCATGGGATTCCCTCAAAATTTACCTCGGAGATCATCAAAGACAAAGTTTGCAAATTAAAAACTATGTCTACAAGGAGTTATATTCATAAATTAAACTTATACTCTCGGTCCAGAGTTAAAATATTTAATAAATTATTTCAATAATTATTTTAATAATATATTTAAATATTTATATACTTTCTACAACGAAATAAGTGTAAATTTAAGTGCGCGCGAAGCGCGCGTGATATTGCTAGTAATATTAATTTTGCGTGTAGATTTAGTGTTTTATAGTATACATTAACTTTAAAACAAACGTTTAGATAAAATTTCCATTGTTGAATAACTTTAATCAATCTTAAAAAATTATTTCGTTGCATTCCAACGATGCAAACTTCAGACCCATTTTTGGTAAACTTTGAGCAAGGGTCAGGTAGTCTTAGTTGGAAATGCACATGCGCTTTTTCGACTTTCAAGTCCAAAGATCCCTTTCCTTTCTCTAAAAATATTTTCAGCTTTACACACGTCATATCATGCATGCTGAGGGATTATATACCTTGTTTCAGATCTAAATAATCAGCAAGTATGGAGTTACAGCAGTTTCTGTGTGTTTTTCAGGAAATTTTTAAGAACAAAGTCATTTTCTCCGTGCTGACTGATTCAGTAGATCTGAAACTCAATATACAATGCCTCAGCATGCATTGCATTGTGTGTGAACATTCTGGTAAACTTTGAGTCGAAAATGCACATGCAGCTTTTCGACTTTTCGTTCCAAAGATCCCTTTCCATTCCCTACAAGTATCTTAAACTTTCCATACATAATGGAATATATGCTGAGGGACAGTTTATCAAGTTTCAGGTCTACATAATTAGCAAGTCTGAAGATATTGCAATTTTTGTGCTTTTTCAGGAAATTTTTAAGAAAGAAAAGTAATTTCCTCCAAACTGGCTGATTTATTTGATCTGAAACTCAATATACAATGCCTCAGCATACATTGCATTGTGTGTGAATATTCTGGTAAACTTTGAGAAAGGGTGAGGAGGTTTTAGTCGAAAATGCACATGCGGCTTTTCGACTTTTCGTTCCAAAGATCCCTTTCCATTCCCTACAAGTATCTTAAACTTTCCATACATAATGGAATACATGCTGAGGGACAGTTTATCAAGTTTCAGATCTACATAATAAGCAATTCTGAAGATATTGCAATTTTTGTGCTTTTTCAGGAAATGTTTAAGAAAGAAAAATAATTTCCTCCAAACTCGCTGATGGCAGATGGAGGAGATCTGAAACTTAATGTACAATGCCTCAGCATGCATTGCATTGTGTGTGAACATTCTGGTAAACTTTGAGCAAGGGTCAGGTTGTCTTAGTAGGAAATGCAGATGCGGCTTTTCGACTTTTGAGCTCAAAGATGCGTTTCCATTCGCTAATTATATCTTAAAGTTTACACACACCATTCAATAATTGCTGAGGGATTGTATATCAAGTTTCAAATCTAAATAATCAGCAAGTGTGAAGCTATCGCCTTTTCTGTGTGTTTTTCAGGAAATTTTCAAGAAAAAATGTCTTTTCCTAGACAATGGCTGATAGAGTAGATCTGAAATTGCATATGCAATCCCTCTGTATCTATTGCATTGTTTGTGGAAATTCTGGTAAACTTTGTAGAAGGGTCAGGTGGTCTTAGTTAATAAAAATGCACATGCGCTTATCCGATTTTCAAGTCCAAAGACCCCTTTCAATTCTCTCAACATATCTTGGTAAATATATAGTGCTATGTATGATCTTATCGACACGCTAACACTATATTGCGAGTAGTTTGCTGTGAGAATGTTTTCTCGTTTACTTTACAGCTAGCACCTATCCTGCAACTATTCCCTTCTTTTTGGCAGGAGCATGGCTTCACTGTGCTTCTACCGTTACTAATTTATTCATGTTTTAATTATTCTTTATGTTACCTTGTGTGAAGAGCTCCTGCAGACGACATCGCGTCGTCGTAAACTCCTGCAGCTACCATTTTTTATTGGGACCATATGTTGGATTGATTGACATATTTTATGTGGACATTGACAACCTTTGAACTCGTTGAAAAACTTATCTGGTGAGTAGCTTACTGTAAGAAAGTTCATTTGCTTATACTTTGTAACGCTCTGCTGGGGATCAGGGCAGAGGTTCGCGGGTAATTAATCGGAGTAACACAAAATCAATCGGAATTTAGAAACAAAAGACAAATGTTGACTTTATTAAGTACTAAAAACTAATTCTACATTTAAATCAAAGTTATGGTCGCCAGGTGCACGCGTCACTCGCACCAAATCTATGTATCGCTGGCTAGCGTAGCCGGGAGCGAACACTCTATCTCCAAGCTACAGCACGTGCTATAGCTTGCGCGAATTCGGAGTCTCGTGACTCCCGACGCAGACGCGCACACATACTTCGATGGGAAAAAACACGGGGAAGATGGGGAGATGGACAAACCTATGCGGCCAGGCGACGCTGCTGCAGTTGTCCTCTCGCACACTCTCCACACACTTCGGTTCCAGGAACACCCGGCACGACGGCTGGCTCCTGGAAAAGCGTTGTCTGGGGAGCACCCGGCACGACGGCTGGCTCTCGCGGACGTGGTTATGCGCTCTCTCCCCTCGGCAAGCACGCGGCACGGCGGTAGGCGACAGAGTAATAATGCCGGCCGGTGCGCTCACGCTGCTCTCCTCCGCTGTGCCTAAATAACTAAAAATATTTTATCTATAAATACGAGGGTCATTTGATAAGTACCTAGCCTACAAATGAAAACACCAAAATTTTACAAAAAATAAAATTTATTTTTCAATGTAGTCTCCTTTTAGTTGAATACACTTGGTCCAGCGGTGTTCCAATTTTTTTAACCCCGTTGAAAAAAATGTTTTCTCTTGGTTTGCAAAATAGGCCTCCGTGGCGGCGATTATTTCGTTATTGGAGTGGAATCTCTTCCCGGCGAGTGAATTTTTTAGGTTCGGAAACAAAAAAAAGTCGCACGGAGCCAAATCTGGAGAATACGGTGAATGGGGCAGCAGTTCGTAGCGTAATTCGACCAATTTAGCCGTGGCGAGTGCAGAAGTGTGAGCCGGTGCATTATCGAGGTGGAAAAGCACTTTCTTTTTAGACAAATGGGGCCGTTTTTCTTCTAACACGGCGTCAAATCGGCTCAATAGTTCGGCGTAGTACTGTCCTGTGACCGTTTTGCCCTTCTCCAGATAGTCAATAAAAATCACACCTTGAGAATCCCAGAAAACAGTGTCCATCACCTTTCCGGCCGACGGGACCGTCTTCGCCTTCTTCGGAGCAGGTTCACCGGGTAAGGTCCACTGTTTTGACTGCTCCTTGGTCTCTGGAGTGTAGTAGTGAATCCATGTTTCGTCGACGGTCACGTAACGACGCGAAAACTCTTTTGGATTGCGATTAAACAGCTCCAAACACTGCTCTGAACTGGTCACACGGATGCGCTTGTTGTCTGCAGTCAGCAAACGCGGCACCCACCTTGCTGACAGCTTCCTCATGCCTAAAATCTCATGTAGGATTTTCACACGCGTTCTTCTGAGATGCCTACTATCGCAGCTATCTCGTGCACCTTTAATCGGCGGTCTGACAAAACGATATCGTGTATTTTTGTCACGTTCTCCTCCGTAGTGGCTGTTTTCGGAGCACCTGGGCGTGGATCATCAAAAACCGACGTACGACCACGTTGAAACTCGTTATACCAAAATTTAACGGTCGCCATCGAAGGAGAAGCATCCCCGTACACTGCATCCAAGCGTTCTTTAATTTCACTGCGCGATTTCCCTTCCAAAAACAAAAATCGAATCACCGACCGATATTGTT
The DNA here is from genome assembly GCA_036365515.1 of Torymus aiolomorphi. Classification (NCBI taxonomy): domain Eukaryota; kingdom Metazoa; phylum Arthropoda; class Insecta; order Hymenoptera; family Torymidae; genus Torymus; species Torymus aiolomorphi. The sequence goes on from CM070874.1 coordinate 16,907,911, forward strand.
CTTTCTCCATTTTTTCAAAAATCAACGGACACATTTGCTTTCACACACTCTCAAAAATAAACTGCAACTCCGATCCGGCTGAAATTTCGTCTGTAACCGTTTATAGAAAGATACTGCACTGTAGTGTATTTCTGGCGCGATAGTGGCACCATCTGGCGGTGAGGCTAGGTACTTGTCAAATGACCCTCGTAAGTGTATTTTTTATTAAATTTAGCATATTCAAGTTAGTAAAAGTATTTTTAATGCATTGTTATAGGAAGAAAACAAGTCTTAACCATTATTACTGGCATCTCAGTAATTTATAGGCTTGTAGAATACACCAAATAACTAACAAGATTAAAGATGACACCGTGTACATGGTGCACAGCTTTCCTGGAGAATATGTCTGTGGTGTAAGTATGTTTTTTCTCTTTTAGCTGACTCACCTTTTTTTTAGTATAATGCGTGTTCACAAATGTCTATTAATACTTTTATAAATTTTGTAATTATACTTGTAGTTTAATTTTTTAATTAAACTACTAATTTAACTTAATTTTTTAATTTTCATCCATTGTAATTTTAATAGTTTAGCAGAGTAAGACATGTATATATGCTTATAGTGGGCAATAAATTCTCCATGGTATTTTTCCAGTCTATTTTTCTATTTAAACCTTTTTGTGGGCTTATGATAATTTTACACTTATTCAGAGTTAACGGATGCATGGAATGGATTTTTTACTGCAACTGTTCCAATTTTTATATGCATAGTACAAAATTATATTAAATTTTATAAAACCAGTATTGTAAGAATTATATATATATATATATATATATATATAAACTTGTATAACGTTAGTGCCCAGGACCCCATGTTACTGTATACCTATACGTGACTAAAGAAATAATGTCTCTTATGGGGGCCGATGTCCTCAAAACTGACGTTAAACATATGTAGATTCAGGGACTGTTCCCAAAACTAACAAATGTCCCCAAAACCAACGTTAAACATCTGGAATGTCCTGGAAACTAACATAAAACATATATATATATATATATATATATATATATATATATATATATATATATATATATATATTTTTTTTTTTTTCTTTTACCAGATTTGTGGAGCCCTTTTATACACATGAGCATATTTATGGAGCCCGTTTTCTTTTATGGAGCCCGGGTCCCATAAAATATTCTTATACGGCGTTTATGGAGACCGATCTAGAGTTTCTATACCCAGAGAGGGATTATTTCTTTATTCACTTGTATACGGGAACTCTGGGCGTAGGTACTAATATACAGGGATGGGCTCCATAAGGGGGTTAAGTGATAATTATATATATATATACACACATAAAATATCTAATGATTATTCTGTTTACAGATTTGGAAACTACTCTGCAACCAATGGGTATTTATGGCATCCAAGTACTCGAGTAAGTACTTCACTTCGGACTTGGACTTTATTCTGTAGTATAGCTGAATCTAGCCTCAAACTTTCCATCTATCTACTCCTCTGTTCCTGCCAGTTCGATACTGCTCTCCTCATACCTGCTGCTTAACACATTATTAATATATTTTGTTTTGTCCTAGGCGAAGACCTCCTGCAGAAGATAACACGTCTTCATATAATTGTTCTTTCCTCGGGGGCGGCCAACACAACTACCACTTCCCAAGGACATCACCTAGGCGAAGATATCGTAGAAGGACGGCAAAGGTTCAATTGAATGTAGTCCGCGCTTCCGGGACAGATTCATGTAAGTACTTCACTTCGGATTTGGCCTTTATCTTGTAGTATAGCCGAACCTAGCCTCCAACTTTCCATATGTCTATTCCTCTGTTTCTGGCAGTTCGATACTGCTCTCCCCGTCCCCACTCATGCTTAATACATTATTAACATTTTTTTTGCCCTCGGCGAAGAGCTCCTGCAGAAGACAACACGTCTTCATATACAATTCTACTTTCCTCGAGGGCCTCCATCGAAACTCACTTCCCCAGGATCACCTAGGCGAACACGACGGAGAAGTGAAGTATTTGAATATACCCATAGGTGATAGTGTGATAATTTATTCTAAGCAGAATTTAGTAAAATATATTATTGATAATCCATTTCTTTAGTTTTTTTTATTTAGTGTAATTATTTTTCATATTAAATTAAAAAAATTTCTATTTTTGTTTTTTCTTCTTGGCAAAAGAGACCATGTTGATAGAAAGTTTTCTGATTTTCCCTTTTCTTTTCTACACGTGTCAGGGTATCTAAAATAACAACCATTATTTACTAAACCAAATTTTTTTTCCCAGTACAGTTCTTCAGCATCGGTTGGAAGTTATAATGGACTCTCAATATGGTCATTATATGACCATCATAAAGCAGGAGCTTTAAAAAAATAGAACCAAATTGGGAACGGCAACTTTTAGAAACTCAACAATGGCATTACAGTGGGTAACCTTGAGTGAAGGGCTTCCTGATACACACATCTTGGCAGCTTCATCTTTCTGCAGATTATCCATGGAAGTTGATCTAGTCTGTATTTATTTTAATTCACTGTGACCACTTTGTGGGCTCTTCTTTGAATAATTATTATTTCAGTAATCTACTGCTTTCGACCATTTCTATAGCTTCATTTTTTGTTTCAGTGTTTTCATTATCCTTTCAGAAAAAGCAGCAACTATAAGAGACGACTGGTCAAATTTAACAGGTCTATTCCTCATTTATTGATGTGGTTGATATTTACTTTGAATGATAGAAATCTCCTTTTATAATGCATTTCAGGCATCTCATGTATTTTTGAGCTGATTTTAGTTTTTTTGTAGGTATAATTTAATAAAAAAAAAATTAAGTCATGCAATTTCTCAGATTTAATTGAGGCACTGCTTGTGTATTTTTTATAGAACTGTATTTTCATTTTTTTTATTAAATTACGTGTACTTTCAAAAAAATAAAGTCAACTCAAAAATATATGGAATGTCTGAGATGCATTACTGAAGCCGGTTTCTATCATTCTTAGTCTTTTGGATTAAGTACGGACACATCACCTCAAAGTAAATATCGATAACATTGAATGCTCAATGCACCTGCTAAATCTGACAAGTGGCTTTTATATTGTAGGAGCCGGATGAATTTTCTTATTAAGTTTTTAATTTTGGCCTGTATACTGTAGTATAGTGTAGTGTGAGTGTGTCTCAAAATTCTATACATCTATAGCTTGTCCTGCCGTAACAATAAATCTGAGTACGTATAAAAATTGAGAAAAAAGTTATTTTAATTTGTAAAATTCAGTTTAATTGTAGTAGTTAATGAACAATGAGCTTATCGATTAATTACCAATATAAAAGCCACCAGTCAGATTTAGCAGGTGTACTTATCATTCAGTGTTGTTGATGTTTAGTTTGAGTAAATGTGCTTTACTATTTAATGTAAAAAAGTATAAGAATAATAGAACTCTTCTTCTATAATGTATTTCAGGCACCGTATGTTTTTTTAAGCAAATTTCATCTTTCTAGAAGTAGGTATAATTTAATTAAAAATAAATTGATATATCCAATTTTTCAGATTTAGCCGAGGCACTGCCTCGGAATGCCCAAAAGAATTTTATATATTTTAACTAAATATATAAAATTGTATGAAATATGATCATAATGGACATAGCACTGAACTTGTTTTATATTGCATTTGACAGTTTAGAATATTTTGGATCATATTTAACACCAACAGTTTCTTAGTAAACAATAGTTTTATTGAAAGATCGTATGTTGTGCGGTGATCATTTTTATTATTAATGATTTTTCACCATACCTGAGCTGAAAATATTACATTCGCGTTTTTGAGTCGGGAGCGTAGCTACGCGTTTGCCAGTTCAGAGCACGTATGAATTGCCACCAGAGCCGAAGGCGCGGGTGGTAAACATGTGGTCTGGGGTGGTCTTCTGTATCCTCGTGTTGTGTATATTATTTTTCACCATATTCGGACCGAAAATACCACACGTTCCCATTGCGGAGTTGGAAGCAAAAGTGGTACTTTCGGCCAGTGTATGGTGAATATTATATTACACAACAACAACAAGGGAGGTAAAGAGTTGGCTAGATTAAATTATTAATTTCTGTAATATGTTTATATATATATATATATATATATATATATATATATATATATATATATATATATATATATATATAAACTTGTATAACGTTAGTTCCCAGGACCCCATGTTACTGTATACCTATACGTGACTAAAGAAATAATGTCTTATGGGGGCTGATGTCCTCAAAACTGACGTTAAACATATGTAGATTCAGGGACTGTCCCCAAAACTAACAAATGTCCCCGAAACCAACGTTAAACATCTGGAATGTTCTGGAAACTAACATAAAACATAAATATATATATATATATATATATATATATATATATTGTTGTTATTTTTTTTCTTTTTTTTTAAATTTTATCAGTAATTTTATTTCAGGTGTGGGGCTTCGCCCCCCCCTCCACACCCCCCTGAGCAGGGGCTTCGCCCCCTGCACCCCCCACAGGGGCTCTGCCCCTGAACCCCGTCCTGCGCCCTACACACTCGCTTCCGATGCATTTTTCCTTCTCGCTAGTGCCTTATTATCAGTTATTAAATACCCATGATTTTGAGTTCGATTTAATTTTTTGTAGGTAACTGATGTATCGAGGTAAGTCAATAACAACCATTGCTACAGACTTTTTTCATACGGTATTATTTTTTGTATCATGTATTTATTAGTCATATGTGTTTTAGGTGCTCAACTCTCTTACTTGGCTCATAGAGTAGTGGTTGATCTGTTATTTGTACGTTGTCGATCTTTAGGCTAAAGTTATTTCTACAGTGAGACAACAGATGGTATAGTTACTGACCTAGTCAATGGTTGCTAGTTAGATGATGTTGAGCAAATTGATATTTATGAAGTAGCGTAGTTCCACTTTGCTACTTCTGCAGCTCCGTTAGTTATTTTAAGTGTCAATACTTTAGAATGTGAGGGGTTAGGTAATTAGGAACTGGAAGGGAATCATAATAAAAATGCTCTATGTTTGTGGTTAGACACAATACGGGTAGGTAGTTATCGCTGGTAATATTAGCTCGGTTGGTTAATTTCTAAGTTTGGCTAGGAATTAAGAATTCTTCTCAGAGTCCGTTATATTATCATTATGAAATGATACAAATATACAAATGTCAAATAGGAAAAAAGTTTTGTTCAACGATTATTTTACTCTTTTATTTATATCTGTTTATGTCAAGTCCAATTTTGCTAAATAATAGTCGAAAAACGATGATTTTATCTGTATTTAAGCATTACAAAAAATCGTTTTTATAAGCCTAGCTTGTCAAGTATTGATCGTACATGAAAATATTAAACAGGAAAACGTTTTGTTTTCTTATAATGTACAACTTTTACATTTATAAATTGTGTGAAAGAAGATCCTGTCAAGTTATAGCCAAAAATGTCCATTTTATGTATATTTTAGCGTTTAAAATCGTTTTTATAAGGCTAACTCGTTAGGAGTTGATTTAACACAAAAATGTTAAATAGAAAAAAGTTTTATTTTATTATCGTTAAATATTAATTTTAATATTATCGTTAAAAATATTACTTATGTCTACTGCAATTTACTATTAACTGATAAGAATTTTTCTATCGGTCTTACAGTCTTACAAATTAAATTAAAATAATTAATATTTATGGCAGTCAGATTGCCCTTGTTTATAATCACCCCCGCAGAATCTGAAATAAAAACTTAATTAAAACCCGGAAAAAACTTTGTTAGCAAAGGTCAAACGGGTAGATATTTGAAAAAGAGAATATATGAACATCAATATAGTTTACGTAGCTCAAGTTGTACATCGGGTTTGAAAGAACATTGTTTAAATAGTTTGCATTCTTTAGATTTTGGGAGTGTGGATATTTTGGAACAAGGGATTAAGAATAAATATAAGAGGGAAAACCTTGAAAGTATTTACATTCTAAGAAATCAGAATAATGTAAATTTAATGATAGAGTCAAGTATATTAGATAACATTTATCATTCTTTATTAATTTAAGTAAGAATGAAAAGTTGGAGAGGGGAATGTGGATGGTGGTGGCGGTAAGAAAAAAGAAGGTGGTATGGGGGTATATGAGGAGGTATATCGCGGGTTTCATTTCAGTCCCTAAGGAGGAGCCGGAGCGGGCTCGAAACGTTGGACAATGTGGTGGTGGTGGGCAGTCAGATCGTCCTTTGCTAACAAAGTTTTTTCCAGGTTTTAATTAAGTTTTTATTTCAGATTCTGCGGGGGTGATTATAAACAAGGGCAATCTGACTGCCATAAATATTAATTATTTTAATTTAATTTGTAAGACTGTAAGACCGATAGAAAAATTCTTATCAGTTTCAATATTATCTATAACTTTTGTATTTAACATTTTTGTGTAAAATCAAATCCTGACAAGTTATAGCCGAAAATCGTCCATTTTATGTATATTTTGCCGTTTAAAACCGTTTTCACAACCATAACTCGTCAGGAGTTGATTTTACACAAAAATGTTAAATGAAAAAAAGTTTTGTTTTAATATTATCTACATTGAAGGATAGGACGCTAATGGTTCTACTGCCCAGGTTATAAAAAACAATAATCTTTAAATCCAATGTTTCGGACGATTTATTTCCGTCCCTTATCAAGGTCTAAAAATACACAAATTTTACACAAGTTTTTCTTTTTTTTTTTTAAAGAAAAATAACAATTAAATCGAATAAATCTTGTTTTACAAATCTTACCAAAAACTATAGTCTTAGAATATAGTTAAGTGGACACCACTAGCTGTGTGCACTAATCAATGTGAAACGATACCAGCATTATCGTTGTATTTATACTAGAGTATGTGCATGTATGAGTAAGAGTGGGAGCAAATAATACAAGCTATTTAGTAACACAAACAAAACCGCATATCTATAACACAGACAAAACTGTATGTGCATAACAAAGAGAAGTAATTATTCTCTTAGTACGTAGGTGAACATTATTTATAGCAACTTGTTATTCTTAATAAAACTTTTATAATCAGACTTCAAAAAATTAGTGTCAAAGTGTCTATTTAAACTATTGTTTTGTGAATGGATATGAAGCATTTCTGATAACAATCTTTTCTGTAAATTTTGCTCTTGATCTAGAATTTTTATATTTTTGAAATCAATGTGATGGTTTGAATTGGCTATGTGTTCATGTAAAACTGATCTATCTCTCTTAAATTTACAGTCGCTCGCATGTTCTTTACTTCGTACAATTATCTAAGACGCATCACAATCGCAACAGTTAATCTTGTATACAACATTAGATTTTTCAAAACTTTGATACTTGTCTTTTCCTAATCTAATTATGTGATTAAATTTATTGGAGATTGAATTGATCATGATAAGGTTGTAACTATTACTGATATTTTTTAATTCAGGGTTAATATATTTAATGTAAGCCAAAACTAAAATACTATTGTAATTGATATTCTTCGGATTACAAGTATTTTTATTATTATTTTTAATATGTAGTAAACATTTATTTATGTGTTTATTTATAAAATCATACGGATAATCATTCTCCAATAATAAATCTCTAATTAGATTAAGATTATTGTCATGGAAGTGTGTAAAGAACAAATTATACCAATTTTATTACTAATAGGATGGTGAGAATTGAAATTAAGAAATCTACCTGAAAAAGTTGGTTTCCTGTACCAGTCCGTAGAGATTTTTGGTTCATTTCGTATAATATGAATGTCAAGAAAACTTATTTTTTTATTATTCGGTATCTCAACTGTAAATTGCAAATTTTTATCAAAACTATTAAACAAATTAACGGTATAGTCTATCATCCGTTCAGGAACACATACTATGATATCGTGAACATATCTACAATAAAACGGGACAGGAAAGCAATTTTTCGATAAGGCTTGATTTTCTAAATCCTCCATGACAATATCAGCTAAGATTGGACTTAAGGGGTTGTCCATAGCATCTCCAAATATTTGTTTATAAAACGTGTCATCAAATATAAAATAATTGTTGTGTAAGATAAAACTAATAACATTGATAAATTCGCTACAATTGAGTTCGCAAAAGTTATAAAGCTGATTCCATCGTTTTTCTAATGAGTTAACAATTAAATAATCCGCAACATTTGTAAACAAGCTAATAACATCTAAACTAATAATAGCGTATCCAGCAGGTATAGATACGTTTTCGATTTTTTGTTTTAAATCTAGACTATTATTTACGTGTGAAATAGGTCTTTTTAAATTATTAAAGAGAAACTTTGCTAGCATTTTGGATAAATAATATGTGGGAGTGTTAATCGCCAAAATTATCGGTCTAACTGGGAAGTTTATCTTGTGTATTTTTACAAGGCCATCAGCTCTAGCTATTGTACATTTGTTTGTAATAGGCTGCAATTTTTGGAAACTTTTTTTTAGTCTTAGGTTTTTTATAAGTGCGTCCGTGTTTTTTTCTAATGAAGGAAGGGGGTTCTTTTTAATGACACTATAATATTTTGAGTCAGAAAATAAGTTTGTCATTTTTTCATCATATTTTTGTTTTTCAATTACAACAGTACTATTACCTTTATCAGCTAGTGTTACTAAAAGGTTATTGTTATTGTTTAGAAATTCCATAGTGTTTTTTAAATCAATCTTGAGCTTTCTATCAAAGAAATTTAAACTAAATTTTTTATTAAGTTGCTTACTCAAAATATTCATTAGCTTATTTCTTATATTTTTGGAGAATTCAGAATCTACTGTCTTTTCGTTCAAAAAGTATTCTAAGCTTTTTATAATTTCTAAAACATTCTTTTTTTCTAAGCTACAGGTAAAATTGAATTTATCCCCAAGCCGTAATATATTAATGACACATGGAGGTAGTTGGACATTGGAAAGGTTTACTAACCATTTTTCATTAGATACAGAATGAGAAAGTTCATTGAACTGTGTATTATTTTGGTTGAGGGCAATGGCACTTGCGTTACACGAAACCTCAGACATATATGAGGCGTTTCGCCTCAACTCTCCCAGCGCGGCGCGCTAGCGTCAAATCATGCTATTTTCAAGTCGTGTTTACGATATCAATATGCATTTCAAAAAATTATGTGATAAGCGTTTCCGACGTATTTTTTCCTCAGCTTTCCAATGGCGTAGGTGGTTTTTCCGAAATTTTCCATTTTCCCCCCCAACAAGTATAAAACATACTATATCTCGAAAAGTATATTTTTAATATTTTTTTTACCCCCTAGATCGAAAGCTGAGCATTTTTTACGTCGGAAAGGATTTTTTCAGAATTTGCTCGAATGTTTTCTTAGAGAAACAGAACGCGAAAGAGCAGACGCAGCGTCTCCTTCGCGCGCGGTTTTCGGCGCGCTGTACACCGCGTGGACTAGATGCATTTCGCTCTCTAACAACCACTTAAAATTTTGATTTCCTTAATAATAGCAACAATAAACTAGTATTTATATTAATAATTCTTTTTTTTTAAAGTAGATAATTTTATTTTGTTTTGTTTTGCGGGTTTTTTAGGGAAGATTTGATATTCTGAACTCATTGACGTTTTTTTTAGTATTAATGTTGTTTTATTCATTGGAATAACGGCATGGTACTGTAAAGTTCCCGGTATAGATTTAATTTTACTTAACCTTGATTTTAGTTTCAAAACGGCTTTTTCATAGGTCTCTTTAGTGCTGTAAAAAACTTTAGTTTCTTTGCAATTACGTAAAGCCCAGTTGTAAAGGTCTTCTGGTGTTAAAATATGATTACTCGAAGAGAGTTGAAGACTTGCTCTTTTCGCCCCTCTTTTCAAATTTGCGCCTATACCATCGCACGCACCTTTACCGTGCGCTGTTGCATGAAAATGCCATTCAGCAGGAACTCCAAAATCTTTTTGATGAAACAGAAGATTTTGGAAGGTAGACTTGTTCTTAAAATGCTGACCTGCTCCATCAGTTAAGTAATAAATTTTCTTGACTATGAAATTACTTTTTAAATACGATATTATAATTTTTTGATATTCATAAACAGCAACAGTATCGTGATTTAGATTATCAGAAATTATAGCAATGCTTATATGTTTAAGATCTTGATTTTCGTTATAATATACCACTGTTGTAAAAACTGTTGCTTGATTATTGTTCCAGTGGAACGATTGTATTGAATTTTGCACTATAAACGCATAGTTTTCTGCAAAATCACAACAAACAAACAATTCTCCTTTTTGAAGGTTTTTTTTCAAATCGCTTAAGAAAAGATATTGTTCTCTCGCAAAGAAGTCATGAATTTTAAATTTTATTAATTTTTCTCCCAGTATGTTCATGAATTCATAAACATTTACAGTTGTAGATACTATTGTGCAACGATCTGTCTGAAGCCATGACTCATACTGTATTTGAAAAATATCATTTCTCTCAAAACATTCAAGCAAATGTTTCCGTAATACAGGCATATTGGGGCAATCTAAACAGTCTCCCAAGTAACATTTCGAACTAGCATTACTACATACGATTGCTTGGATGCAATCGTGGTAGTTTTTAAGAAATAGACGAGTACCTTCAGTTAAACTCTGTAAATTAATAGCATTTAACATCAGCTTGATATTTTCGTGGTGTACACATACGCATACATTATGCGTACCACTGCTTCCCGCTAGAACACAATGCGGCGGCCTCAATTGAGTAAATTTAGTGAAGTCAATATTAACAGATTCATGCTCTTTTTTAAATAAACAATAAATTTCACGTAAATTACCAAGTAGTAACCTTTACTGTACATGTTCTCTTTTACCATTATCCTGCTTAACAGATATACAATCTTTTAATCCGGGCATTACACGACTAATATCGTCCCTCTCATAAAAACGTTTAACTGAATCTACACTTTCAACTGGAAATATTTTGCCCCTTTTCTTTTCAGGTTTTGAAAAAATTCCACTTTCAGTTACTAACTTTTTCGCTTCTCGAGCTTCCCACTCAGTACAACCGAACTCTCTGATTAAGTCTCTGCGAGACCAAAAATCAGGAGCAAGCGTGAGTAGCTGAATTTTATCTTCCTTACCCGGTGATTCTAAAAATTTTTTTTTAATTGGTTGAGAACTGTCACGCCTGCTTTATGATATTCATCAGTACATTCAATTTTAGCTTTTTTGGCATCGCATGAAGGTAAATCTAACTTATGTTTATAAAGTTGACGTTGACAGTTGGAACAAATTTTCGCGTTTTCTGGTACGAGGGGATACGCACTCCTAAATATTGAAGGAAAATTCGACAAATTTTTACGCACAGAGTGATTAATTTTATTAAAAGGATTTGTGCATTTCAGCTTCAAAGCTGGATCCATTTCAGTAGCGAGAAAATAAATGCAATAAATAAACCAAAAATAAATTATGATTTAATCAGCAAACACACGAAGAACACAAATATAACGGAAACAGCGTTAACATTCTTAAACAATTTCAAGGATAACAAAGATCGAAAATTCATCAGACTTATATAATTGGATACAACAAATTACTCTCGGGCAAAAATTTTCTATACGCAAGCCACCTATCGGGTAAAAAGTAAGTGAGAAGCGTTGCGTCTGCTATTTCAAATTGATTGTAATGTTTTTGCTTCCTCAAAGAGGAAGCTTTGTAACGGTGAAAAAAATTTTCGAAAAAAAAGTCTTCAAAAAGATGTTTTATGGTGGTATATGTGTATATTATTTGATTTTGATGATTTTTGATTTCGTGGATGTATGTATGTGTGTGTGTGCGTGTGTGTGTGTGTATATTTCAACTCTTAATATCTCCGAAACTAATCAACCGATTTTCGTCTGGTAAAGCTTATTCGCTTCGTCTTGCGGCAAAAGGAAAGTACCCTGATGGATTTGGGATTTTATTGATTTTCTTTTGTTTTGTAACCAAAAAACGATTTTGAATTTTTAGTTTTTTTGATTTTTTCGTATCTTATAGTAATTATTACATAAAATAATATACTTCTCTTAAAAGGTATTCAAATTACCTACATTTTCTTTTTTTTAAATTTAAAATTTAAAATATCTTCACTCAGTCATTTGTTATTAATGAAAACTTTTTTATATTTAAAAAATTAATATCTCAAAAAATAATTTATTTATCGACTTGAAATTTTAACTGTTACTTATTACACTTGTTGGTGGCAATATTGTGTTGCAATTTTAAGTGATTATCTATATGAATATATATCATACATTTATTTTCGAGAACTATCATTTTAATATTTTTATATAATGTAGTAAATTAAAATATCAAAACGTATTAATAGTGCCATTTTTAGCCCCTTCTTTTATCTCTTTTTAATCTCAATTTTTTTTAAACTTGGTGGTCTGTCAAAGCTTTTTTTAAAATAGGTACATAATATACTATTTTGCAAGAAACTGGTATAAGACGCATCGGTTCAAAGTATTATTGAAATTCTTTAGCATTCCTTTTTATGAAAAATGTATTTTCAGAATTTCAATTTTTAATTAGGAAACGATGAATTAGTTTGAGGAAGCTAAGTGCCAAAGAATTGGCAGCGGTTTTTTTTTGCGAAATAACCTATGAAAATGTCAATCGTGCATATAAGTGAAATTCGAAGTGCAAAAAGATATTCCATAAAGAATTAAAAATGATAAATAAAAATAATAAGGTTACTAGAGAGCGAAATACATCTAGTCCACGCGCTGTACAGCGCGCCGCATACCGCGCACGAAGGAGACGCTGCGTCTGCTCTTTCGCGTTCTGTTTCTCTAAGAGAAACATTCGAGCAAATTTTGCAAAAAATCCTTTCCGACGTAAAAAATGCTCAGCTTTCGATCTAGATGATAAAAAAAAATATTAAAAATATACTTTCCGAGATATAGTATGTTTTATACTTTTTGAGGGTGAAAATGGAAAATTTCGGAAAAACCACTTACACCATTGGAAAGCTGAGGAAAAAATACGTCGGAAACGCTTATCACTTAATTTTTTGAAATTCATATTGATATCGTAAACACGACTTGAAAATAGCATGATTTGACGCTCGCGCGCCGCGCTGGGAGAGTTGAGGCGAAACGCCTCATATGTGTTTTTAATTAAGTTTGAATTGTATTTTCGTCAATATAGATTTTCTAATTTAATATCCAGTTTCTCTTTAACATTTTTCATTATGAACATTAATTTAGTATTATAAAAATGCATAAACAAATCAATCAAATTTGAACTCATGTGTTTATTTAGTAAGTTCTTAAACTTCGAAATTTTTTCAGTAAGAAATTTCTTATGTAAATTGATGTCTGAAATCTCTATATTTAAAATTCTTTTTTCGGTTTTCTTAATAATTTTTTGCAGACTCCGATGTTCTTTATTAGAATGCATCGAAAGATAAGATAAATTCTTAACGCTATTACTAATATGTGTCGGTATTAGATCATAAAATCTACAATTAATCAAAAACTTACATTGACAACACGATTTTTTATAATCATATAAAAGCCCACTGAATTTATGGAAAAGTTTTTTTGTAAAAAAACCAAATTTCTTAAAGATTAAGTACAAAACATAACTGAGTTTAAAATCTAAACTTTTGGTAAGAATTTCTTCTAAATCCATCTTAAATAAAGAATGGCTATCACTTAAGAGTGTCAAAAGTTAAATTGCGTAACGTTTGTTAACCACAAAAACTGGTAAAAGTCGATTATTTATAACAATTTTCAGCAATAATTTCGCCAGCCCCCCCATACGCCAAAATCAATTTTCAAAGTGCTAACGGAATCTACGATTTATTTACAATTATTTACAACCACAAAAACTGGTAAAAGTCGATTATTTATAACAATTTTGAGCAATAATTTCGCCAGCCCCCCATATGCCAAAATCAATTTTTCAAAGTGCTAACGTAATCTACGATTTATTTACAATTATTTACAACCACAAAAACTGGTAAAAGTCGATTATTTATAACAATTTTGAGCAATAATTTCGCCAGCTCCCCCATACGCCAAAATTAATTTTTCAAAGTGCTAACGTAATCTACGATTTATTTACAATTATTTACAACCACAAAAACTGGTAAAAGTCGATTATTTATAACAATTTTGAGCAATAATTTCGCCTCCCCCCCCCCCCGCCATACGCCAAAATCAATTTTTCAAAGTGCTAACGTAATCTACGATTTATTTACAATTATTTACAATCACAAAAACTGGTAAAAGTCGATTATTTATAACAATTTTGAGCAATAATTTCGCCAGCCCCCCCATACGCCAAAATCAATTTTTCAAAGTGCTAACGTAATCTACGATTTATTTACAATTATTTACAACCATAAAAACTGGTAAAAGTCGATTATTTATAACTATTTTGAGCAATAATTTCGCTAGCCACCTCATACGCCAAAATCTATTTCTCAAAACGTAGATAGTCTATATTGTTTAATAAATTTGTAAATCATAATTTTATTATCCATTGTTGGGCTTTCGTTTACCAAATAATACTGCCCGTCAGGCTACGTGCGGTTGTGATTCTGTATAACTGTAGTTACTCGGAAAAAATGTATGAGGAAGTATCGCGGTTGATCGATGATAGAAAATGGAAATTTTTACCCTCGCAAATATTTAAACGACTAGTAGCGGCTTAGGGTTACAGATGACAAATTCAGATGAATCGGAACTTGGAGCGAGTACGCCGATTTGCGAGTATGATACTCTATATAGTATAACTGTTATTATGACTGTTAGAGGCCTGCGTTTATTACAGGGATGCAACTGTCTCCTCTATTTCCTCTTTTTTTTAATCCTCTATTTTACCCTTTTTCCAAGTTACTCCTCTATTTGCTCTATAATCAGCGATCTCTCCAATTTACCGATGAATTTCAATGAAAAAGACGCGCGGACTACAATTTGAAAAGACTTGGTCGTCTCCTGTAGGTAGGGTTGCCACCTTTTACATTTGAAGTTGCTGGCCGACTGATGACTGGCGGTGGGGGGTGGCAAGTAGGCGGGGGATATGGGGTCCATGCATATTAGGGAATTACGTATCCCTGCAACAATAAGCAAGACAATTATCTAAACATTTTTAAACCAAAGTAGGGTGGGGATATGTGACCCACGTATATTAAGGAATTACGTAGATATGCAACAATAAGCAAGAGAATTATTTAAACCATTTTTATACCCAAGTAGGCGGGGGATATGAGATTCACGCATATAAGGAAGTCATGCAGACATGAAAAAAATAAGCAAAACGTTTATTTAAATAATTTTTAAACCCAAGTAAGATGTGGGAAATAAGGTCCACGTATATAAGGGAGTCATGTAGATATGAAAAAGTAAGTAAAAAGATTACTTAAATAATTTTTAAACCCATGTAGGCGGGGGATGTGAGGTCCACGCATATAAGGGAGTCACGTAGACATGAAGAAATAAGCCAAACGATAATTTAAATAATTTTTAAACCCAAGTAAACAGGGAGTATGAGGTCCACGCATATAAGGGAGTCATGTAGACATGAAAAAATAAGCCAAACAATAATTTAAATATTTTTAAACCCAAGTAGGCGGGGGATATGAGGTTCACGCATATACGGAAGTCATGTAGACGGGGGGGGGGGGGGGGTCAAAGTTTAGACGACTCACTTGAAAATTGAAGTCAACTATAAACGTGCTCGGTTTCGATATAAGCTACTGCAGATTGTACAAAATTTCGAAATTCTAAATTACGAAAATCATATTTTCGAATGTAACAATTCACCTACTGTCCAAAACATCGAATTTCATTAATAGAATTTTAATAGGGATACAATAAACATATTTCGAAATAAATCATTAGAAACAAGTTATCTTTGCTTTGAAATCGTATTGATGAAATTCGATGTTTTGGACAGTAGGTGAATTGTTAGATTCGAAAATATAATTTTCCTCTTTTAGAATTTCGAAATTTTGCACGATCTGTACAACGTTTTTAATTAAATCTTTTTACCAAACAGGTATTCTGTTGTTTTCACTTTGTCCAAAACAGATGTTATCTTTTTGTCAAACTGGGGTGTAATATAAATTTTTCTTGCTATTATCCAAGAATGAAAGAGATCGGCATTGATTTTTACTGCATCTGATAAGCATTGTAGTTATGCCTCTCGTTCCAAAGGTTCATTTTTATCATTAAGTATCATACTTAAGGTTGTAGCAGTTAATGAAAGGCTTGAACCAATCATACTTTGGTAAGTATAAAAATATTTATCTCTCTTTACAGCGTCTTCTTTTAAGCAACATTTGATTTCTTCGTTTAACATTGGTGCTTTCATGTCGATGTCTTTGTATTTTCCTAGGTACCAGTTTGAGTATTTCCGCTCTCTCGGTTTTGGGTATCCCCTCTTTAAGCCAAACTTTGAGTCTATCACCAACATTAGCAATCAGGGCTGCTTCCTCGATTTTATTTTTGTCGGGGTGATCTCCCAAATATTGAGTGGATTTGTCTTCGTATAAATCATTTTCCTTATCGTTTGTATCTTGGTCTGTTGTTTTAGGCGGTTCTCCGGCATTTGATGCTTGCGAAGAATCTATTAAATAGATTTTTAACAATTAATCTATATATACATATTTATACATATTATACGTGTTTTCTCAGCACATGTCATCGCTTCAACGATGCTCGGCTGGAGGTTAAGTATTTCCATATATTTTATATTCAATACAGAAATACATGCATGTTATTTCTTATCTCGGGGTGTGTCTCAGCTTGTGCGTGAGCTCGACCGGCTGACTTTTTCAAGAACTGGAAGAAGGCGGTGCTTTGTTATGACGCGCGCTTATAGTATGGATATGTTGTCTTAATCGTGTATCATGCGACTCGTGTCTTGTACTTATGAACAAGCTCGGCCGAGTTTTCTCATTTTTTTAGATATCTTTACCTGAATCGTCTGCATCCGTCGCCTTTTCTTTATCTTCTTGTATAACTTTCTGAGTTTTTTGCTCATGACCTTCATCTCTTCTTCGAGTTTATCAATCTCCGCTTGGGCGCGTTTTCGAAACGTTTCCGCCCCTGGTTCAGCCATAGTCAATCGAAGAGCAGTCCGATTCAGGGAGACCTCGTTCGAGCGATGATGTGTCGTCATCTGCGCCAAAGAACTTAATGACGAGATGAGCGCGCGCGGCGAGTAATATAGGGTGCGTTTTGAATATACTCTGAAAAGTGGCGTCATCTACAGCCCGAAGGACCGTACTACATTTAGTTAATCTCGAAGAACAAGGAACGATGGATAATTGCTGTTATGCAATAAAACATGACCATGTTACAAGTGCCGAAACTACTGTAGCATAAATGAAGCTTTCAAACACCTGATATTTTATCTTCAAAATATTCTTGGTATAAAATTGTTGTAATATGGGGTAAATAAGTTAAGGTTATTGTTAATAATATAAAGTATGTTTATTAGCTACTTAGGTCTAGGTTACAGTGGTGAGAACCCGTCCGCCTTACATGGCTATCTCGTGAGGACAGACTGTACATGCGCTGTCGGCGCCCGCGATACTCTCTCTCTACTCATACATACTCACACGCATGTAGCTATGTTCAGGAGCGTAGCATTTATTTATATTCCAACACGCCTCCTTAAATCTACAATCCTGAATTTTTTGCAACCTTTTCATTAATTCTGGTCTTATTTTATATAATCAATTTCAATGCGTTTCTATTTTTCACAAATTTTGTTTTGTCAAGACTCTTTGTCAACATATCTGCTAAATTCAAACTTGTATCAATTTTTACAATGTCTATCATTCCATTCTCGTAATTTTCATTTATGTAATGGTATTGCACTTCAATGTGCTTTGAGTTTTTAGTAAAATTTCCATACTTTGCAATTGCAACTGCACCTGAATTATCTTCATACAATTTTATAGGTTTTTCAAATTTTACATCAAATGATTCAGTTAACAAGTTTCTAATAAATAATATTTCCGTTACTGCTTCTGACATTGCAGTATACTCAGCAAAAGTTGAGCATTTAGTTACATTGTTTTGTTTATGTGTTTTCCAAAATATTAGATTTCCATTAAGTCTAATTATAAATCCTGTTGTAGATTTCCTATCGATATTATCACCTGCATAATCAGAATCTACCATACAATCTAACGTCTCATTTTGCAAATTATCATAATACGTTAATTTTAAATCTTTAGTTTTATATAAATACTTCAATATTCTCATCGCATATTTGTAGTGTGTTGCATCATAAAATTTTCAAAGTTTGCATTTTTCCTACTGGTGAATAAACATTTTCAATATATTCCTTTTGTTGGAAGCCTCTAACGACTAGTCGTGCTTTATATGTATTATCACTCTTCCTTTTATAAATCCACTTAACATCAATTATCTTTTTATCTTTGGGTTTATCAACAATTTGCCATGTATCATTTTTCTCTAAACTTTTTATCTCCGAGTCCATTGCCTTTTGCCATTTTTTGTATTCATTACACTTTATCGCCTCCTCGAATGTACTTGGTACATTTGCGTTTACATAGTTTACATAAATACAACGAGTTACAGGATTTCCGTATCTTGTTACTGGACTTTTCTTTCTATTAGATTGTCTTGGAATTGTTAAATTTTCATTATTTTTATTTTCATTTTCATACTCAAAATTTTCATTGTTTTCGTATTCAACATTTTCAAGATTTGTTTGTTTATCTCTAGTCGACTCGAAAGTCAGACTAGAAGATAGTAGATTTGTTTCGTTTTCATCAACATAATTTTCAATTTCAGACTCACTCTCATAATTTACTCTATCTTTCTCATCATCAATTTTTTCCAAACAAATTAATTTAGTGCTTTCTTCAACAACTGTTACATGTCTAACATCTATTACTTTACCGTTTATTAAAACTCTATATCCATTATTTGTGTACCCAACTAATACTCCTAATTGAGCTTTATCATCCCATTTATTTTGTCTTTTAACTTCAGGTATTCTTACAAAGACTCTACTTCCATAAATTTTCAAATGTTTTACATTAGGTTTTCTATTGAAAAATATTTCATAAGGTGTTTTATTTTCTACAGTATTAGCAATTGTTCTGTTTTTTAAATACGCTACTGCATTCATTATTTCTGGCCAATACCTCCTATGTATTCTAGCTTCCCTTAATAAGCATCTGCCAATGTCCATAGCAGTTCTATTATACCTTTCGGCTACGCCGTTTAATTCATGTACATATGATGGACATGGTAATAATTGTATGCCATTTTGTCTTATAAAATTATAAATTTCTTTGTTCAAATATTCTTTTCCATTATCGCATCTTAATTTTTTTACTCTTTTATTAAACTGATTTTCAACTAAGTTAATATAATCAAGTGAGTCGTCTAAACTTTGGATCCCTCGCCATGTAGACATGGAAAAATAAGCCAAACGATAATTTAAAAATTTTTTAAACTCAAGTAGGATGTGGGAAATAAGGTCCACGCATATAAGGGAGTCATGTAGATATGAAAAAATAAGCAAAAAGATTACTTAAATAATTTTCAAACCCAAGTAGGCGGGGGATGTGAGGTCCACGTATATAAGGGAGTCATGTAGACATGAAGAAATAAGACAAAGGATAATTTAAATAATTTTTAAACCCAAGTAGGCGGGGAATATGAGTTCCACGCATATAAGGGAGTCACGTAGACATGCAACAATAAGCATAACTATTATTTAAAGAATTATTATATTCATGTAGCCCGGCCGCGAGGTCCGCGCATAGAAGGGAGTCGAGTTATAGAGGTTAAGAATTTTTGAAATAAAAGTCTTGCTTACGTCGCACATCTAAGTAACTCCGTTATACGTGGTGTGTTCAAAAAGTAAGGTGACTTTATTTTTTTATCAAAAAATATTTATTTGTTCATCAATATTCATGTTGTGCTCTTGAAAGTAATCCCCTTCAGATATAATACACTTGTGCCAACGCTTTTTCCAACCCTCGAAGCACTTCTGATAAGCATTTTCTGGTATAGCCTTGAGCTCTTCCAGCGATTCAGTCTTTATCTCCTCAATCGTTGAAAATCTTCGTCCTTTCATGGGTCTTCTCAGTTTTGGGAACAGGACAAAGACGCAGGGGGCCAAATCTGGTGAATATGGTGGCTGAGGTATGATTTTGGTTTTGGTTTTGGCCAAAAAATCACGCACAAGCAACGATTAGTGAGCAGGTGCATTATCGTGATGCAAAAGCCATGAATTATTTTTCCACAACGCCGGACGTTTTTTTCGTATTGCTTCTCGCAAACGGTGCATAACTTCAAGGTAATACTCCTTATTAACAGTACGACCTTGTGGCAGAAACTCCTGATGCACTACGCCGCGGTAATCGAAGAAAACAGTTAGCAAAACTTTGACATTGGAATGAACTTGGCGTGCTTTTTTCGGTCTTGTCTCTTCTAGGCTCTTCCATTCGGACGATTGGGCTTTGGTTTCGACGTCATAACCATATACCCATGATTCGTCACCAGTTATAACCCTTTTAAGCCAATCAGGATCATCATTGACGTTATCCAACAGCTCCTGGTCGATGCTCATGCGACGGTTCTTCTGATCAAAATTAAGCAGTTTCGGAACAGACTTCGCTGACACACGTCTCATCCCCAAAACATCCGAAAAAATTGCATGGCATGAGCCAATCGAGATGCCGATGTCATCAGCAACTTGTCTAATGGTGATTCGACGATTCTCCAACACCATTTTTTTCATTTTTTTTTTTTTTTTAGATAAGGTAATATCGATGTTAATGAGTTCAAAATAATGTAGTTTTTATTTGTGCAACGTTTCGGTAGCTGATTCGCTACCCTTATCAAGCACTGAAATTTATTAATACAAAATAGATACAAGGTCACGAATAAACAAAAAAAGTATAACATACAATATCCAAACTGCACGTCGAGCTTACCTAAAGATTTCTGTTAAATAATTAACACCGTCATATACAAAATACTACATACATTCTTTGTTCTGCAAAAATAGAGCCAATAATGTAAAATATATAAAACCTTTGCACAGAGATCAGCCTCAAATAAATATAATTGTTACCTGATTTTTTAGGTAAAAACAATCTAAATGTTAACGAAAACATTTCCACCTTCGTAAATCGAATAAATTAGGACGACACAGTAATAAATTAATAAAAATAACACAACAATTTAATAAATTAACACAGAAGAGAAGCAAAGACAGTCAAAGTAAATAAAAGGAACGTAAACAAGTAGCTGTCTGATATACTATTTAAAATTATGGCAGCTGATATACTGATGTCAATAACTAAGTAATAACAAAGCAATTTACCCAGTACATTGCAGTCATAATCTATAAAACTTATTTGACTATTAATTAAATAAATAATAGAAGAATTTTCTGTTAAAGTCCTATTTTATTAAAACAAAGGTCAATACTATTATAAAATAATAAAACACATCAAGTCAAACCTTAAAAAAATTTTTTCTTTTTTTACACACACAGAAACTCATTTCAAATCTCACGGTCCACTGCAGGACACTACACCTTTGCACTCGCACTACTACCAAAATCATGCGCACGCAGATACGCAGTGCCCCGAGTGACAATATTACAATCATGCTTATAATATATCTAACAAATCAATAGTAACAATTATATTCATTTTCTATCTGATTTCCCTTATTTTGTATAAAAGTTGTGAATAGTTACTGCTTAAATTTTGTGTATCTTCTTTTATATTTATTGGGTTATCTTGTAATTTTATGTTTACCATTTCTGAGATTATTCTTTTTTTCCAACAGCTTTCAGTATCTAATATTTCTGTGTTATCAAAATCAAATTCGTGTTTACATTTTTTAATATGATTGTTAATTACAAATTTTTTACATCATCTTTCTTAGTATTTGCAATATGTTCCTTAATTCTTGTGCCAAGCATACGTTTACTTTCTCCTATATAACACGCATTACAATCTTTACAGGAAATCTTGTAAACAATGTTAGTATTTTCATTTTTATCTTGCTTATCTTTCCCTCTTACTATTATTTTGCTAAGATTATTGTTGATTTGTGGTACCGTTTTTATGCCATACTTTCTTAAATTATTAGAGACCTCTTCAAAGGTGTCTGGAATATATGGTAGGTTTAATAATGCTTTCCTTGTATACTCTTTATTGTTATTACTATTATTATTGTTAAATTTGATTCTGTTCAATCTCTTATTCAAATAATATTCAATAAAATTATTTGGGTAATTATTAATGATTAAGAAATCCCTAACCAGACTGATGTTTTTTTCCCAAAACTTTTTGTGTGAAAGTAAAATCGCCCTATCTACTAGATTGTATACCATTGCTCTTTTCTGAGAAATCGGATGATGTGAATTAAAGTTTAAAAATCTGCCCGAGAAAGTTGGTTTATGATACCAATCAGTCATAATTCTATTATTTTCTTTGATCAGACTTACTTCTAAGAAACTTATAGTATTGTTTTTTTCCAACTCATGTGTAAACTTTAAACTATTGTGATACGAATTAAACCCATCCAATACTTGTTTTACTTTATTCTTAGGTAAACACATAATAATGTCGTCAACATATCTGTAATAAAACAATGGTTTAAAATCTAGTTTTTCTAAGCAAGTTTCCTCCAAATCGACCATCACTATATCAGCAAACGAGGGACTAATGGGACTACCCATTGGTGACCCATGAATTTGGCGATAATATTTATCGTCAAACTGGAAAAAAGTATTATTAAGAATCTCGAAGCCCCTATTATTTCGTTCAATGGTATATTATGGTGTCTCATATGTAGGTATCTCTTTTCTAAACCCTCGATTACTAGTTCCTGTGGAACATTAGTAAGCAATGATGTTACATCCAATGATATCATAACGTGATCATCCGGAACGATAACGTCTTTGAGTCTACTAATTAAATCAGAACTATTTTTATATGTGAGTTGGGTTTCAGTAAACTATTCTGTATTATTGAGTTTAGAGTTTTTGATAATTTATACGTAGGACTACCAACACAAGACACTATTGGTCTTAGCGGAGTGTCTTTTTTATGTATCTTTGGGAGTCCATAAATTTTGGATAGAATGGTATTAGTTTGTGTCAATTTATTTTTATGATATTTTTTATTGAAAAAATTATTATCGTTCCAACGATTCATTATTCTTTGGACACCTTTCTGTAATTTAGAAAGAGGGTTGCTAGTAACTTGTGTGTAAGTGTTAGTGTCTGTCAATAGACTATTCATTTTTTGTTTGTACTGACTTTTGTCAATGGCAACAGTTATATTGCCCTTATCAGCCATGGTGAAAAAAACATCATTTGTCTTTAAAAAGATTTTAGTTTCCTTTAATCTCTGTGCAAAGATTCTATCTTTATAAGCAATATGCTTTTTCTTATTAATGTGATCATCTAAACTATTGATAATATTTCTCCGTATTAAATTACTTGTCTCTATATTAAATTCGTAACTACCAAGCATATCTTCCAAATTTTTAATAGTATCTACAATCGACTTCTTTCTATTCATATTGAACACGTCATTGAATTTGTGTCCTAAAGAAACTACGTCCACTATTTCTTTCGGAATGTCGATATCAGTTAAGTTACAAAACCATTTCTTTGTATTATTAATAATACTTGTGTTAGATATACCTGATTTGTTACTTACTTCTTCACTATTGCCTCTATCTTTGTTACAATTTTCATTATTAAGTTTTTTGAGATATTTCACGTTAAGTTTATTGCATTCTACTTTTGATTTGTTATCTTGTGTACATATAAAATCGTCTAATATATTAATAGGTAACGTCACTGTTAATCTTTCTTTAATTTTAGCTAATTCGTTTTCTAAAAACCTTACATGTATATTGATATCTTCTATTTCGCAGTTCTGTAATTTAGCTTTAAAAATTTCCAAGTTTCTATCAAATTTTCTATTAACTGACTGACTATAAAAGTGTAAATGTTTCAAGTTATTCGATAATCCATTAATATGTTTCGGTTTTATATCACGTGTTCTACACTGGAGTAAAAACCGTCGTTTGGATTTGGCCTCCGTGAGCTTTTTTGTTTGTACGAGTATACCTTTTTAATAACCTTGTAGTACCTTCTCCATACTCTTCTGCCATATTGTCAAAAAAAGAGCAAGACTGATTAGCCATTCCTACCGTTGTAGAGGTGCCATCCCATCTAGACCGCGAATTTTTTTTTTTTTTTTTTTAAGTGGACCGTGAGATTTGAAATGAGTTTCTGTGTGTGTAAAAAAAGAAAAAAATTTTTTAAGGTTTGACTTGATGTATTTTATTATTTTATAATGGTATTGACCTTTGTTTTAATAAAATAGGACTTTAACAGAAAATTCTTCTATTATTTATTTAATTAATAGTCAAATAAGTTTTATAGATTATGACTGGAATGTACTGGGTAAATTGCTTTGTTATTACTTAGTTATTGACATCAGTATATCAGCTGCCATAATTTTAAATAGTATATCAGACAGCTACTTGTTTACGTTCCTTTTATTTACTTTGACTGTCTTTGCTTCTCTTCTGTGTTAATTTATTAAATTGTTGTGTTATTTTTATTAATTTATTACTGTGTCGTCCTAATTTATTCGATTTACGAAGGTGGAAATGTTTTCGTTAACATTTAGATTGTTTTTACCTAAAAATCAGGTAACAATTATATTTATTTGAGGCTGATCTCTGTGCAAAGGTTTTATATATTTTACATTATTGGCTCTATTTTTGCAGAACGAAGAATGTATGTAGTATTTTGTATATGACGGTGTTAATTATTTAACAGAAATCTTTACTTGTTTATTCGTGACCTTGTATCTATTTTGTATTAATAAATTTCAGTGCTTGATAAGGGTAGCGAATCAGCTACCGAAACGTTGCACAAATAAAAACTACATTATTTTGAACTCTTTAACATCGATATTACCTTATCTAAATATTTGGAAAATGAGTGATCAACGAAACAAATTTGACCATTTTTTTCACTTCAACGTTTTCATCAGTTATTGACGTGCTGGGGCGTCCAGAACGAGGTTCGTCATTGGCATCTTCTCGTCCTTCTTGGAAGAGCTTGTACCACTTATAAACATTTGTTTTACTCAGAGTAGACTCACCGTATGCCACTGTCAACATTTCAAGTACTTTGGAGCACTTAATTCCATTTTATACACAAAATTTGATGCAAATTCTTTGATCCATTTTTTTCCACAGCAGAAAATCGCCGAGCACACAAAAACACTTCTAACCTTTATGCTTCTCACAAACAAACAAAGAATGCTATAAACTTGAAACTGTAAATACATGTTCGGGACGTGTGTACCAATATAAGAAAAAAAAACGAAAATCGACTGCAAGTAAGTCACCTTACTTTTTGAATACTCGCAAATCGGCGTACTCGCTCCAAGTTCCGATTCATCTGAATTTGTCATCTGTAACCCTAAGCCGCTACTAGTCATTTAAATATTTGCGAGGGTAAAAATTTCCATTTTCTATCATCGATCAACCGCCATACTTCCTCATACATTTTTTCCGAGTAACAATAGTCATACAGAATCACAACCGCACCTAGCCTGACGGGCAGTATTATTTGGTAAACGAAAGCCGAACAATGGATAATAAAATTATGATTTAAAAATATATTAAACAATATAGACTATTTACGTTTTGAGAAATAGATTTTGGCGTATGAGGTGGCTAGCGAAATTATTGCTCAAAATTGTTATAAATAATCGACTTTTACCAGTTTTTGTGGTTGTAAATAATTGTAAATAAATCGTAGATTACGTTACCGTTCTGGAAATTGTGGTTTTTTTATGTGGGGGCTGGCGAAATATTTCTCCCCCCCCCCTTTGTTTGTTTATAACTTTGTTTATACACTTGTAAAAAAATCGATTGTGGTTGTAATTAACTGTAAAAAAAGTGTACAAAATTATCCAATTGCTTATTTTAGGATTAGTGATTTGGGGGGGGCGGGTGAAATGGACGTAATTTCAATAGTATTTTAATTTTGCCTTACATTAAATATATTAACCCTGAATTAAAAAATATCTGTAATAGTTACAACCTTATCATGATCAATTCAATCGCCAATAAATTTAATCACATAATTAGATTAGGAAAAGACAAGTATCAAAGTTTTGAAAAATCTAATGTTGTATACAAGATTAACTGTTGCGATTGTGATGCGTCTTACGTAGGGCAAACATCCCGTAGATTAATTGTACGAAGTAAAGAACATGCGAGCGACTGTAAATTTAAGAGAGATAGATCAGTTTTACATGAACATATAGCCAATTCAAACCATTACATTGATTTCAAAAATATAAAAATTCTAGATCAAGAGCAAAATTTACAGAAAAGATTGTTATCAGAAATGCTTCATATCCATTCACAAAACAATAGTTTAAATAGACAGTTTGACACTAATTTTTTGAAGTCTGATTATAAAAGTTTTATTAAGAATAACAAGTTGCTATAAATAATGTTCACCTACGTACTAAGAGAATAATTACTTCTCTTTGTTATGCACATACAGTTTTGTCTGTGTTATAGATATGCGGTTTTGTTTGTGTTACTAAATAGCTCGTATTATTTGCTCCCACTCTTACTCATACATGCACATACTCTAGTATAAATACGACGATAATGCTGGTATCGTTTCACATTGATTAGTGCACACAGCTAGTGTCCACTTAAGTATATTCTAAGACTATAGTTTTTGGTAAGATTTGTAAAACAAGATTTATTCGATTTAATTGTTATTTTTCTTTAAAAAAAAAAAAAAAAAAAAAAAAAACTTGTGTAAAATTTGTGTATTTTTAGACCTTGATAAGGGACGGAAATAAATCGTCCGAAACATTGGATTTAAAGATTATTGTTTATTTATAACCTGGGCAGTAGAACCATTAGCGTCCTATCCTTCAATGTATTCAACCATGACTGCCATTGGCTGCACAAAACCAAATATTATCTACAACTTTTGTATTTAACATTTTTGGGTAAAATCAAATCCTGCCAAGTTATAGCCGAAAATCGTCTATTTTTGACCTTTTTTTGCCGTTTTTCGCGTTTATCTTGGCAAATATTACTCGTAGAGAAAAGTGTCGAACAAAAATGTATATTTTAATTAGTTTTAGCAGATAGACCTGTAGATATTAACTGAAAATTAATTTTTCTAGACATTAGGCTTAAAAGTCGATTTTTTGAGATATTTTTTTGTGCTCCTATTTGACAAATTTTCCATCGATCTCTCTCAATAGGATTCCAGCCCTTAGCTATAATTAGAGGAGTATTTTCTCGCAATCCCGATGAAATCGATTGAAAATTCGCTGAGATAATCCATAAACTTGATTATATACGAACGTACATACATACATACATAATAAAAAACTCCTAAAATAAATTATTTCTGGGCGGAAAATAGTTTTTATACAGTAAATTGCTAGTTTTCTGGGAGTTACAATTTTCACTCTGGTGAAAATATAAGGCTCTCCCGAGAAGCGGTCGTGCCTAAAAAGCAGGGACAACAACTACTGTTACATCAAGTTAGCAGGAAACTACCAAAATGAACGAACGAACAAATCGAATACTTAGAATACATAGAAAATCATCCTCGAGGGGGCATTTGGTATAACTTAAGGTTGTATGGGCTATGCTATCTGCGTCCAATGTCAGTATTACTAAAAATTATTAACAATTAAATATAAAACCGCATTTGCTACTTTTTTATGAGATGAGTTTATAGAAATAAACCGACTGAGCAATATAAGCCCAAAAAGAGTCTCCAGTTAATCATACTTAACTTTTGTCTCCGTGTAAGGGAATTACATAGACGTGCAACAATCAGCCAAATAATTATTTAAATAATTTTTTAACCCAGGTAGCCGGGGGAGACGAGGTCCAGACATAGTAGGGAATAATGTAGAAATGCAATAATAAGCAAAACAATTAATTACATCATTTTTAAACCCAAGTAGCCAGGGAACGAGAGTTATAGTTATTCCAGGGAGTTCCAGGGATATAAGGGAATTTGCGTAGACGTGCAACAATCAGCAAAATGATTAATTAACTAATTTTTAAACCCATGTAACCGGAGGACACAAACCAATGAAAGTTATGCAATCAATTCCTATAAAGTCAAGTATTTTATCATTAATCTATTTTCGGTGTAAATAAATTTTTTTATTAGAAACACTTAATCGCCAACGCTTGTATATATTTTTATATCTTACCTCCATAAAGAATATAGAAGTGTAATTTCGAATATAATATAGAAGCGTTTCGAACTTAAAGATAAAAAATTCATTTGCTTTTAAGATATTGCATGTTGGAATTGAAATTTATTTAAACTGCAATATTTTTTATAAATTATGCAAAAGAAAGTTGTGATATCTATTCCCAGATAGTTAAATATTTTTATTATAATTGAATTGAATTATAACGATACTTACTTTTTCTAACAATATCTTTTACATTATATGATTGAGATGTTAATAGTTAAAACGTAAAAATTGACCTTTGAGCCATTAAGGGGATGCCTTAGTCAATGGTTACCGACCGAGTCGATGCGGTTGGTTTTTACTTAATAGCAACAAAAATATACCGAATTATGCAAAATAACGAGAACTCTCTTGTGTATTTTTTCATTCTCTTTCATTCTGTCTGTGTTTCGAGTAAAAATATGCATTAGTTTTTGCAAAAACTTTGAACGAAATTCCGAGGTGAAGCCAAGCGTAAACCTCATATTTCATTCAAAGTTTTTGCAAAAACTAATGCATATTTTTACTCGAAACACAGACAGAATGAAAGAGAATGCAAAAATACAGAAGAGAGTTCTCATTATTTTGCATAATTCGCAAAAAAAATAAATTATTGTACCATATGATAAGGTTATGTCTTGCATCGCCACAAAGTCATAAACAATAAAAATAATAGATAGATTTTGTATTTTCGTGTATCGCGATATTGGTTGGAGTCGTAAGATGGCGTTACAAGCACATTCTGACTATGGTAATGGTGTGCGCGTGCATGCTCAGCGCATGCGCTTCAACGGTTCAGTGTATCTCGTCCGTCGTCGTGCAGTGCACAGATTGTTGATGCAGTTGATAAGTACTTATGTAAATGTGATGTGTAGGAGGTATAAGTAACTGCTACACGGAGAGAAGTGCACACGGTCTGCAAACATAGGCAGAGTTTTGGCCGAATCATGTTGGTAGTTGCTCCACCTTCACTATAATCAATATTCGGGTTGCTACTGCCTCTTGCTGTGACACACTATTGATGCTCCTCAATGATTGCTAGCTGCTGCTGCAGTCCTTCTTCTACCACTCGTCAACAAGTATTGGCTAGCCTTATCAAGGTCCTGAAGCTCTTTGACAGCTATTTCTCATGGTGTCAGAGCTGCTAGATGATGTTACAATATTTATGTACTTGCTCGTCACTGGAACAGGATATCTGGACAAAAGGCCCCAGCTATTATCAGACTTTTGAAGTGGCTAGGCTTGAGACAGTATAGGCTACAGCTGATATATATTCTATTATTAGAGTACTGAGAACCAGCACTTCTAATCTCTAACAATTCTTCCATCGCCTAACAGTAAGTGTACAATTACTTCATTGTCTTGCATGATCTTTTGTTTTTGTTCATCTGTATACATCCGTTTTATAGTAAATATTTCACTCAGATAATGTAAATGTAGAGCATATTGGCAAATCCTAATATGTTTATATGTGTTATCAAGCTGGTAGGACTAGAGCCATAGCAAAAGTTATATTGTTTATTTACTCTGAGAGTATATGACTTCAATATTAGTGAAAATTAACTACCAGAACGTAATCTTTTTTTAAACTGCTTTTATATATCTGACATTTAGAGTACATTATCTTTGCACCTCTATAAGTACGTTCTGGTTTTGATAAAAAAAATTGTCTGACATTTATGTGTTTTTTTAGGTTAGCAATCACAAAAAGTGCAGCTATTGTACCTCTCAAATTTTGCATAAATCAGACCTTATATATAAAGAGGTGGAGGTGATAGAAACAATAATGTGAAATGTAATAGTAATATATCATAGGTGATATTATAGACGAGTAATGTTTTATTTCTTTTCAGATGCGTGTCTCTGGGGCTGTCTCCATTGATCTTGCTGTCAAGGATAGAAGACACGAAGGCAATGTTGAGGTTGTTAAATGCTGCTCGTGAAATGCTGCACAGATAATCAGATCCCAGCCTTCCGACACTGGTGCAAATAATGATGGACTGCTATTCGCAGTTAAAGAAGCTATTAAAGAATTTTTTGCCTCGCGTTAGGCTATTGACAAATGCACTGATTTCTTTGTGAACACCTCAATTGATGTTTGGAGAACAAACCAGAAGCTGAGCCTAGTGGCTAGCACTGAACAAATATTTCAGATGAGATTTTGTAAAACAATATGTCTATTTTTGAAGTTATGTTTTGAAAAATAAGTGTTATTATGATTTCGATTTATTACCTATTTCTATCAACATTATAATTTTCTTTACACTTTTGATTAAATTATGTTTTAAAAAATTATGCCGTTACAATAATAGGTATGAAACTATAACATTTTTAAGTATTTTCATCAAAATATCTTTTGATTTTTCTCGTTTATATACATTTTCACAGTATAAAATAAACATCAAACTGAGTTCATTTCTTTCAATACCTTACTTTTACTGAATTATTAAAATGGCCTTCTTGTGCTTGATCAATACAAACTTATGTTTGATATAAAATTATAAAAAAAATTGTTCACCTTCTTGTTAAGCATATGCTATACATTGTTCAACATTACAGATCTTTCAGAGCTACTATGTACAATTCTTATCAGACTTTGATGTTTGTGCGATGCATCGAATAATCCAGAACTTGCCTATTTATCCTGAAGAAGAGAGTCTGATTCTGTGCAACACTGTTCGCTCACAAACTACTTTTCTTTTATGAATATTTAACATGGCAAATAGGAATAAGAAGTTGTCTATATCCCTTTCTGATATCAATGTTGTATTCAATTGTCAAGCTCCTAAAATTTCATTATGTTGTTGTAGCTATGTACTTTCGAAGGAATTTTCAAGAAGTATTGAATGCATTTACGGATTACAAATTTTACGTTTGCATAGATAGCAAAGTAGCATTATTTATGCTCTATTTCAATTTGTACTGTTAGAATTTTGCAACCAGAATTAATAGTTTTGTTTTACTATTATTGCGCTATCAGAACATCCACGGAAGGATAATCAAAAAAAAAAGGCAAAGTTATTGCGGACTATTGGATTATTATATTTTATTTGAGTAACTGCTGAAATTAAAAAAAGAATGTGATTGTAGGTCTCTGTTAATTAATAATATCCATAGAAATATTGATCTTTTATGCTATGACAGATTTGTCTTGACTCCATTACAATTTTTCAAAATAAACATTTAAAATAAAATTTCAGAGCAATATGGCACAATGCATGTAATGTGGTATGTGAGTTCCGTATTACAGGTATTACTCGGTTTCTCTTACAGTTATTTCATTTCTTATGGAGTTGTTCAAGGAATGCCAAATAATAATATTATGTATAAATTAACAATTTCACTTTTTGTAACGATATAGACATTAAGTATTTATTCGTTAACTACCTACAAAGAATTTAGATTCATTCTTCCATTCATGCCTATGTTTATTTATATTTTAAATAAAAGTGTATGTTTACATTTACAAAGAAGTTTTGTAATTTCTTGTTTATTATATGCTTCCTGGATTATTATATATTTATTTTTATTGTTATTATTATTATTCCTATTATATTATTTTACACATTTTGTACAAGTACAAAATACAATTAAAAACTCGCTCGGATTATCGGCCGGTCACAATTACACGCATGTCGCGCCGTAGAACTCGAGTTCATACCAACGTTTTTCGCTTAAATAATATAATGAAAAACTCATAAATAAATGGCCCTCACTGTATAAGCATCCTGTTTACAAAAGTATCCGTGACAGGCATCTCTGAGCTAGCGCCGCATAATTTCGTTAGAGCGCGGCTAGTCTACGGGTATCGCTCTGCTCCGAAGATCCGAGCGGGTAGCGACACCCGTAGACTGGCCGCCCGGCTGAAAATAATTACGTCATTTTGTATTACGTATCAAAACTACGAAACAGAAATACGTCTTTGTCATGTAACAAATTCGAACGCTTTGATACGTAAAATTGATACGTATTTTTAGTACGCATCAAAATTTTAAATTCAACATTTATTCACTGAAATTTCGCGAAATGTTTACTGATTCTATTTTAGCTGCCATGGACGGTCGTATACCGTGGATAATAACACAAACAATAGGGCATACTGTCTTTTATTTTGCGTTAATTTATTAAAATAATTAAAAGTAAAATAAAAGATAACATAGCTATATGCCCTATTTTTTGTGTTATTATTCACAGTATACGACCCTTTATGGCAACTAAAATAGAATCAGTAAACATTTCGCGAAATTTCAGTGAATAAATATTTAATTTGAAATTTTGATACGTACTAAAAATACGTATCAATTATACATATCAAAGCGATCGAATTTGTTACATGACAATTACGTATTTTTGTTTGTAATTTTGATACATAATATAATTACATATGAAAATTACGTAATTATTTTTTACCGGGCGGGGCGAAGTACACACTATTCGCGCCTTCAAACTCCTATACCGACCTATTTCGCTCACAAAACATAATGAAAGTCATATGCATTAATCGCCCACATTGTATAAACATCCTGTTTACGGCAAAGACTAAAAATATCTGTGACAGGCATCGCTGAGCTAGCACGGCATGGTTTCATTAGGGCGCGGCTAGTCTACGGGTGTCGCTCCGCTCCGAAGATCCGAGCGGGTAGCGACACCCGTAGACTGGCCAGGGCGAATTACACACTATTTACGCCGTCAAACTCTTATACCGACCTATTTCGCTCACAAAACATAATGAAAATGTCATGCGTTAATCGCCCACACTGTATAAGCATCCTGTTTACGAAGATACGTATCAGTCATGTAACAAATTCGAACGCTTTGATACGTACAATTGATACGTATTTTTAGTACTTATCAAAATTTTAAATTAAATATATATTTACTGAAATTTCGCGAAATGTTTACTGATTCTATTTTAGTAGCCATAAACGGTAGTATACTGTGGATAATATCACACAAAATAGGGAATACAGCTATGTTATCTTTTATTTTACTTTTAATTATTTTAATTAATTAACGTTCGAATACAGCCGTCGTAAGATTTTTTTTTAAATTCAGCTTATTACCATAAATTGCTATATATATAGTAAAAATTATTAGATGTCGAGTATATCCTTCCGTTCCTATATAATATAGCAATTTTTGTTACATATTTAACAAATTTTCCTATGACATTTCTCTCAGTGTAGTAATTTTTACATAAAAATTTCTCACCGTGTACTGTCTGGGCGATTTGTGTATTAGTTTTTCTCTTTTTTTCCACAAGCAAAATAGGATATATATGCTCGAGCGCGGACGCTCAGATTTATCTATTAGTTATTCCCTTATTTTTTAAGCAAAATAGGTCGGTAACAATTCTACGCTTGAGGACGCGAATAATGTGCAATTCGCACCAGTCAGTCTACGGGAGTCGCTCCCCGCTGGGATCGTCAGAGAGGAGCGACTCCCGTAGACTACCTGCGCTCTAACGCAAGCATTGGTGTATTAGTCTTTCTCGACTTTTTCACAATCAAAATAGGATAAGAAAAAGTTTTGTTCATGATGGTTGAAGGTCACAGAAAAAAGCTATGGACTTTTTAAAAATTGGATTATTTCAGTGAAGAAACAGGGAATATATGAATCTAGCCGCTCGAGCGCCCAATCAGTGAAGGCCTCTAGTGCGCAAGCGCTCGGTCTGTGTATCGAATTCCACGCTCTGGCCGCATGATAGGAGTTATACTACAGTAGCGCCGCCACGCTGGTGAGACTTGTCACCACATGCAGCGCGCCGGCGTTTTACATTCTGCTGGTGTAACGATTAGCTCCTTGAAATTGACTACGGCATGGAAGTTTCGGAATTTTCTAGTGCATCTGTGACCTTTCCACCCCCGAATATTGGCTATCCGGAGGGAAAGTGATGGCGATGATGCGACTGACTTGGGTAAGTACCTCGCTTCGGACTGGAATTTATTCTGTAGTGCAGCCGAACCTAACCTCCAAATTTTGGACTGCCTGCTCCCTTATTCCTAGCCGGTTGATACTGCTCTCCTCATCTCCTCACCTACTGCTTGACACGTTATTAATATATATTTTGTTCTGCCTAAGGCGAAGAGTTCCTCCAGAAGACCACGTACCTTCATACAACTCTACTTCCTTCAAAAGTAGCCGACGCAGCTACCACTTCCCATGGACATCATCGAGGCGAACACGACGCGGAAGCGATGACGACAATGTAGTTCAATGTAGTTACCGCTTCTGCTATCGACTCGAGTAAGTATCTTCTTTCGGACTGGGACTTAATTCTATAGTATAGCTGAACCTAACTTCCAAATTTCCATTTATCTGTTTCCTTGTTCCTGGCTGATTGTTACTGCTCTTTTCATCCCAATTGCTCGACATTTTATTAATATATTTTGTTCTACCTAAGGCGAAGAGCTCCTGTAGAAGGCCACCCACCTTCATATGATTCTACTCCCTTCGCGGGTAGCCGACGAAACCACTACTTTCCGAGGACATCACCAAGGTGAACACGATGCGGAAGCAACGGCGATGGTGCAGTTCAATGTAGTTAACGTTTTTGCGATCGACTCGAGTAAGTATTTTCCATCGGACTGGGACTTAATTCTATAGTACAGCTGACCCTAACCGCCAAATTTCCGTTTACGTGCTTCCTTGTTCCTGGCAGATTGATACTGCTCTCTTCATCCCTACTGCTCGACAATTTAGTAATATATGTTGTTCTACCTAAGGCGAAGAGCTCCTGTAGAAGTCCACTCACCTTCATGTGATTCGACTTCCTTCGCGAGTAGCCGACGCTGCTACCACTTCCCGAGGACATCGCCGACGTGAATACGATGGGGAAGCGACGGCGACGGTGCAGTTTAATGTAGTCCGCGCTCCTGTGATCGACTCCAGTAAGTACTTTCTTTCGGACTGAACCTTAATTTTATAGTTTAGCAGAACCTAACCTCCAAATTTCCGTTCATTTGCTCCCTTGTTCCTGGTAGATCTCCTTATCTCTACTGCTTGACACATTATTAATATAATTTATCGTTTTGAATAAGGTGAAAAGTTCCTGCAGACAACAGCATACCGTTGTGATTTTATTACCTACGACAACCAATTTTCAGTGGATTGCAAGTAAGCGGAAATAATGGGTAATATAATAAGGAAGCGACGGTCGGCAACGCAGCAACGAGGTGTAACGTTCTCCAGGTTAAATGTAAGTTGCGGCGTGTCTCTAGAGTTGCTGTGGTACAGATTCCCTGTGCTACGAACAACACTAGAGAATGACTCTGCGGCAGAGGCTGTTCTAGTTGACAATATTTACCTTAAGTGTTACCATAGAATGTTTCTATCCAGTTTTGGTAAATATTAATTGACAAGAAAACAATTTTTTTCTGTATGATTCAAAAGAGATTGAGCAGTTTTTTCAGATCGAAGTACAGTAGTTTGTTAAGATCCATTGTTTACAACTATTAACAAAGCGTGATATGTAAGATATTAGAGATTATATAGAGCCAATAGAGATTTACAGAAAGGAATTGATAATTTTCTTATCGATCTGTAATTTGAACTATTATTTTATAATATTGCATGTCTTGAATAGTACTGCATGTGTATTTAATAATCAAAATAATTATTTAATTCACCACAATTGAAATATAATTTATATTATTTTCATGTTATTTATGTATGTATAATTGTTTGTTATAATCTGTTATCAAATCTAGTATTATAACTTTGCATGGTTTGGTTTAACACTGCAGTAATTGATTTCTTTGCCGATCGGCAATCAAATACTGTTTTTATGATTTGGTATATGGTTATACAAAACGATAGCAATTTCTTTGTCAATTTGCAATACTCGTTTTTTTAAGTGATTTTGCATGATATTATTTAATCTGCAGGAATTGGTAATTTCTTTACTGTTCTGCAATATAATACTTCTATAATATAATATCACATGTTATTCATATAAGTATTTTTTGAGTTAACGATCTGCAAAAAATGCAGTAGTTATAATTTTGCATGATTTTTTTTAATACTACCGGAATCAATTTCCGTATCGATCTACAATCAAAATTATGTTTATGATATTGCATGTTATCGTAGAATAATGTAGTAATTGATAAGTCATTTATCAATTTATAATGAAAGATCGTTTTGCATGTGTTAAAATATTGTATAATTTAATTCAGTACAACAGTAATTGATGATTTATGCATCAATTAATAATTAAGATTGGTATGATATATTACATCTGCAGGAATAGATTATTTCTTTATTGATTTGCAATAAAACATTTTTTATAAATAAACGTGCATGTTCTATGTAAATATTTTTTAAAAACTGCAATCAAATGCTGTAGTTATAATTTTGCATAGCTTTATTTAATACTCTTGAAATCGATTTCCGTATCGATCTGCGATCAAATATTTTTATGATATTGCATGTTATCCTAAAATAATACAGTAATTGATAATTTGTTTCTCAATTTAAAATTAAAGATCATTTTGCATGTGTTAAAATATTGCATGATATAATTCAAAACAACAGTAATTGATGACTCATCAATTAATAATTATGATAATTTTGTATAGGGGAAGGTGGTTCATAAAAATGCATAAAGAACTATACTAGTTTTTATATTTGAGTGTTACATACGAAAAAAAACTCATATGAATTAATTTCATAAGGTTGAAATTTGGAGCAGTGAAAATACGGTGGCTTGATTTTTGGTTTTACTGACAAAGAGTGTATATATCTCGGATTAATATGAAACGAAATGCATTTGAAAGCTCAAGTTTTAAACTTTCAAGTACATTTCTTGTTTACCTCGACAGATATTTGTAAAATATAAACCAATGATTAGGGGATGCCTTAGTCAATGGTTACCGACCGAGTCGATGCGTTTGGTTTTTACTTAATAACAATAAAAATATATCGAATTATGCAAAATAATGAGAACTCCCTTCTGTATTTTTTCATTCTCTTTCATTCTGGCTGGGTTTTAAGTAAAAATATGCATTAGTTTTTGCAAAAACTTAGAACGAAATATGAGGTTTACGCTTGGCTTCACCTCGAAATTTCGTTCAAAGTTTACTCAAAAACTAATGAATATTTTGATTCGAAATTTTGCACAAATATATAATATGCTGAAACTTAGAAGAGAGTTCTATTATTTTACGTAATTCGCAACAAAGAAAAATAGATTATTGTACCATATGAGTAATGTGTATAGTGCCGCAAGAGTCACGCAATGGCGGCGACTGTTGGTCTTGGCCTTGCCCGTGTGCGTGTAGGCGCATGTGCTGCAGCTCGTCTGCTTGTTTGACGGTCGAGAGTCATGAGCAACACGGGCACACGGCGCCGCGGATGATGCACGAAAAAGGCCGGGCCGAACTTCGGCTGTGTGAATCGCAAGAATAATATAATAACGGGTAGGGAGAACAGGCGTGCTCAGTGTGGACCGGACACGAAGAAAACCTGCCTCTATCCAGTTATAGTTATTCGCCACCGTGTCTCGCTTGCTTTCTCGCTTTCACCAACCTATCTCATCAACGCCGAAATCCGAATCGACCGACGCTCTAACGCGCACGCACTTTGAAAATTACAAGGACAAAAGTACGAGTTCTTCAGTATTGTGCTACTCTGGTGTTGAAGAAAGCCTTCTGCTGCTCTTCACAACGTCCACAACACGATCTTTGCCACGGTGTTGATTTGAGGTTATGTTTTTTGTTATCTACATACAGGCTATATACAGGTGAGATCTGTGGATTAACACTTTATGTTTCTGTGCTTTTGTCTTATATTCCCTTCTTTCTAGTTGTACTATGCAGGAGCTGCTTTGAGGAAGCTGTATATTTATTTTCTGACAGCCATTGTGACTTCTTCTAGATCTCTGATACTGTGCTATTAATGTTGGTCAAGACATTTAATCATCTAGTTGTGATTTCCTGCATCAGTAAGTAATATTTCAATAATTTACTACTTTTGACGGTTCATGAAGCTTCTTTCTTCTCTTGCAGGAGAAACTAGCAGGCTTCTAAATCTGTATGAGGCTTTGTCGACTTGTGTTCATGTGTGTTCTATAAGGATGATTGTTGGTATGATGAATCGACTTCCAATTGACTAGTATTTCAAAATACAAATTTAACCATCCTGTTTAAATTGTAGTTTTAGGCAAGGAAGAGAGAACTATAAAAATAGGAAAGAGTCTATCGCACATAAACCTCTTGAGCAGCAGAGGTTGCTTTTACTTTGTATAGAAGTAGTCTTCTTCTACCAACCTAAAGAGTTTCCACACCCTCTGATACAATTCCAAAGTTATCATCAGGGTAGAAATATATACAAACCAAGATTTTATTCAATAATACCCCGGAACCTAACCTCCAAATTTCTATCTTTCTGCTTTCCTATTCCTGGCAGTTCAATACTGCTCTCCTCATTCCTAATATTTAACAAGTTATTTATATATTTTGTTCTCTTTAATGTGAAGAGCTCCTGTAGATGACCACACATTCGTAGGATTGTACTCTTCTCGAGGGCAGCCGGCGCAGCTAAGTACAATTTTTCAAGGGGAACACCGAGGGTAATACGACGGGGAAGCGACGGCGATGGTGCAGTTGAAAGAAGTTTATGATCCTACGATCGACTCGAGTAAGTACTTCGCTTTGAACCACGATTTTATTCAAAAGTATACCGGAACCTAACCTCCAAATTTCCATCTCTCTGTATCTCTATTCCTGGCAGTTTGATACTGCTCTCCTCATTCCTAATATTTAACAAGGTATTAATATATTTTATTCTGCCTAAGGCGAAGAGCTCCTGCAGATGACCAGACATTTATAGGATTGTATTCTCCTAGATGGCGGCCGGCGCAGCTACAATTTTCCAAGGTGAATATCGAGGGTAATACGATGGGAAAGCGACGGCGATGATGCAGTTATATGAAGCCTACGATCCTATGATCGACTAGAGTAAGTACTTTAAATACTTCGCTTTGAACCGAGATTTTATTCACTAGAATACCGGAACCCAACCTCCAAATATCCATCTCTCTGCTTCCCTATTCCTGGCAGTTCGATACTGCTCTCCTCATTCTTAATATTTAAAAAGTTATTAATATATTTTATTCTGCCTAAGGCGAAGAGCTCCTGCGGATGGCCACACATTCATAGGATTGTTCTCTCGTCGAGGGCGACCGGCGCAGTTACAATTTTCAAGGAGAACACCGAGGGTAATATGAGGGGGAAGGAACGACGATGGTGCAGTTCGATAAAGTCTACGATCTTATGATCGACTCTAGTAAGTACTTCGTTTTAGATGAGATTTTATTTAATAGTATGGCCGAACACAATCTCCAAATTTCAACCTCCCTGCTCCCCTATTCCTGGCAGTTCAATACTGTTCTCCTCATCCCTAATGATTGAGAAGTTATTTATATATTTTGTTCTGTCTAAGGCGAAGAGTTCCTACAATTTTCCAAAAACACCGAGGGTAATACGACGGGAATGTGACGGCGATGGTACCGTCAAGTGTAACTCGCTTTCCTGCAACAGATTCGACTTATTACCTTCCTTCATGAAAAAGCTTAGCTGATTATCCCCTGATAATCGATGAAAATCATGTGAAATCATGCTCAAGCGTCAGCTAATTATCAGCTGATTTCAGTTTGATATGTGAGGTTGCTATTGTTTTATTATTAATAATTATTTATTATTGTAAACTGTTATTATGAGTATTTAAATCGCGCCTGATTCGCCGACGGCGTCGATGATTGCACCTGCTTGTGCCTATCGTTGGGGATGGCCGGCCTCCTGCTAGCTACTGCTGCCATTGCCCGTTGCTGTACGCGCCGACGACGATGCCGATCTTCGGCTTCCGGTTTCCCCCTGCCTTGTGCGGCGCCGGAAATCCCTCTTGGTCCTTCTCTCTCTCTCTCTCTCTCTCTCTCTCTCTCTCTCTCTCTCTCTCTCTCTCTCTCTCTCTCTCTCTCTCTCTCTCTCTCTCTCTCTCTCTCTCTCAGGGAATCTCCAGGGAATGAGAGATTTGGCTACGTTATAAGTGTGCGAGAACGACGGCCTTGACGGAGAGAGTCCTCCAACGAGGATATAGCCGTACTGACTATTTCCTCGACACAAATGCTGGAGTTATAATTTTGCATGGATTCATTTAATACTGCAGGAATCGATTTCTATATCGATCTACAATTAAATATATGTTTATGATATTGCATGTTATCGTAAACTACTGCAGTAATTGAAAATTTCTTTATTAAATTATTATCAAAGATCGTTTTGCATATGCTATAATATTGCATGATTTTATTCAATACAACAGTAATTGATGATTTCTTTATTAATTAATAATTATTATAATTTTCTATGATATAATTTATTCCGCAGCAAATTCAAAAGTAGATCATTCCTTTATTGATTTGCAACACATAATTTTTGTATATGTAACGGGGTGGATTCGGGGAAAATACGAAAAAATACGCGCCGGCATCGGGACTTGAACCCGAGCCGTCCGGACGACAGTCGAGCGTCTCTACCGCGAGACTACCAACGCACTACTCCCTGGCCCTCTATCTGGTGTGCTAACCGTAGGTGCCGGTAACACAGGGCCCTACTCTTGCGCCGGCTAGCGCTGTATCCACACCTCGTTATAATACCTACATGTGCTTGTTATTTTATATGGAAATATTCTTTTAAATCTGCAATCAAATGCTATAGTTATAATTGTGCATGATTTAATTTAATACTGCAGGAATTCATTTCCATATCGATCTTCAATGAAATGTTATGTTTATGATATTGCATGATATCGTAAAATACTGCATTAATTGATAATTTATTTATGAATTTATTATCAAAGATCGTTTTGCATGTGTTATAATATTGCATGATTTTCTTCAAGACAATTACAGTAATTGATGATTTCTTTATTCCAATTAATAATTATCATAATTTTGTATGATATTTAATCTGCAGCCAATTCAGCATTAGATCATATTTTTATTGATTTTTTGCAATAAAAATCTGAGCGGAGAGCAACTCCCGTCTACGGGAGACTATAGAGTGGCCGGTCAGAATTACACGTTATTGGCGCCTCCAAGCTTTGGGCTAATACGCCCTATTTCGCTTAAGAAAAGAGTAAAACTAATACATAAATGAGCATAACAGTACTTATAAGCTCCCCGTTTACGGGAAAGCCCAAAATGATCCATGATACGCAACTCTCATCGGGCGCCGTATGCTTTCGTTAGAGCGCAGATAATCTACGGGAGTCGCTCTGCTCTGTCGACTTGAGCGGGGAGCGACTCTCGTATAGACTGTCCGATAAGAATTATACCTTATTTGTGCCCTCAAACTCTGAGTTGATGACGTTATTGGGACTCCATAGCCAGCCGTTTTTCCTCCCGGGCAACCTTGGCAGCGCGCTGCTCCTCCCTCTATTGAACGAGGTGGACGCTTTTTCGCAAGCATCCAGGCCCATGGTACCAGGCATCACTCTGCACTAAAGTGCAGTCAGAGAGCCATTGAGGCGAGCGAATCGCGCACTCTCCCTAATCTGCCAAGGGGGATGACCATCTTCAGGATATGATAAGTGGGCGGAGGATGTTGAGGAATGGCGTGGCGTGGTG
This sequence comes from Torymus aiolomorphi, assembly GCA_036365515.1. Classification (NCBI taxonomy): domain Eukaryota; kingdom Metazoa; phylum Arthropoda; class Insecta; order Hymenoptera; family Torymidae; genus Torymus; species Torymus aiolomorphi. Next base: position 16,949,797 of record CM070874.1, read on the forward strand.
GTCGGCGCTGCGGGTCCTGGTGGCGTGACGTAGAACCCCGCGTACCGACTTCGCTACGCCGAGCTCGTGGTGTTCCACCTTCTGGAGGTAATCAGCAAGTAATCGAATTACTGATTACTATGCTGAAAAAATTTCTCATGACATTTTCATGAGTTTTGGCGCCACCTGTGGACTGTGAGTCTAATTTTTGCACTACGTTTGGTAGTGATGACTCATAACGCAAGAGGCGCCACATGTCAATTCTTTTTTTTTTTTAGTGACATATTTCGGTCGGTAAAACAGGTAGACCTAACCTCAATCAGTTGTTTATTTCCACTAAGGCATCCCCTAACATCCCAATCATATAATGTAAAAGATATTGTTAGAAAAAGTAAGTATCGTTATAATTCAATTCAATTATAATAAAAATACCTAACTATCTGGGAATAGATATCACAACTTTCTTTTACATAATTTATAAGAAATGTCGTGGTTTAAATGAATTTCAATCCCAACATGCAATATCATAAAAGCAAATGAATTTTTTATGTGTAAGTTCGAAATATTGCTCTTCTATATTCTTTATTGAGGTAAGATATAAAAATATATACTAGCATTGGCGATTAAGTTTTGCTAATAAAAAAATTTATTTACTTCGAAAATAGATTAATCATAAAATACTTGACTTTATAGGAATTGATTGCATAACTTTCATTTGTTTAATTTGTAGAAATTTGTACATTAAATATCGTTATTTAAATACAATTTCGATTCCAACATACAATGTTTTCAAGGTAAATAAAATTCAGCTCTTCAAGTTGGAAAAGAAAATAGCTACCGACAAAACGTATTTGAAATAGTAAGCATATAATATATAATAGTAGAAATTTCGTACCTCTACATTCACATACATATACGTGTTGGCAATTGAATGGATTTTTTATAATAACTATACATTCGTATTTTTTTCGAAAATTGATAAATTAGTATAAAAAATGCTTGAATTTATGCGTATTGATTTTATTATTATTTTCATTGGTTTGATTTGTAAAACTTTATTATAAAACTTAACTAAAAATGTATATTAATATTAAATATATTAAAATAAAGTTTTTGGTGTGAGAGTGAGAGAGAGGGAGAGAATGAGAGATAGGGAGAGGGAGGGAGAGGGAGAGACAGATAGAGAGAGTGACTAGTAAAGAGTTGACTTTACGCATGTTGATTTCATTACTTTCTATTGTTTGAATAGTATTTAACTATTTTATGACAAACGTATTGAACCAATAAGTTTTTTAGATATCCTCTACAATTTTAAGTTCGCCTTTCTAGAAGCTTTTCGTACAAGAAAAAATATATAGATACGACCGGTAATACACTGTTACTTGCCTAGGTTTATACTTTTGTAAAAGGTAATTATATAAAAAAATTTTATTATAAAACTTAATTAAAAATGTATATTAATATTAAATGGATTTAAATGCAGTTCTTGGTGTGAGAGGGAGAGAAAAAGAGGGGAGAGAAAGAGAGAGAGTGAGAGAGAATAGTAAATACTTGACTTTGTGCATATTGATTTCATTACTTTCTTTTGTTTAATTCGTATTTAATAATTTTATTTAACAAACGAATTGATACAATAAGTTTTTTTAAATATCTTTTACAATATCAAGTTCGTCTTTCTAGATACTTTTCGTAGAGGGAAAATTACATAGAAGTGGTAATACGCTGTTACTTGCCGAGTTTTATACTTTAGTAAAAAGTAATATAAAAAAATGTTATTTTAAAACTTAATACAAAATTCAATAATATGGCCGAATCCATCTCAAATCAGACAGCCCGCGTATGCCTATTTCACCTATCATGTTGAAATAAAAATATTTATGTTCTACTCGAAAAAATATTTTACACGTGTTTTTTTATTTTTTTGTTTCATCAAAATTTCATGCGTTCAGCGATGCCGAAAAATTCCGAGAAAATTCTTTCATTGAGAAAAAAAATTTTCAATGTGATTTTCAGACTGCTATTGTTTCAGCAGTTTTTCGAGCTTTTAAACGTGTAACACACAATTTCACTCAGTTTTGAGCCCTCTTTAACGGCCTTAATGTCATTTTCAAAAAAAATAAGAAATCCACGAGCTATGCACTTTTTACTGAAAAATTCATTTTTAGGGAAGTGCCTTTTTCTCGAAAACCCCATGTTTTTTTTGCACAATTTTTGTTGTCGTGATAGAGGACGGTAATGCCTAGCTAGACGTATTTGTGAGATTCGGTACTTTTTCCCTGGGATAGCGATCACTAATGAGATAACACACAAACAAATTTTTCACGCCTAATGCTTATATATAGTCAATGATATTAGAGTCAATGTAAAGGTATTTGTCTTTGTGTGTATGTAATATACAGGTACACATAACTATGTATTTATTTGTTATTTGCGTCTTTTTGATTTTTTATTTTTATACCTTTTTTCATTTGTATACCTATTTTACTACCTTTGTTTTTCTGCTTCATTGTTCTTAATTCAGTAAGCGGACGATCAGCGGTCTTTGCTGTCAAACAATGTATTTTATCGTCACATGTTTTTTTAACCCATATATGAGTTTTTTGAATTCCAGGATACTTTGGAGTTGTAAGCCAATCAATATTTTTTTCTTTTCTGAATTGTTCTATTTCAGCATCTTGTAAATGTATTATTTTAATAGCATCAGTATATTTTTGAACATGTATTGCAAAATCATTTGCGTTTTGAATAGCTTCTTCAAGGGGCTCTCGAAGATTATGCGAAGTAGCATAATGCTTTATAAGTCCACCCACACCATCTACAGCTCCTTTGCCGTGCCCAGTAGCAGAGAACAACCATTTTATATCACACGGTGTTCGTTTTAGTTCATCTAATTGAAAGCGATTTTTAAAGTGACTCGCAGCGCCGTCTGATACGATGGTAATTTTTTTAATTGAATCACAACAATTTTCTTTCAAGAATTTTATAATTTTTTGTACTGCTAGCAAAGCATACGCTGAATCATGTTTTCGGTCATCACTTATAACTGCGAAACTTTGTGTCGAATCCCCTTGATAAGAGACTGCTGTGAAAATAGAAATTTGATCATTAACCCAATGATTTCCTTGAACAGCTTTATTATGAATCACAGCCCAGTTTTCAGCGAAGTCTATTTGAAGAACTAAATGATGTGAGTCTTTTTTAGCACTTTCTCTTTCTGTTTTTATAGCTTTGCGTTGTATATTTTTTACATACATGTGAGTACTAACCCTCATGGTCCAAACCGAAAGTTCATCTTTAAAAGCAGAAATTGATAGTGTCTTTTTAATCAGGTTTCCATTATCCCACAAAGCATATGTAATTTCTTCTGTGCCTTCTACATCTTGCAGTTTTAAAACATGAAACGTAATTCCCTTAATCCCTGGACATAGTTTACATTCTTGTAAATAACATAAATCAGATGGCTCAGAACACATTGTTGCATTTATTATTTGAAATAAATCATAATTTGCGCAATAGATACAGAGACAAACTTCTTTGATGGGGCTAAGTAAGACATACTTTGGTCGCAAACTATAAAATTTCGATTTTCCAATTCTCAATTCTGGATAATCATTTTTAAATACTTTATACGTCTCTTTTAAACTTCGAGTAAGAAAACGCTTAACTTTTTTCTCTTTTTTATTGTTAACTTTAATTGTAACAACGTCACATTTATTAGGACTTTGTCTTGAACAATTAAAATCATCATTTAAATAATATTCCATAACAATTTTTTCCATGTTTTCATCAATCGGATGGCCTGAATATGCATCTGGTTCTGAATAAATTCCTTTTTCTTTAACAAGATTTCTCGATTTGTTGATCATATACATTGTTATTTCTGGAAATAAAGATAAAATTTCATGTTTTGTAAAGGATGAAGGTAGCAAAGTCAGAATTTTTATTTTTTCTGATACCGTAGAACACTTTTGCAAGGCTAGACCAAGATTTTGTATCCATTCTGTACAATGGCATACAGTTGATTCATTTGCTGTTATAGAAACGTCATAAACATTGTTCAACTTCACATCAAGGGTATTAGACAATGTTGAAAGTATTTTTTTTTTCTTCTTTGTTACGTAATTTTCAATTGATTTTTCATGTATAAGATTTTTTCTTTTAAGAGGCGATACAGAACCTAAGAAAGATGTACTTATTTCATTATTAAATTCTTCAATGCGTTCTGGAGTACTTGGTAAAAATCTTCATCTCTATCAACTACGTTATCGGTAACTTCATTATCCGTTATAAATTCATTGTCAGTACTACTCACCAATTCTAAAGCACGATTGTAACAATGTTGACACAGATATGTAGAAGGTGTCAAAGGTAAATGAGGATAGAGGTGCTTCAATGGATGAGCAAGATTCTCAAGTTGTTTTAAACGTACGGAACTAGATTTGTAAATAATTTGTTTGTGTTTGTCTAAAAGGTCTGCACATTTGATTCTCTCTGTTGAGTAATATTTAGACATCGTAGTTGAGTTGATAAGGTGTAAATATGTAATAATTTTCCAAAAGATGATGGTTTTAAATAAGACGAGATGTGTGATATATAGCAGAAACCGAACTTTTCTTTGTAAATGTTAAGTCAAACCATATCCATCTAGCGGACAAATGTACTAGTACATATACTCCTATAAGTAGGCGCACGTACATGTATATTACATACGCACAAAGATAAATACCTTTACATTGACTCTAATATCATTGACTATATATAAGCGTTAAGCGTGAAAAATTTGTTTGTGTGTTATCTCATTAGTGATCGCTATCCCAGGAAAAAGTACCGAATCTCACAAATACGTCTAGCTAGGCATTACCGTCCTCTATCACGACAACAAAAATTGTGCAAAAAAAACATGGGGTTTTCGAGAAAAAGGCACTTCTCTAAAAATGAATTTTTCAGTAAAAAGTGCATAGGTCGTGGATTTTTTATTTTTTTTGAAAATGACATTAAGGCCGTTAAAGAGGGCTCAAAACTGAGTGAAATTATGTGTTACACGTTTAAAAGCTTGAAAAACTGCTGAAACAATAGCAGTCTGAAAATCACATTGAAAATTTTTTTCTCAATGAAAGAATTTTCTCGGAATTTTTCGGTATCGCTGAACGCATGAAATTTTGATGAAACAAAAAATAAAAAAACACGTGTAAAATATTTTTTCGAGTAGAACATAAATATTTTTATTTCAACATGATAGGTGAAATAGGCATACGCGGGCTGTCTGATTTGAGATGGATTCGGCCATATATTGAATGGATTTAAATGAAGTTTTTCGTGAGAGAGAGAGAGAGAGAGAGAGAGAGAGAGAGAGAGAGAGAGAGAGAGAGAGAGAGAGAGAGAGAGAGAGAGAGAGAGAGATTAAATGTATTTAAATAAAGTTTTTGGTGTGACAGAATGAGAAAGGGAGTGGGAGGGAGAGGGAGAGACAGATAGAGAGAGTGAGTAGTAAAGTCTTGACTTTTTGCATGTTGATTTCATTACTTTCTATTGTTTGATTCGTATTTAACAATTTTATCACAAAAGTATTGACCCAATGCGTACTTTAAATATTGACGCAATAAGTTTTTTAAATATCTTTTGCTATTTCAAGATCGTCTTTCTAGAAACTTTTCGTAGAGAGATAAAACTTAATTAAAAATGTATATTAATATTAAATGGATTTAAATGCAGTTTTTAGTGTGAGAGAGGGAGTAAGAAAAAGAGGGAGCAGAGAGAGAGAGAGTTTAAATACAGGGAATTTTCAAAAATTATATCAAAATTTAGAAAAGCCTACACCATGTTTAAAATGGTAACAAAAGTAGCAGCGTAATTTTTGAAAACTAGCTGGTATTTCAAAACCACCTGGTTTTTGAAAACTACAAGGACTTTTCAAAATCATATGATAAATTCAGACAAAAAGCCACGTGGTGAATCAACTGGTAAAACCATCTGGTTAAACAACCTGGTTATTTTCATCAGGGTTATATGCGTGCCCCTCATACCCCCGCCTACTTGGGTTTAAAAATTATATAAATAATCGTTTTGCTGATTGTTGCACGTCTACGTAATTTCCTTATATGCCTGGACATCTCGTCCCCTGGCTACTTGGGTTTAAAAATCGTTTAAATAATTGTCTTGCTTATTGTTGCACGTCTACGAAATTCCCTAATATGCGTGGACCTCATATCCTCTGCCTACTTGGGTTTAAAAATTATTTAAATAATCTATAACGGAGTTCCAGGATAAAATAGGGATAAATAAGAATCTCGGTTCTCCGTATTCTATCGAACTCGTTTGGCTCTCGTTCCCTTGAATTCGTGCATCTCGAGTATTTGTTGACATCGCTCGAACTATATATTCGCGAGCTGCGCGCGGGGACTGCGCGACTTTGGCGGTTGCAAAGTCGCACTCAATTCATTTTTGAATCAGATTCTCTCGGGCCATCGAACCGCGTGGACGCGAACGTAGATCATACGGAGAAAACGGTCACCGTGCGATACACCGGTACAGCGCAGCGCCCGTCCACGTACCATCCATGGAGAGCAGCGCACGTGAACAATCCGAGCCACTCCTGGGGTCTGAAGCGTCTGTACGTGTAGGCTGGATGTTTAGACTCGGCCTGAATACTCCGAAGTCGACCGGAGGATAAGGCCTGACGCAGGAGCGGATTCGGGAGCGAGCGAGGAGGGAAGTGTACTCCTCCCCCGGTAAGCCTCTCTGTACTTCCCGCGCAGCGATCTAATTGTGTATTTTCGGCACGCAGCGGCGAGCGACCGGTGGTGCATTCACCGGCCCAGCGAAAATAAATACATTGATCAGCCCGCGCCGAGCGGCGGATCCCATCTTCTCGTCGGCGCGCAACGCGAAGCGTTATTTTTATGTAAAGTTTTATGAATAGACTTATGAATAGTTGTTCTGTGAAATAATTGAGGCTATTCTTCATTTATCGACCTTAACCTAACCTTCTCCCGGATACCGCCGCCTCCGCGGAAAAACGACTCCGCAGGTCGTTTTCATATCTGAGTCTAGCGATCGCGCGCTTTACTCTTCGAGCGCGCGCATTTTACTCAGCGATCCAATAAGTTGGAAAGCGAAGTTCGTGTGTGCTCTTCGCATTGTTTTCGGGATTCCATGAGCAGATCCCCGGGCAAGTCATTTTAGTCTGACACCCGCGGCACCGTGTTCTAGGGCATCGCTGGCCTGTGGTTTAATGGGATTTTCCCCCATTAGCCATCCCGTTACAAATCGTTTTGCTAATTTTTTCATGTCAAAAAATGTCATTTCAAAAAATGTTCATATCCCCCGCCTACTTGGGTTTAAAAATTACTTAAATAATGTTTGGCTTATTTTTTCATGTCTACATGACTTCCTTATATATGCAGACCTCGTTTCCTCCGGCTACTTGGATTTCAAAATTACTTAAATTATCGACTTGCTGATTATTGCACGTCTACTTAAATGCCTTATCTACGCGGACCTTGTCTTCTCTAGCTACTTGAATTTAAAAATTATTTAAATAATCGTTTTGGTTATTGTTGCACGTCTACGTAATTCCCTTATATGACTGGACCTCGCGTCCCCTGGCTACTTGGGATTAAAAATTATTTAAATAATTATTTGGCTGACTCTTATATGCGTGGACCTCGTCTCTCCCTGCTACTTGCGTTCAAAAATTATTTAAATAATTGTTTTGCTGATTGTTGCACGTCTACGTAATTACCTTATATGCGCGGACCTCGTCTCCTCCGGTAACACGGGTTTAAAAATTATTTAATTAATCGTTTTGCTGATTATTGCATGTCTACGTAATTTCCTTATATGTTTGGAATTCTCATCCCCCGGCTACTTTGGTTTAAAAATAATTTAAATAATCTTTTTGCTTATTTTTTCATGTCTACATGATTTCCTTATTTGCGTGGACTCCATATCCCCCGCCTACTTGGGTTTAAAAATTATTTAAATAATGGTTTGACTTATTTTTTCATGTCTACATGACTTCCTTATATGCGTGGACTTCATATCCCCCACCTACTTGGGTTTAAAGATTCTTTAAATAATTGTCTTGCTTATTGTTGCACGTCTACGAAATTCCCTAATATGGGTGGACCGCGCGTCCCCCGGCTACTTCAGTTTAAAAATTATTTAAATAATCTTTTTACATATTTTGTGATGTCTGCATGACTCCATTATATGCATGGACCTCATATCCCCGCCTACTTGGTTTGAAAATTATTTAAATAATCGTTTTGCTTATCTTTTTATGTCTACATGACTCCCTTATATGTGTGGACCTCATATGCCCCGCTTACGTCTGTTTTACTTTTTCAGTTTCCCCTTTTTTATGAAAATTTTCCTCTTTTGCTTCCTCATAGAGGAAGCTTTGTGATAGTAAAAAAAAAGTTTATGAGATAATGTGTTAGAAATGTTATTTAGCAAATTTGGAATCGAAATACACTATTTTTAGAAAATGTCCGTATGGATGTGTGTGTGTGTGTGTGTGTGTGTGTGTGTGTGTGTGTGTGTGTGTGTGTGTGTGTGTGTGTGTGTGTGTGTGTGTGTGTGTGTGTGTGTGTGTGTGTGTGTGTGTGTGTGTGTCCTTATACGCTGATATCTCATGATCTACTCGACCGATTTTAACGGGAGAGTGATCATTTTTTTAGATTTTGCTTCCACAATTGGAGTCAATATTCTATTTTTGTAAAATTTAATTTTTTTTTCTTTTATAGCCATTTTTTAATTTTCAAATTTTTTTTTTCGATTTTTTTAATATTTAGAACAAATATTGTTTATATATCATGAATTCTCTGTATGTAGGATAAAATTATCTACAATTTAAAAAAAAAAAAAGTCGGTAGCTATATTTCGTCATAAGTTATTGATGAAAACGTAATTTTTTGTAAATAGGTTATATTTCGAAATTAAAAAAAGATATTAACATGAATATTTTTTTGGTTATAAAGGATATTAAGTACTGTTGACGATCCAGCGCCTCGACCCGCGAGACGCTGACGTCACCAAGCCTTAAAAGGCAATATACGGTGCGCAGCCAATGAGCGCCCTCCACGCGGTCCTCTCTCTCTCCGCCCCTCCATCTAAAAGCACGCCGCCGTCTCATCATGAGGCGCCGGCCGGCGACAGTTCACGCGCGACGGCGGAGAGAGAGAGCAGCAGCACACTTGTACGCCACGAGGCACGACGGACGCGCTTTCAATAAAGCCAATTTTATCTCCACACGAAACGCCTACTCTTTTTGAACCTCTCCAGTCCACGATCCACATTCAACATTAAACATTTGGTCCTTCGAGCCGGATCATGGGAGGACATCGTCATGGCCACACCAGAAGAAGAAACATCTCCTATCTTCTACGTCCACTCTCGAGTGGCGTAGAGATAGCAACTCTTCTTTCAGGTACGCATCAAAGTGTTCGTGGTCGTGAGTGCCGTAACAGTCGCGTGCTCTAGCATGCCGACTTCGCGCGTACGTTGCTGTCTCTCTCTCTTTCGTTAATTCGCCGTCGTGTGTACTCGGAAGCCACCTTCTAAGGCTTCCTAGGGGAAATAGCACATTCAATTGCTATTTTCCCCATTTCTGAAAACGCCTTGGAGTGCGTCGCTATCGACTCCAAGACGTTGCCAAGAGCGTGCGCTGTAAAGCCAGCTCTAGAGTCATCGCGTTCGTACGTTGACCGGCAGCCATCTTGTCTTGTAGCCAAGAGCGTGCGCTGTAAAGCCAGCTCTCGAGCCACCGCGTTCGTACGGTGACCGGCAGATATCAAGACCCGGACAACCAGCGTGCATTGTACACGCTCGGGGTCCACAGCATTTCTAAAACGGACAACCAGCGTGCATTGTACACGTACGGGGTCCACATCATACAAGAAACGGATCACCCGCGTGCAGCGTACACGCACGGGGTCCACACCAGCCAAATCAAGGAGTACCCGCGTGGAGCCTACGCGCTACGGGGCTCACGCAAGTCAAGCCAGGAGTCACCCACGTGTCGGCGCGCTACGGGGTCCACATCATTCAATACAAGGACTACCCACGTGGAGCTGGCTCGCTTTCACTGCATCGAGCTCGTACTCGCCGTACATATAGTGAGCTTTCCACGAGGGAAGGAGGGTCGTCTACAAGAAGACGACAATCAGGACGCGCTACGTCCGGGAAATCGCATACGTCATCGTCAAGGATCAGGAGGCGGACGAGTCCAATATTCGCCATAGGGGGCGCGCATCAACGGATCGGAGCTGTATTCGGACGAGTCCATCTTCTTCGCACCCAACGCCGATCCTATTGCGCTCGGATGCTTAGTCCTAATACTTGGACACACGTATCGTTCCAATTTGCTTAAATTAAATTTAGCAACTATCGTCTAGTCAATCTAGTATATTTATTCCATTTTAATGAGAATTTAATGATCTCTATTTAGTCAAATTACTTTAATTAAAATTGAGTAGCCTTATTAGAGATTAGTACAAGTTAACTGAGTTTGAGTTTATTTAAATTTAATTTGTAATATTTAACTAGTCTTGAGGAAATTGAATGCAATTATTTGGCCTAACAAATACTTATGTTAATTGACCTTGCAGTTTATCACTGCCTGCTGATGCATCGTCTCGTCTCCAAATTCGACTGCTGATCTACACCTGGATTCATTTCTGATTCCGTTGCTGACTTCGCTGCATGGTTGCTGAATTCAACGTCGGCAGTTCCTTATCTTCAAGCAGTCAACGTTACGGATCATCAGCTGATTCCACGTGGGAAGTTAACACACGCAGTCAACGTTGCGACTTCAAGCGTATCTACACGTCCACACTAGCATAAGTATCATAACCTAGTTTAAGATTTAGTTGTAGTAACTCTCACTATTCCTTCTCTCACTCTCGAGTGGTTAAGAATAGTTAACTAATCTTAGTTCACATTGTTAAGTCAAGTTCTGCCGCAAAATCTAATTATTTGATTTCAAAATGGATGACTATCATCTTAAACAGCTGTCGCTTCAAGCACTAATTACCAAATCTTTTAAAAACTTCAAATCTAAAGGTGAAAATAATATGACTAAAGGTAATGCCGAGTCACGTCTTGCCGGACTTGAGAAAAATTATGATACTTTTCAACAGACTCACGAGAAAATTTTGCGTCTCAAGGATCTTGATATTAAACATGACTATTTTTCATCTAATCTCCGTGATTTGGTTGAGGATAACTTCTATGATCGCAGAGGAGAATTTCTTGACTTTCTAGATCAACTTAAAGAAAAAGCAGCCTCCGCTCAAGCTGCTAATTCCAATGCTGCTGCAGTTACTCCAGGGCCCACTCAAACTTCTACCAACTCTTCGTTTCAATCGTTGCCTAAGATAGATTTACCTAAATTTTCAGGTAAATTCTCAGATTGGGAGAATTTTAGGGACGTCTTTCGGGCTCTTATTCATCGTCGTGAGGACTTGTCGCCTGTAATGAAGTTGCACTATCTTCGCACTCACCTTACGGGTGAGGCACTGGAGAAAATTAAATCTCTTCCAATTGCTGGTGATAATTATGAACGCTCATGGACAACTTTAATCGAGTATTACGAAAATCAACGTCGCATTGTTAGTTCTCACATTTCAGAAATCTTTGCAGTTAAATCAATGAAGGCAGATTCCTCGTCGGAAATCAAGCGGATTTATAGGGAAATCTTCAATCCCATCGCCAGTTTAACATCCCTTGATCGAGCTGCCTCATTAGGTAGTGATTTAATCGTTCACTTTGCGATAAATCGACTCGATTTAAATACACGTAAAGAATGGGAAAGACACCTAGGTGATAGCGTCGATCCACCAACGATGGAACAGCTTCAAGCCTTTCTTCGTAGTCAAACTCTAACACTAGAAGCCATCGAAGCTGGCTCTAGATCATCTTCAAATAACTACCCTAAATCACAATCACCTAACTCAAAGCCTCGTAAATCAGAGCAAGACAATGCTCAGTCGGTCTATTCACATCAAACTTCAGCTAATACCTCATCAAAAAAGAAATGTTTATTTTGTAATCAATCACATTTTACAAATCGATGTGAACGATTTATCAATAAAACGGTTCCTGAACGTAAGGAATTGATTAAATCTTCTAATCTTTGTTTCAACTGTTTAGGGAGGCACAACGTGAAAAGTTGTACTTCCAACTACCGATGCTTTCTTTGTAAAGCTAAGCATCATACCATGGTGCACTCTGACAACAATCAAGCAATCAGTCCGTTGCAGACTGATCAGATTGACTCAGCGACCAGCACCTCCAGCCCCAACTGTGGCAATTTCGTCATCACAAAAGTTGATGATAAACCTGCTTCTCAAGCAGTCTCCCTCAATAGTGGAGAAAGTACTAATTGTACAGGAGTACTTTTAGCTACCGCTAGGGTTAACGCCCTTGGTCCTAACGGAACCAAAATTCTAGTTCGTGCGCTGATTGATCCTGGTTCTCAAATCTCACTTGTTACACAAGCTATGTGTAACTTGCTTTCTCTAAACTGTAGAACCAGTCACACGCACATCCAAGGTATAGGTGAAAGGACAGCGGCTGTTTCTTCTAAAGTTGCTTGTCTTACTATACAACCGCATTTCGATTCAACTTTCTCCTTGGAAGTTGATGGCATTGTTTTGCCAAAACTCTCGTCGTATAAGCCTCCCGTTGTAAGAGGTAATACAAATTTCGAATACTTACGAGGGCTGCAACTAGCAGACCCCAAGTATCTCGATCCCTCACGTATCGATATTCTACTCGGTGCTAGCGTTTATGCGCAAATCATTGAAAGCCAGATAATTAAGGGTCAGAAGCTTCAACCTATAGCTCTGAATTCCAAACTTGGATGGCTCTTGACAGGTAATCTCCCATCCATAACTCCAGAAATAGGGCTAGAGCCAATCTCTCTTCATTGCTCAAATACCTGCGAGCATGAAGCCAAACTTTGGAGCTCGTACAAGATTTTTGGAGGGCGGAGGAAATACCCGTCGACAAAAATCTTACTCGCCTGACGAACAAGCTTGCGAGCACTTCTATCAAAAAACCACTCGACAGGATGAGTCGGGTCGGTACATAGTAAGCCTACCCTGGAAAAGTCGAGACCAGTTGAGTTCTGCTCATCTTGAGAACTCTCATTCTGCCGCATTACGCGCACTCACTCGTCTAGAAACAAACCTAGCTAAAGACGAGAAACTCAAAATAGCTTATAGTGATTTCATGAAAGAGTACATTGACCTAGGCCATATGTCACTCTCCTCAAAGTTTGATCCATTATCAAAATACTCTCAAGCCTTCTTACCACATCACGGTGTGTGGAAGGAAACCAGTACGACGACCAAGTTACGTACTGTGTTTAATGGCTCAAGTAAAACTAAAACAGGTGTATCGGACAACGATCTTCTACATGTTGGACCTAACCTTCTTCAAAATCCCGTCGCTTTGATCTGTGCCTGGCGTAGGTATAAGATCATCTTTATACTCATATACTCATCGTCATGTCTAAGCCGAAGAAACTTGCACCTATCTTCTATTCTCACTCTCGAGTGGTTTAGAGATAGTCATTTTTCTTCCATTCAGGTTATTGCTAGTGAGATTGAGAACAGCAAACTTTGTTTGATCTACCTAATTCAGAAAGCCTATTTTAAGTTTGATATTTATCAGTTAGCAAGGACAGGTAAACTTTCGGCTAAAAGCCCTCTGTCACCGCTAAACCCCATGATACAAAATCATTTGCTCAGGGTGGGCGGTCGACTCTCTCACTCTCTTCTCGAAGAAGATGCTAAGCATCCTCTTATTTTACCTGCTAAGTGTCACTTTACTACGTTATTAATCAGGGACGCTCACCAACGTACGCTTCATGGTGGTGTTCAGTTAACCCTTGCTACACTCAGACGACGATACTGGATTGTTAAGGGACGAGCTGAAGTTAAAGGAGTCATCAGAGCATGTACTACTTGCTCTCGCTATGCTGCGCGAGTGCCCTCCCAATTAATGGGCGAACTACCTAAAGCTCGTGTTTGTCAGTCGTCACCTTTCGAACGCTCTGGCGTCGATTACGCCGGGCCTATTCATCTGCGTCTCACTAAATCTAGAGGTAAAGGCACGATGAAAGGTTATATTGCCATCTTCATTTGTATGGCCACCAGAGCCGTTCATATTGAGGTAGTTGAGGATTATTCAAGTGAGGCGTTCATCGCCGCTTTTCATCGTTTCACGGCTCGTCGAGGTCATTGCAAGGAGTTATACTCTGACCAAGGTACTAACTTCGTCGGGGCAGATGTTCAACTGAGACAGATGGTAGATGCTTCGTCAGAATTCTCTTCTCAAGTTGTTCGGTCTCTTACAAAAGAAGGAACCTCCTGGATTTTCAATCCTCCCAGTGCTCCCCATTTTGGAGGCATTTGGGAAGCAGCCGTTAAATCGGCTAAACATCACATGCGCCGAGTCATTGGGGATCAAGTTCTCACTTTCTCTGAACTTGCTACTCTTATGTGTCGCATTAAAGCATGCCTTAACTCCAGACCTTTAACCGCTCTCACTGACGATCCTTCTGACCTTGACTTCCTATCACCGTCACACTTTCTCATACAACGATCTTCATTTATAGTTCCTGAAGGAGATGTCACCAACGACAACGTTCCAGCAGGGAAGCGCTGGCTCTTGATCAGTCAGCTGGCCCAGCACTTCTGGAAGAGATGGTCAACGGACTACCTGATGTCCCTGCAATCCCGTCAGAAGTGGAAACATCCTCAGTCCTCCGTCGCAATTGGGGATTTAGTGCTCATTCGCAATGAGCTCACGCCACCAACAAAGTGGCCCATCGCACAAATCACAGCCATCCACCCAGGGAGCGATGGCCACGTCCGTGTGGTTGATCTCCGCACGGCCACCACTACGTTGCGTCGCCCCATCGCCAAAATTGTTCGCCTCTTACCAGAGGAAGAATGAGGCCCGTTCGTCAGTTGACGAAGGTGGGCGGAATGTTGACGATCCAGCGCCTCGACCCGCGAGACGCTGACGTCACCAAGCCTTAAAAGGCAATATACGGTGCGCAGCCAATGAGCGCCCTCCACGCGGTCCTCTCTCTCTCCGCCCCTCCATCTAAAAGCACGCCGCCGTCTCATCATGAGGCGCCGGCCGGCGACAGTTCACGCGCGACGGCGGAGAGAGAGAGCAGCAGCACACTTGTACGCCACGAGGCACGACGGACGCGCTTTCAATAAAGCCAATTTTATCTCCACACGAAACGCCTACTCTTTTTGAACCTCTCCAGTCCACGATCCACATTCAACATTAAACAAGTACTATAACTTACTAAATTTTTAGGTTTTTTTTTCATTATTTTTTGAAAAAAAAAAATAATTTATAAAAAAAAAGTGATTTTTTTTGTCGTTCAATAACTATAGTAAAATTGGCTTAATCACTTGGAAATTCTTTGTAGGGGTAGATTTTGTATACCAATTGAGTAAGTTCTTTGGGCAAACGGATTGATCCATAAATTTCGAAGATATTTGAGGTTAAAATTTTTTTCAATTTTTTTTAAAATCGTAATTTCTCGAGAACGGCTCTATGTATCTAAATGGGGTGGGTGGTATTCGAAAGAGAATTAAATTACCTATATTTTCTAAAAAAATTAATTCTTTAGCTATCACGGTTCTTTTGTTATTAACAAAAACGTAAAAATTGAAAAATGAAAAAAAATGAGTTTTATATGTTCAACTATTACAAGAGTAAAATTGTCTTATTCGCTTCAAAATTCATTGTAGAGGTATATTATTGATAGTTCTCGGATGAGTTCTTATGGCAAAGTGATTGGTTCATAAATTTCAGAGATATTTGAGGTCAAAATTTTTCTAGACATTTAGCTCTAAATATCAGTTGCAAATTTATAGGTAATTGTGATATATATTTTATGTATGTGAAATTTTGTGGAAATGTATAATCTATAAAAATTTGAATAAATTATGTTGGAGTTTTGTTAGTTCTGTCTTTCTGAAGTATTAAATTTTAAATATTGGAATTAAAAATTAATTAAAGGAATCAGTAAATTAAGTTTGAGGAAGCTACGTGCCAATGAATTGGCAGCGGGTTTTTGTAGTAATTGTCCACTATTCCTCTTCAATACAAAGAGAAGAGAGTAGATTCCTGTAATTCTCTTATATTCGTGGACCTCGTCTCCTCCGAGTACTTCGGTTTAAAAATTACTCAAATAATCGATTTGCTGATTGTTGCAAGACTACGTAATTCCCTTATCTACGCAGACCTCATCTTCTCCGGCTACCTGAATTTCAAAATAATTGAAATAATCGTTTTGCTGATTGTTGCACACTACGTAATTCTCTTATATGACTAGACCTCGCGGCCCCTGGCTACTTGGGTTTAAAAATTATGTAATTAATTGTTTTGCTTATTTCTGCACTTCTACATTATTCCCTACAGTACGTGCACCTCGTCTCCCCGGCTACCTAGGTCTAAAAATTATTTAATTAATCGTTTTGCTGGTTGTTGCACGCCTACGTAATTCCCTTATATGCCGGGAACTCTCGTCCCCTGATTACTTCGGTTTAAAAGTTATATAATTAATTGTTTTGCTTATTATTGCACTTCTACATTATTCCCTACTATGTCTGGACCTCGTCTCCCTCGGCTACATGGGTTAAAAAATGATTTAAATAATTATTTTGCTGATTGTTGCACGTCTATGTACGTGGACCGCGTCTCCTCCGGCTACTTGGGTTTCAAAATTATTTTAGATACTCGTCTTGTGGATTGTTGCACGTCTACGGAATTCCCTACTTACATACGCGGTACTCTTCTGCTCCAGCTACTTGGGTTTAAAAATTATTTAATTAATTGTTTTGCTTGTTGTTGCACTTCTACATTATTCCCTACTATGCGCGAACCTCGTCTCCTCAGATATTTGGGTTCATAAATTATTTGAATAATCGTTTGTCTTATTGTTGCACGTCTACGTAATTCCCTTATATGCGTGAACCTAGCGTTCCCCGGCTATTTTGGTTAAAGAATTCTATTAGTAGAATCACGCAAAAAATTTTCTGAGCATAGTATTTACTTATACGAAGCGCCTGACGTTGTTATTTTTCCGAATAAACGTTCGAATGTTAATTTATTAAATAATGAAATTGGGTTGATTTTGAACTTTACATCACCTTTTGGCCAGTTTTTTTAGTGTGGGAATGGCTAGTAAGAGGCTTCTTAGTAAGCAAAAATCCGGGGCAAAAAAATTCTTTCAGGTTGTATGACCCGTAACATCACATTCAAAGGTTAGTTTTTGGCGTTAAAACTGCGATAAATAATTATGCAAAGCAAATAATCAATTTTGAGTTTTCACGATCTTTGTATAAAGGCAATAAGAATATTATAATCTTTAAAAATTGAAAATCGAAGCAGGATTGTAGAATTGACATATCTCATTTTGAAATCGTCATTGTGTTTAAATTAGCGTATTTTGATGATTTTAAAACGAGATATGACAATTTTACAATTTTGCTTCGATTTCCAATTTTTAAAGCTTATAATATTCGTAGTACATTTATACATAGATCGCGAAGACTCAAAATTGATTATTTGCTTTATATAATTATTTATTGCAGTTTTAACCTTAAAAACTAACTTTTGAATGGGATGTTACGGGTCATACAACCTTAACGTTGTATTGGTTATACAATCGGCATCAAAAGTTAGTTTTTGCTTAAAGTACCAATAATTAGTTATATTATGAGCTTGTTTTTTATTTTTTATTATAAAACTATATTGAATGGTATAAGACCAATAGTTTAAGCTTCCAAAATAAAAAATCGCATAAAAACTTTTAAAGTATTTTAATTTTCAAAAATGTTATGTTCTAAGATATTTTGTACTTTTATTTACAATAATTCGGAATTTGTCAATTTTATTTGATTCTTGATTTTTTGATCTTATGTTGTTCAGCAAAGAGTTCTTAATAATAGACCTACTAACTCAAAAATAAGAAATATGTCTTACATTTTTATTCAACTTTAGTTTTATGAATAAAGAACTCATTTTTTAAGTTGACTGTACGCTTTAAACTTTTTAATTATTTATAATATAAAGTTGGTTTTTAATTTTTGGATTACTGGGTCTGTCAAGAACTCTTTGCTGAACAATATAAGACCAAAAAACCAAGAATCAAATAAAATTTAAAGATTTGGTATTGTTGTAAATACAATTATAAAACATCTTAGAACATAAGAGTTTTGAAAATCATTTCATTTTAGCAATTTCTTTTTAGCAATGCACCCTGCTATTTTTGTAAATAATCAGCGGAGAATTTTGGATCTTTACAAAGTGATTGCTGATAATTGGCGGTAAATTCTCCATAAGCCATTCTTTGCTTTATCTACTGTTTTTATAATAGTGCCCCACTAACTTAATATCATTTTGGCAGTGTAGGTAAAAAGAAATGTTGTTTAAAAGAAATGAAGTGTGTCAAATTTTCTAATTTTATTGATTATATCGGTTAATTAACGACAAATTATCGAAGAAGAATAATTAATAAATTAAGCCAAAAAATTAATTAATTGATTGAGTAATTATTTGAGAAAAGTCTTCAGAATACTAGATAAGAAATTAAGTATAATTATACTTATATACTTTACATTTAAATATATAGAATTGCATTTGTAACCGCATTAAATTTGCTTGAAATTTCCCATGATTGTGCCAATATTTAATGCACTTCACATTCAAAATGTTACGTGTGTACTAAATTATTTAATTCACTAGACACGAATTTGCTTGTAATTTCCTGCTATAGTGCTTGAAATTCCATGCACTTTACATTGAAAATGTTGTATCTGCATTAACGAATTTTCTGGAAATTTCCTGTTATTATACTTGAAATTTAATGCACTTTACATTAAAAATGTTGTATCTGCATTCAGTTTTACGGTAAAATTTATGGTAAATTCCATAAATTTTCATGCAAATATACATTGAATAATTTTTTGTGTACAAGTACATTAAAATTCATGTAAAAATGGCGCTGGAAAGAGCATTAAAATTCAGTTTTTTTTTAATAGTGATAGCGTTAAATTTTCTACTTTTAGCAAGTAGAAATCGTGTAAAACTCTTTTATAAAAGAGTTAAATCGTTTAATTAGATACTCTATTGAGGTTGTCAGATTAAATTTTCTTCTTTTACAAAATAGAAATCGTGATAGGTTTTCTCTTTTGGAAAAGAGTGAAATGCATTTTTCACTCTTTCCAGATGGTGAAATTATGTTTTCTACTTTTTATAAGTAACATTTTAAAATGTTTCTTATTATTGTTATTACCTATTTATTGTTTAGAAAAAGTAATAATGATATTTGACTGTTTTGTAGAAGGGTAAACTTTGCGATTTCATAATTTTTGCGACAATTCTAACTCTTCTAGGTTTAGAGTGAGAGATGTACTTATGCACGAATTTTGCTTGCACCAGCTGCTCAGTTCCTAGAGTATTGTTTTTTTTTAAATATCCTCTACGTCTCCACTTAAAATGGCTGAGTTGATAGTGAAACGCTCTGTGAAAGACGATGAACGCCAAAATGAATTACTAATCGGCAATGGAGAAACGTACCGTCAGGATTAAATTCAAGCGTTTATCTATACAAAATATATAAAGGGGTGCGATAGCGAAATAAAAACAAAAATTTTTATTTTGTATATGAGAATAATTTCTATTAATTACAGAATATTTCATTGAAATATTGTTTGAAGAACCAACTAGGAGAGGCTCAGACCTCCGGAACCCCAATTTTCTTAAGAATCGCAGGGGTTGTTCGTAAGACCACATAATAAATCTCTATAGAGAGCCATTTTAATTTTTTTAAAAAAGAAAAAATTTAAGCAATATTTAATCCATTTTCCCTTTGTCCACTGTATATAAAAAATCAAATCATATAATTTATTTTAAAAAATATTGATACCCAAACATACTAAACTACTTGTAATACTGTTTTATACATGCTAATCTTAAATCAAGTGCCAAAGGTTCTTCCTTCTTTTCATAAGAGCATTTACTTTTGGTATATGAAAATGACATTTTATATTGAAAATAAAATAGAATGTTGTTAAAGAAATGCCAAGAGGATTGGTGATTGTACACCACATAATCTAAATAATCCATTCTTGTCGACAAACTTCTCATTGCGTATCAATGGTAATATTGCTGTTCTATTCCAGATGAGGTTGTCACCTCAAAAGTTTTTGACAAAACTTGTTTAATATTATATGTAATGCCTCACTTTTGAGTTAAAAATAGATTTTGTTTATGCTTTGAATTCATTTCAGAACATGGAAGTAGGCAACCTCATCTGGAATCGAATAGCAATAGCATTGATATGCAGTGAGAAGTTTGTCGATAAGAATGGATTGTTTGGATTTTGTGGCATTCAATAACTGATTCTCTTGACTTTTCTTCAACAACATTTGATTGTATTGTCAATGTAAAATAAAATTTTTATATGTCAAAAGCAAGTGCTTTTATGAAAAGAAGGAAGAAGTTATGGCACTTGATTTAAGATTAGCCGTATAAAACAGTATAAAATGCAAGTATCACAAAAAATTTAGTATGTTTTGGTAACAATATTTTTTAAAAAAAATTATACGTCTCGATTCTTTATAATTTGCTAAACGTAAGTATATTTTAATAATATAATAAGTCATTGGGTATATTTTTGTTATAGCGCATACATATTTTTTAAATTATACCTTTTTTTAAAAATTAAGAATGTATTCAACCTCTGCGTCTTCATAAAATTGGGGTTTCGGAGGTCTGAGTCTCTCCTAGTAAGTGAGCTAGTTTGATTCGAATAGTTAATTAAAAGAGATGGAAGAAGTTCATTTTTTAATTTAAAAGGTTCCGGAACACCATTTATATCAAATACTTATTCACAAATTTAGTGGATCTAAGATATTTAATAACAATTCATTTAACTTTTTCTGGTATTTTATGTTCTTATCCGGTTGCTAATATTCAGCTGCTTTTCACCTGGATTTCCACCTGAATTATCACCTGAATTTTCACCTAAAATTCACGTAAAATTCATGTGAAACCCATGTGAGATCTATCCAAATTTTATGTGATTTTCTAGTGGATTCCACGTATCAAAATTCCGAAAACGGCCCATGAATTTTATCTGAAATTCGCGTGGTTTTCACCTGATATTCACGTGAACTTCGCTAGAGATAAATTGTAGCTTTATTATCGTGTTATCCTTCATCCAGCTGAATTTCACGTGATTTTCTGAAAATTTTTTTCTGAATTTGATGTAGATTTCTGGTGACAATCATATAAATTTTAGGTTCAATTCGTATGACGAAAACCTAAGATGTACGTGAAATTAACCTGAAATTCACGTGAAATACAGCTGGAAAAGGATAACAGGAGAACGAAACTATAATTCATTTCCTGTGATTTTCACGGGAATTTTGGGTGAAAATCACGTAAGTTTTAGGTTGAATTCACCTGAAGAGATTACAGGTGAAATAATATAGGTGAAATAAACCTGTAATTCACGCGAAGTTCACAACAAAATATACCGAAAAACACGTGTAACTCACCTGGGCAGAGGATGACGCGAGAACGAAGCTAAAACTAATTTCTGGTGATATTCACGTGAATTTCGGGTGAAAATTACGCGAACTATATCAAGAAAGCTGATTCATTTCACCTGAAATAAGTTTTGCCAACATTTTTACCTTATCTTTCCAATTACCTTATTTCACCATGAAGTTTAGGTTATATTCATGCGAATTTTGACTGGTTTTGCATTATTTCTTGGAGTTTACAAAAATTTTTAATAAAATGAATAAAAGATTGTATTTTAAGTGGCCATCTTTGTAATTAATTTATTTGAACGATAACAGCTATAATTATTACACTATTGTAGTAATTAATTATATAAATACTGATCAATACTGATTTGATATTACTATCAGTAGTACGTTTTTTTGGTAAGAGCATAGAAATACGATAGAAAAATATCTTTCATTATCTTAGTAATGACTTGGTAGTTACAGTAATTACTGTAACTAGTAATTAATTTATACTTATTAAATTGTCTAAATTAACATAAATATCTTGTCAATAATTAAGCTCGAGGAACATTAATATTTTATCCACATCACCAATTAAATTTTGGTACTAGTAACTAAAAAGTTTTATCCATCTTCATAAACATTTAGTATAAAAAATATAAAAATATCTCTAGGCACTTCACAGAATGGCAATGGACAGGTAACAACTTAGTTACCAACGTTATCTTCCGCTGTAAAAGGGAAATCAGTTAATTTTTCACATATATTCATGAAATCAATTGTTACCTTCTATTTTTCTCCGTTCTTGAATCGTGGCATATTTGAATTCCGATGTTAAATAATTAGATATCATTATCATTTCTTTATCCAGATCATCTCCTCTGTATCCTTTTTTGTTCTTCAAATAATATTTTGTACATTCTATAATATAAAAAAGAACTATCTTAACGGGATGCCGGAGTAACAGAACTAGTTTTTCAAAGTTTTCTCTGTAAAGAATTAACCGACATAGCTGAAATTTTGGGAATTACTTCAAAATTTGTATATCAAGTGCGGACAACTCTTAGATTTTGGAAAATTGTCATATTTTTTTATTTAGAAAATAAAATATACTACAGTACTTTCATATAATAATACATTAACTGCGGGGCCCCTTAAAAGAATGAAAAAACTTTTGGAATTACGGTTTGAATAAAAAGCTTACTATTAATGCACTTTCTTTTGGAAGGAGTCATTTTTTGTCTCACATTGATCCCGCGTGGTGTCTTGGCTTCATTTTTGCCTTGACATGAACGATAAGCCATTTGTTTTGGAGTATACAAAGCTCTTAGTAAATTTTTGTAAACAACGATGTCTTTAATTGAGCATAAGTCTTTCCACGCTCTTTTCTCAATACTATGACCATATTAATTTTTTTGACCTATCAAAATATAAAATTTAAATAAAAAATAATTAAAGAAAAAACAAGATGAAAAATATAATGCACCGGTCGACCTTGTACATCTTCATAAAACGTTTCTAAAAAATCCTCATCTGAACTGCTACTAAAGTCTGAACTAGAACATTGACGTTTTTGGACGGAGCGTCCTTTCTTTTCTTGGTTTTTGCGCTTTTTTATAAATAATGTCTTCTTAAACAGGTTTTTTCGTGCATTTTGTTTGCTAAAAAAAATTTAACCAATTAAAAAAAATAAAAAAATTCAATTGTGACGCTTTTCTTTTTACATTACCACGGCGTTTCATTTCCATCTGCATTTTCTTCAATCTATAAATTCAATTAATGTAGAATCATTAATATTAATAAAAAATAAATTGTATATAAAATATTGTAAAAGCTTACAGGAGTAGAATTTGCCAATAATTGTATTATTGAGTTGTCCCTCGACAGTAATTCTATTGAAGACAGTGATTGTGTTCTCTTTCTTGATGTACTGGCTGAAAACATTAGTCTTTAAAATGGTTGCTTTTTAATATAAAACTCATGACATCCTCCATAAAACGTATGAATATAACAAATAAATTTAAAGCTTCTGTGTAGAATAATTGAGAAAAAGCATATTTATACCCAAAAATTTAATTTATTATATTCGAGGCTTCTACTTTTTATCTAATTTCTATTTACTATAAATTTTTTTTTAACATCTAAAAATTTAATTTATTATGTTCGAGGTAATAATGTTTTTTTATTTACCCGAAGGAGAAGCACTAGAGGTACTTCTTTGTACTTTAGAAAATTTTGTACTACCGTCTTGAGTACAATTTTTATTGGTGCTGTTGGATTTTCAGTTTGATCTTTGCCTGTATAAACATACAAAAATGTTATTATTTTAAAAAGTCTGAAAATTATGTACACATTTCATGATAAAAAATATGAAATTATTTAAAACAGTAAATTTACCTCTATCAAATTTTTTAAGTAACTTTCGTGTTTTCTTTTTATGAGGAGAATTTTCCTCCTCTATATCTTGTGTTTCACTATCACTACCTTCTGGTGCACTCCTTTCCTCATCTTTGTCTTCTGGTGTTGAGTCCATTGAAGGCGGCAAATCCATAGCCATATGTTTCTTCTTCCTTTTTAAAAGTTTAAGCTGTGTATCCTTTTTGAAATCAGTAATTTTTCTGCATTCTAAAAGGTTAATTTGTTCCAATAAAAAATGAATTTAAAATAACACGAACTTATTAAAAATATCAAACTTCGAATTACTTACTTTGATTTCATCATCATCAGTCAATCTTTGTTGGCCTTCTGGTATTGAGTCTATTGAAGGCGGAGAATCTATAGCCATATTTTTCTTCTTCCTACCCATTAGTTTGAGCCGCGCATCCTTTTTGATATTAGCAATTTTTTCTGCATTCTAAAGGTATAACCAATAAAAAATGATTTTAAAATACCATGAATTTATTAAAAATACTAAACTTTGAATTACTTACTTTGATTTCAGCATCGGTTAACCCTTGTTTGTTTAAATTACTTTTGTCATATTTCTTATAAAATTCCTTTAATGTGCAATCACCCAGCGAACGAACAGATGCTCTTGCTTGTTCCAGCTGATCCAAGTCATCGTTTTTATCTGTTAACATAACATTTTTCATAATAGTTGCATGATATTAAATTACAAGAAAATATATGAAAATGCAACTTACATGCTAAACTAGAAATTTGAACAGGTACATAAGTAGCACAGGGATTGTCGTTATCACAATCAAGTAGCCCAAAATATTTATCCTTAGAAAAATCATTCTTTTCTTTTGGAAGACATTCTTCAAATTCTCTGATATCATTAATTGGCACTACGTTTGAAGCTTTAGAGTCAAAAAACTTTATTTTGGCATAAGCTATCTTCCCCTAATCATCCATCCTGAAACAGAAACAAAATTTGTCAGAAAATATTAATTAGTTTTTGGCATGTATGTTTATGCGTATGATTGGATTAATAAAGCTTTGAAAATCTCAAATCCCCCTCCATGAAAACATACTATATTTTATCCATGATTATATTTAAATGAATATAAAAACCATGCTTTAGATTCATTAAAAATACAAGAGATTTTGAGGTAACGGAAATAAACAATTATTTCTTTTGGTAAAATTTCTCAATCAACGGCAACCTAATTTCTACGTGTTTTGATAGTTACTTTAAAGAATCCGCAGTAAAGTATACTTATATGATATATGTATATACATATATGTATACACTAATTTATACTTACCTTCTCAAAAAATTCTTCAGGAAGAATTAGAAAATAGTCTTTGTCTAGGGCACGCGGCCGCGGCTCACGGCACGCCGTGTAGAGACAGCTTAAGGAAGTAGATAACGCATGTCACGGCACGTGTAAGGCTGTGTTTACACAAGTACGTGCGCGCGCAGCACATTGGTTTACATCGTATATCTATATATCTATATATATATATACACGGAGCATTCTCTGCAAAAGCGACCACCCCCCCACCCCCAGCCCAAAATTGTAGTAAACCTAGAATATTCTATGAGGGCTTAAAATTTAACTTAACATTTCTACTTTTTCATGCCGTTGGGCCTTTTTCGATATCTCAAAGAGGTGAACCCAATATGGTGGCTAAAAGAGACAAAAACGGAGGAAAAAATCGCAAGAAAAATTCTAATTTAGCCGTTTATGACATTTTTACGAATTTTATTGTTGGAATACAGTTTCTAGCATACAGGCTAGCTAGAAAAAAATTTGGCAACACTGCAAGTACCGCGGAACACCCCCAACCACCCCCTTTTTCACCCAAAAATCGCGAAAAAAATTCTAATTTAGCCGTTTTTGAGATTTCCATGAATTTTATTGTTGGAATACAATTTCTAGCATGCAGGCTAGCTAGAAAAAATTTGGCAACACTGCAAGTACCGCGGAACACCCCCAACCAGCCTCTTTTACACCAAAAAATCGCGAAAAAAATTCTAATTTAGCCGTTTTAGAGATTGCCAAGAATTTTATTGCTGGAATACAATTTCTAGCATGCAGGCAAGCTATAAAAATTTGGCAACGCCGCAAGTACCGTGGAACATCCCTTAAACTACCGTTATTTGAGGCATATTCTAAGCAACAGTCCAAATAGAAATGGTCTCTTATAATTTTTCTCTAAAATATAAACTTTCTGTGAAAAGAATTCTATTTCGCCGCTACGTGCCGAAAATACAAAAAGGCGACTGCGTAGAAAGTACAATGAGTCTTACCCCGAGAGGTGTGACTCCTCTCGTTGTTCGCTGGCTAATCTGATCCTGGGGCCTGATTGAATCAAACGATATCACGAAAGTCAATAGAAAAGTCTACAATAATATAGAAAAAAATGGCGACTTGAGTGTTCCCCTGACAGTCATTGTTGTCACGAATTGACGCGTAATGAAGCGCTAGAGGCGCGAAATGCAAATTCATAAGAGTTTTGGTCAGGTTTCGAAATGTGTGCAAAGCCTGGTCTAGGTGTTCGGGGTAGGCGATGATGTAGTCTAGGTAGTGCGCTCCGTAGGTTTTTGTGTCTAGGTGCCGGAACGCATCGAGTGCGTGGTCTAGGTGTTCGGGGTAGGCGATGATTAAGTCTAGGTAGTGCGTTCTGTAGTTTTCAACGTCTTCCACTTTCGGAATTAGTTCTGACACCTAAACGCAAAAAGATACGGAGCGCACTATCTAGACTCCATCATCGACTACCCCAAACACCTAGACCACGCATTCGATACGTTCCGGCACCTAGACACTAACACCTACGGAGCGCACTACCTAGACTTCATCATCGCCCACCCCGAACACCTAGACCACGCATTCGATGCGTCCCGTCACCTAGACACAAAAACCTACGGATCGCACTACCTAGATACCATCATCGACTACCCCAAACACCTAGAGTACGCAGTCGATGCGTTCCGGCACCTAGACGCAAAAACCTACGGAGCGCACTACCTAGACTCCATCATCGCCCACCTCGAGCACCTAGACCACGCTTTGCACACATTTCGACACCTGACCAAAACTCTTATGAATTTGAATTTCGCGCCTCTAGCGCTTCATTACGCGTCAATTCGTGACAACAATGACTGTCAGGGGAACACTCAAATCGCCATTTTTTTCTATATTATTGTCGACTTCTCTATTGACTTTCGTGATATCGTTTGATTCAATCAGGCCCCAGGATCAGATTAGCGAGCGAGCAACGAGAGGAGTGCACACCTCTCGCGGTAGGACTCATTGTACTTTCTACGCAGCCGCCTTTTTGTATTTTCGACTCGTAGCGGCGAATAGAATTCTTTTCACAGAAAGTTCATATTTTAGAGAAAAATTATAAGAGACCATTTTCATTTGAAATGTTGCGTAGAATATGCCTCAAATAACGGTAGTTTAAGGGATGTTCCGCGGTACTTGCGGCGTTGCCAAATTTTTGTAGCTAGCCTGAATGCTAGAAATTATATTCCAACAATAAAATTCATGGAAATCTCAAAAACGGCTAAATTAGAATTTTTCTTGCGATTTTTTCCTCCGTTTTTGTCTCTTTTAGCCGCCATATTGGGTTCACCATTTTCAGATATCGAAAAAGGTCCAACGGCACGGAAAAGTAGAGATGTTAAGCTAAATTTTAAGCCCTTGTAGAATATTCTAGGTTTACTACAATTTTGGGCAGGGGGGATGGTCGCTTTTGCAGAGAATGCTTTATATATATATATATATATATATAATAGGGGGCGTATCCCTCTACTCGCTTCGCTCGTAAACCCCCATATAAAATAAATTAAAAAATTTTATATTTTTGCATAAGAGAACAAATCACCCTGATGTTCATTATTTTAAATTATTACACCTATTTTATTACTTACTTTATAAATATTGAACAATGTTTTAAATTTAACCGATAACTGTGTTGCGTTAATTCGTTTTATATAAACTTTATTAACTATAAAGATTGGTTGAAAAGACGAACAGTTTTCCACGTCACCCTGGGGGTACTGTTCATGGACGCGTTGGATTGTTATTTTAAGTGGCATCCTTCGCCAATAGCCCTACATTACCACTATACCTAAAATTTTATGAAATTTTATTAAATATATTTTTATATTATTTATATTACATTTTGAAATTTAGGAAAATAATAAATTAAAAATAAATTGTATGATTTATATTATCTTTAATATACCCTTGAATGTTTTTATAAGGTTTTTATTATTTAGAACCATATATATGGGAGCGTCCAGCAGAAACGGGCCACCGAGCGCGCGCGGTGCCTTTTTTCGCGTAAAAGGCGCTCTGTTTAACTCGTTCATAATCGTATGCTGCGTCTTTGAAAAAAAACCAAGGACCTATATCGATAGATTTTTTCCTGCTCTTTCCAATGGGTGCCATTGTTCTTATTGCGAAACGCTTTCTTCCGGACGAAAACTCGAGTTGAATATTGAAAGCCATGTTTCTCAAAGTATATCATGTTTTTTTTCAAAATAAACTACACCATTGGAAAGTACAACTCTTAAGCTTCAAAACCCTATCTTGGAGAAGTTGGAGAAATAGAGGGTTTAAAAGTAACAACATGAAAAAGACAGCGCCGAGGGTCCGCGCGAGCCTCTCGCGCCCGTGCGTACGGCACGTTTAAGTGCACGCTCTATTCAATTCGCTAATAATCGTGTACCAAGTCTCTGAAAAAAGAACTAAGGACATATATCGATAGATTTTTCCTGCTCTTTCCAATGGTGCTATTATTTTTATTCCGAAATGCTTCCTTCTAGTTGCAAATTCCATTTGAATGTTTAAACTTTATTTTTTCAATAAAATATCAGTTTTTTCTTCAAAATGAATTATATTCTTCAAAAGTACAAGTCTTAAACTATAAAATATTATATTTTTAATAATTTTTCTTTCTCAATATTTATTATTTTCTTAATAAAAAAAAAGCTTAATAAAATGTCTAACATATTAAATCGTTGCTGTAATCCATTTGATGAAATAAAGCATTCATCGAAACTTAGGTTTGTTTCCGATAAACTTAGAGCTTGTTATCCGCATTTAACTGATAGAGACAAAATATGCGATTCTTGTCGAATAAAATCTAATGCTCAGATTGAAGAAGAGAGTGAGATTTCAATAGAAGATTCTAAAGAAATTATTTTTAATTTGAAAAAATTGTTGAATGTCCAAAATTTGACAAAAATGGAAAAGATATTACTTTTGAAATTACTTCCTAAAAACTGGAGCACTCGCAAAGTAGCTAGATTTTCGAACTTGTCTCGTTCACTTTCATCGAAATGTAAATTATTTGATAACCCAGCCCAATTAAATGACAACAGAGGAAATAAAAAAATATCAAGTGATACTTTAGATCAAGCAAAGCTCTTCTATGAAAGTGATGAGAATAGTAGAATTATGCCAGGCTATAAAGATAACAAATGTATAAAAAATGATGATGGCACAAAAAGTTACATCCAGAAACGGCTTGTTTTATACAATCTTCGAGAACTATGTTTAAAATATAAGCAACAGTATCCTGGATCGAAAATAGGATTCAGTAAATTTGCCGAATGTCGTCCTAAATATTATGTTTTAGCCGCTGTCTTCTTGATCTTACTATTTTTGAACTTTTCATGTTTGAACTTAAAAATATAATATTTTATAGTTTAAGACGTACTTTTGAAGAATATAATTCATTTTGAAGAAAAAAACTTATATTTTATTGAAAAAATAGAGTTTAAACATTCAAATGGAATTTTCAACTAGAAGGAAGCATTTGGGAATAAAAATAATAGCACCATTGGAAAGAGCAGGAAAAAATCTATCGATATATGTCCTTAGTTCTTTTTTCAGAGACTTGGTACACGATTATTAGCGAATTGAATAGAGCGTGCAAACGTGCTGTACGCACGGGCGCGAGGGGCTCGCGCGGACCCTCAGCGCTGTCTTTTTCATTTTGTTACTTTTAAACCCTTTATTTCTCCAACTTCTCCAAGATAGGGTTTTGAAGCTTAAGAGTTGTACTTTCCAATGGTGTAGTTTATTTAAAAAAACATGATATACTTTGAGAAAAATGGCTTTCAATATTCAACTCGAATATAAAAACAATGGCGCAATTGGAAAGAGCAGAAAAAATCTATCGATATAGGTCCTTGGTTTTTTTTTCAAAGACGCAGCATACGATTATGAGCGAGTTAAACAGAGCGCCTTTTACGCGAAAAAAGGCACCGCGCGCGCTCGGTGGCCCGTTTCTGATGGACGCTCCCATATTTATTTGTTCCCTTTATATATATTTTTGCTTTTAAACATTATATTGGATACACGAAAGAATTTAATATAATTTATTGTAAATGATTTTAAAATTAATATAATTTTATTTTCCTTAAATTTCAAATATTCTATTTTCATACTTAATAATAATTTACTTAATAATAATTTTCTTTTATTTCATTGAATTATTATATTTATTACTTCTATTTAAAATTTACAAAAATATTTATAAAAAAATAATTTTTCAATTTTTAATTAAATTTTCTTTAACATATCCTGTGATGTTTTTGTAAGCTATTTATAATATGGAAATATATATTTTTATTTTTTCTGTTATATATATTTTTGCTTATAAACATTATATTGGATACGTGAAAGAAGTTAATGTAAAATAATAGAATTAATAATTAATATAACTTAATACTATTTTTGTGAAATTTCAAATATTTTATACTAAAAAATTGAGTTTAAATTGTATATTGAAAATATTATGTTTGCTTTTGATTTATTTTATTTTTCATATTTTTTAATTAAATTTTGTAAATAATTTAAATCATATTTTATAAGTAAATTATTACAATAGTTATTATACTTATTTTCTTCTTTTTCATGGTTTTCTATTATTTCATTCAATTTGTCTAACTTTGTAGCATCTTTTAAATTATATACTTCTATGTATTTATTTTGTGTTGGATCCCAAATTAACGGTGTTTGTATCATAGTAATATTGTTATTATATTCATTGATATAATTATTTAAATGTATTTCATATTCGTTTTGTTCATTTATATGATTCTGTAACTGTTCGTTTAATTCATCTAATTCTCTTGCGTGTCGCATACTACTCACAATTCAATATACATATTTTGCACAGGATCTCATCTTAATGGACTAGGTTTTGAATCACCTTGTTCAGCCATCTTATATTTTACTAAATAATAGTTAATTACATTAAGAAAAGTAATTTACATTAAATGTATAATTAAAGTAAATTTTAATTATATTATGTAATTAATTATTGTTTTATATTTCTTCTTAAATTATTTTGATCAATTATATTATGTTATTATTCTAATATCGTTAAGAAGATCATAATATTAAAATATCATATGAATATTTTATTGTATATTTATATTAAATTTGAAAATGTTATTATTTTATTTATACCATTATTATTTTATTATATTATAATCTTACTATTTAAATTAATTATCTAATATTTCTTTCCAAACAATATTTGTTACTTCTATTTTATTTTCAGATTCATTATATATATATATATATATATATATATATATATATATATATATATATATATATATATATATATATATATATATATATATATATATATATTGTTTGGATTTTTACATTGTGAAAGTGCTACGTACAATTGTCCATGGGAAAATAATTGGTTTTTGTTTTAATATTCCTACACTATTAAAATTTTGTCCTTGTGCTTTATTAATAGTTATAGCAAATGCTAATACAATTGGAAATTGTTTTCTATATAAAATGAATGGTAACGATGATGATTCACAAGTATTTAGTGTAATGCGTGGTATAAATACTTTATTTCCTTTATTTTCTCCAGTAATGATTTCAGCTTCAATATTATATTTATATAAATTTGTTATTTTTAATCGTGTTTCATTACATAGTCCATCAACGATGCTAAGATTACGAATTAACACAATAATTGGATTTTTTTTTAATTTTATTTCATATGGAGGTAAACCTTCTTGTATATTATTTAACATTTCTATCGGAAAATTTAAATGTATATTTTCATCCGTTTGATCTACTCCTTTATGTGTTGCGTAATCTACACTATAATATGTTACCGTTTTATGTTCAATTAAGTTCAATATTTTATTATTTAATATATTTACTTGTTCATTATGTGAACTTAATATTATATTTTTTGAAAAATGATAATTTTTATTAATATTTTTATATATTTCATGACAAACATCATTTGTTTTCCATTTATCTGGAATTTTAAAGTGATCAATTTTTCCTTCTCCAATATCTAATAAATATGATGCAAAAGCATTATCTTGAGTACGAATGTTTATTTTTAAATGGAAAATTTTAAGCAAAGGCCAAAGATAAGAATTTTTTAAAAATCTCGAAAATGTGTACGACTCAGCGCCCCCCCCCCCCTCACGATCCCTCGCCCCTCTCGTGCCCCCTCACCCCCCTCGCGCCCATTCGCTCCCCTCCTCAGCGCCCACCTCACCACCCCTTAAAATAACGTAAAAATGTGACTGGTTATACGTTTTTTTGAAAGAAATTGTTAGAGGCTTTAAATATTCCTTATTACATGTCCGATATATCTGCCATTTCTTCTAAAATGTCCCCGATAACAAAAACTTTTTGTCCTTTGATAATGTTCATTTCTTCAGAACAATGATAAAATTTTTAATAATATAAATATTCAGTGCTACTGACTATAGATTTATATCCTTCTTAAAGTTTATCCAAAGGAGTTATAGAAGTATCCACAACTTTGATATTATTATGATTTTGCACGTGTAAATATAATACATTATTGTGTTATTCTAAAATGTCCCCGATAACAAAAACTTTTTGTCATTTGATAGTGTCCATTTCTTCAGAACAATGAGATACTATTATAAGAGTGGTTATATATGGCTATTGGCGAAAGATACCACTTAAAATAACAATCCAACGCGTCAGTGAATAGTACCTCCAGGGTGACGTGGAAAACTGTTCGTCTTTTCAACCAATCTTTATAGTTAAAACAATTAAAAAAAAATAAATAAATAAATATACAAATAAATAAATATCAATATTATTACATAGAACTTGCTATACTCGGCAATTCTTCTAATTAATTATATCATGATTTATAACTTACATAATTGAGGGGGGCGCTGAGGAGGGGCTGAGGGGGCGGGGTGAGGAGGCGCTAGGAGGGGTGAGGGGGGCGAGCCCCTAACAATTTCTTTCAAAAAAACGTATAACCAGTCACATTTTTACGTTATTTTGAGGGGAGCGCTGAGGGAGAGGGCGAGGAGGAGGGGGGCGAGGAGGCGTGAGGAGGTCAGGGGGCGGGAGGGGCGAGGGGCGCTGAGTTGTAAACATTTTCTCATAACTATATAATATAGGGAGATATATATATATATATATATATATATATATATATATATATATATATATATATATATATAAAATGTTATTATCCAGGACCTCTTAGGGTTTTCTGCAATGAAAGTGGGTAAGGGCGGCGCTTCGCGCCGCCCTCTCAGCATTGGCTAACACCACGATGCCTGCGGCGCCCGCTTCAAGTTCCGTCGAATTTTACGTTGATTTCGGAAAAAATTACGGAAAAAAAGGTTGTGAAAGTAACCCTAAAGGTCCCCGAAACTACAGGTCAAGTCCTGGAAACTAACGTTAGATATATACAGTTTCCAGGACCTGCCCCCAAAACTAACAAATGTCCTGGAAACTAACGTTACACATAATGAATGTCCTGGAAACTAGCGTTACACAGAAATATATCTATAAATACATCAAATGCAGCTTTTGAGGATCTATGTCAGCACGGATTCGATACTTTGAGGATTTTTCGAATTTTTGAGGACATCCTTAAAATTCCTTCGGTACGAAACGGTACTTTTGAGGATTTATATTAATACCTTCAACGCAGAGAGGGAGTTATTTCTTTAGTCAAGCATAAGCGAACTCTGGAGAAAAAAAACTGTAGATCCACAAAAGTACCGTTTTCCGCAATATGTGTGTGTATATATATATATATATATATATATATATATATATATATATATATATATATATATATATATATATATATATATATATATATATATATATATATATACTTTTGGTAGGAATAGGACACCTAAAAAGTTGGCCTCTGGCAGGAATTTTGAAGTGACCATTCCTGTAAGGACAGACTGTGTAGAGGATGCCCGCAATCAGTAGGAACTGCTCTGGTACACGGATGGCTCTAAGAGAGAGGTAGGTACTGGGTCGGCGGCATGGCTAAAGGGAAGCACGATTGAGCTTGTCCTTTGACTGGACTCGTATGTCACCGTTTTCCAGGCAGAGATAAGAGCAATAAGGGAATGCGCAGAAACCATGACCTTGGACGAGTTAGAGGGGAAGCGGATCACCATCTGCTCAGATAACCAAGCGGCGGGCGATGGGGGTTACAGAGTTTCGCTTGGAGTTGTCACTCTGTATTGGGTACCAGGGCACGCGGGAAAAATCAGCAACGAAAAGGCTGATCGACTGGCAAAAAGGGGTGCGACTAGATGCCGGGCGCTGTACCGCAGGGTATCAATGGCAGAGAGTGTGTTCAAAGGAGCGGTTGGCAGTTGGTCAATTGCGGCAGAGGAATGGCAGCGCTTGACGAACTGCAGACAGGCGAGGCACCTCTTGGGGAAAGAGGCTCCAACCGCTTTGTGTAAGGAGATCCTAAATGTCCCCAGGAGGAGCATTAAAGCAGCGGTAGAATGGTTGTGAGGCTACTGTGAGGTCGGACACCACCTATATAGGTTAGGTCTCATAAATACGGATCGGTGCAGGAGATGTGGGGAAGAGGAGGAGACCTCAGCTCACCTTCTGTGTCGCGGCCCAGTGATGGTAGCAATCAGACGGAGGGTTTGGGGACTCTTCTTCCTAGAACCACGCGATCTCAGGGAACTTGATCTAGCATCGATATGCAAAGCGATCGTACTGATCAAGGCAAAGGTGGGTAGTGGGTGATAAACCAGGGGTAAAGCACAATAGTCCTCGGCCTGAGTGCTAGGAAGGCAAGACCCCAAAAGGGACGGCTGACCGTCCCCGCTACTATGACTATGACTATCAAGTTCGAAGGAAGTTTAAATTTTGCTTAAGATTTGTATACTAAGGTTTCCACGATACTGATCACGATCTTACTATCAGACTTTCAAAATTTGAAATGGTAGATCCAATATGGTGATTGAAAGTTCGGAAAAAGTTTAGATTTTTTTCTTTTACTATAAGACTTTCGAAATTTAAAATTGCGGATCCAATGTGACCAATACGTCAAAGGTTCAAAAAAAGCTTAAATTTTGTTGAAAATTGGTTATGTAATACTCTAGTTTAAACCATTTCTTTTAAGCTTAGAATAAAAACTAATAAATAAATAGTTCACCAACTTATGAATGGGGGGTTAGCGAGCGGAACGAGCAGGGGGCACCCCCTAGTGTGTATATATATATATATATATATATATATATATATATATATATATATATATATATATATATATATATATATATATATATATATATACATATGTGTGTGTTTGTAAATTGGTACTTTTGAGGAGATGTGAACTTTTCGCTCAGAGTTCGGGCAATGTGACTAAAGAAATAATAACCCTAAGGTTACCGACTCTGGGAAAAGGGGGTATAGATTTCTCCTCAAAAGTCGCGATTCTTGCGTTGAGAAGTTTGAGGAGTCTCTTCAAAATGCCGACATCTCTTCAAAAGTACGGATCTATACGTTGATATCTCTTCAAATATACCAAATCCCATAGTTATGATATATATATATATATATATATATATATATATATATATATATATATATATATATATACATACACATATATATATAGACATGTTTATCGGGGTTTATGAGGCCCAACCCTGTATATTAGTACCTACAGCCGAGAGTTCCCTATGGTAAGTGACTAAAGAAATAATGGACCCTGGGGTTATAGACTCTAGGTCGGGCCGCATAAACCCCTATATTTAGAAATATTATGAGGCCCGGGCTGCATAATCAAAATCGGGCTCGATAAACCCCTATATATAAAAAAACGGGCTTTATAAACCCCTTTAGAGATATGTATATATATATATATCTTCCTATATTATATAGTTGTAAGGCTCAAAATGGGTACCTACCCCCTCCATCCCACTCCACTCCCCTCAACTTTCCCGCCACTTCTTACCGTGCAATTCTTTCAAATTTTACGTTATTTTTAAGGGTGTCTGACCCTCCAACCCCTCCACCCCCCTCCACGTCCCATCCACCTACCCCTCCACCTATCCCTCCATACTTAATCCATTCCTCATATTATGCTAAAAATTTTATATAGTGTGTTTCCGGATTTGCTGGTAATGAATCAGAAATCAGATTTTGAGAATTCAAAATGGCGGATCGATGATGGCGGCCAAATATTGAAATATGACTGGATCTTCTTGCTGAAAAATGTATGTTCCGGATTTCTGGATTCGATGATTACGAATCTGAACTCAGATTTTCAGAATTCAAAATGGCGGATCGAAGATGGCGGCGAAATATTAAAATATTATTGGATTTTGCTGAAAATTGTATATAGGGTGTTACTGGATTCGCTGGTTACGAATCTGAACTCAGATTTAGAAAATTAAAACTGACGGTCCCAAGATGTAGCAAATGGTAGGTTTTGATATAATTATAGAACTTGTAGCTAATGGCCGTACTACCAGGGTTTGCTAATTAATAAAACAAAGAATTACAACGTTTCGGACATTTTAATACGTCCCTCTTCAGGTTCTAGATACAACAAAAATATACAAAATTTATATAAAAAATGTTTTTTACAATTCACAATTTTACAAATTAACTTCGCAATAGTAATTAAAACTTACAATTGAAACGTACGGTCAATGCTTACAAAATTGAAATTTCGTCGTTTTTATACAGAATGTTACGCATATGTGTGTGTGTGTATAAAGACGCGTACAAATGGTGGGGATGCGGTAGACAATTTAGAAGCGACACAGCGGGTGTGGTATCAGGAGAGTACGTCTGAGTAGAGGGGGAACCCCAAACCAGTGCTACAATGCTCTCGACATCGAGCAATCATACGCAAAGGTGGGCGTGGTAACTCTACCTCAACATGCTCTTCTGGTCTCCTTCACTTGCTGCTTTCGGTGATCGTACTCTTGTGGGCACATAAATTGACAATTATTTATGAGCGCAGTATATTCTTTGGCTAAACTATTGATTTCGAATTGTTTATTCATATATTTCACTTGTATGTGTATGAATACAGCTTCAGAAAATAATCTTTTACCTCTATTGATTTCTGTATCTAGAATTTGCACATTATTAAAGTCTATCATATGATTATTGTTTTTTGTGTGTAGATATAATGACGAATTATCATCTTTCGTGGTGTATTTTTTAGAATGTTCATTGAGTCGTACATTTAATCGTCTACCTATCGGGCCAACATACGAAGCCTCACAATCTTTGCATTTAATTTTATAAACAACATTAGCTTTATCACAGATTTTATTATTATCCTTACCTAATTTAATAATATTGTTGAGTTTATTCTTAGTACTATATATAATATTTGTATTGTGTTGTTTAAACAAAATGTTCATGGATCGTTCTAATTCTTTCACATATTGGAGCGTAATAACCATTTTTTTATTTTTCTCCTTGCATCTATTGTTATTATTACTTCTCAATTGATTTAGACGTTTTTTTATATAAAATTCAGATAATTCAGGTGGATAATTATTCTGTCTTAAAAGTTCCTTAATAAAAATTATATTTTTATTGTGAAAAGTGTTATGATAATTTAAATGCTCGGTGAACTAAACTATAAATAATGGCAATTTTATTGCAATGGGGATGATGAGATAAATAATTTAAATATCTTCCGGAAAAAGTTTGTTTATGGTACCAATCTGTGATAATGCGTTGTTGATTATTAACAATAATTTTTATGTCAAGAAAACTAATACAATTGTTTTGTGGTAGTTCAACCGTGAACTGTAAGTTTTGGTCATAGGAATTATAAGTGTTTACAGTATGTTAATCTAAAACGTTGCATTTTCAAATACGAGGCATCGTGCGTAGCAGGTCATCAGACTTGCGAAAGACAACGAATTATATTTTCTTTAGAATCAGCATTTCTCAATGCTACTGCCGATTTGGATACGACTGACGATGATGACATTACGAAAGAAGATGATCTCGATTTACGGTTCACGATCATCTTTAACCTAATTATTTTGTATTATAAAAGAAGCCATGTGTGTCACGCAAACCAGTCACAGTAACAACCATAATACAGGTGAACTGGCGAGCTCCGTCTGCCCCAGACGACATACGAGGGCATAATTTATTATAACGGAGCAACAAATACACTAAAGTATACTAACATAGGCGGAATAATTGTACGAGCGAATATACAACGATAGCATATATTGTGAGGGAAGTTTAATTGACTAAAAATTATACATCAAAGGAATTGCAGCAACAATATTGGTAATTATACTTTTGCAAATAAAATAAATTTTAAGGCAAATATTATTCGTTATTTCCTTTATCTGCGGCTTCATATATATATATATATATATATATATATATATATATATATATATATATATATATATATATATATATATATATATATATATATATATATATATATATATATATATATATATATATATATATATATATATATATATATATATATATATATATATATATATATATATATATATATATATATATATATATATATATATATATATATATATATATATATATATATATATATATATATATATATATATATATATATATATATATATATATATATATATATATATATATATATATATATATATTATTGTACGGTATTTTGAGGATTTCATAAAGAATTTGTACAATAGTGGTGACACAAATATAAACATTGTTATAAACAACCAATAAACAAGCGCGTGACTAAAGAAATAATGACCCTAAGGTTATTGACTAACACCACGACGCCTGCGGCGCCCGCTTTTACGGAAAAATATCACGGAATTTCCGAAATCGATGTATTAACACACTATTGTGGAAACCGCTGAAAAATCCTCAAAATGCCTCTCGAGTGCTTTAGACTTTTGAGGAGACTCCTCAAAATGCCTACAAAATCCTCAAAATTCGGTATATATGACCTATATAATCCTCAAAATGCGTCCCAGATGTGAATATATATATATATATATATATATATATATATATATATATATATATATATATATATATATATATATATATATATATATATATAAGTATGAAAATCTGGTGTTTTGAATGCGCAATTTCCTATAGATTCTATATGTTCCCATATTAAAAATGCAATCAACTGACGTTTTGAATGCGGCATTCAAAAAGTCAATATATATATATTTCTTTAGTCACGCGATCGTCTGTCTTCGTCTTACATATGAGATTTTGCTATAGTTTCCTGCTAAAATGGCGTCGCGCATTCAAAACAGCGGTTTTATTTTACATATATACATATGGCGGAAACCGGTACTTTTGAGGATCTATAGTTTTTTTCTCCAGAGTTCGTATATGCTTGACTAAAGAAACAACTCCTTCTCTGCGTTGAAGGTATTAATATAAATCCTCAAAAGTACCGTTTCATATGGAAGGAATTTTGAGGATGTCCTCAAAAGTCCGAAAAATCCTCAAAGTATCGAATCCGTGCTGACATAGATCCTCAAAAGCTGCATTTGATGTATTTATATGTATATATATATATATATATATATATATATATATATATATATATATATATATATATATATATATATATATATATATATATATATATATATATATATATATATATATATATATATATATATATATATATATATATATATATATATATATATATATATATATATATATATATATATATATACTACGGGGGCTTCGCTCCCTGCTCGCTCCGCTCGCCGACCTCCATTTTTAGTGTGAATTGTTAAAAAAAATGTTATAGCAAAAGCTAATACAACTGGAAATCGTTTTCTAAAATATGTGTAAACTGAATTTTGTTTTTAAAAATAGTTTTTTTCTAAATTTGCTAGATATGCTTGAATATTCATTCAGGGAATAATTCACAAAAATTTGGATCAAATAAATATGGAAAGTTGTTTAAGTTTTAATTATATATAAAAATTGATTATTTTAAAAAATATAATAATGTGATTTAAAATTAATCTTATAATTGTAGTTGCGGATTATATTTCATATGAAGATAAATATTGATAATAATGAATAAGGATAACTCCCTATTAAATAATATCATGAAACATTTATTTTTTTTTAAATTTTCTGTAATGTTTATTAAAAAAATTATTCTTAACATTTATTAATTTTTAAAATATTAGGTATATTTATATTTAACAAAATAATGCATAATATATATGTAGTTCATTACGTCAGCTCTAATATGATTTGTTATTTATTGATTATAAACTAATTTTTCAGCAAAATCCAATAATATTTTAATTTTTGTCCGCTATTTTAAATTTTCAAAATCTGAGTTCAGATTCCTAATCAGCGAATCCAGTAAAACCCTATACACAATTTTCAGCCAAATCCAGTAATATTTCAATATTTGGCCGCCATTTTGATTTGGCAAAGATGAGTTCAGATTCGTAATCAGCGAATCCAGAAACTCCGTATATACAATTTTCAGCAAATTCCAGTAATATTTGAATATATGGTTACCATCTTAGATCCGCCATTTTGAATTCTCAAAATCTGAGTACATATTCCTAATCAGCGATTTCGGAACCCCCTATATATAATTTTTAGCAAAATCGAGAAAATTTCAATTTTTCGTAGCCATCTTGGGACCGTCAGTTTTAATTTTCTAAATCTGAGTTCAGATTCGTAACCAGCGAATCCAGTAACACCCTATATACAATTTTCAGCAAAATCCAATAATATTTTAATATTTCGCCGCCATCTTCGATCCGCCATTTTGAATTATGAAAATCTGAGTTCAGATTCGTAATCATCGAATCTAGAAATCCGGAACATACATTTTTCAGCAAGAAGATCCAGTCATATTTCAATATTTGGCGGCCATCATCGATCCGCCATTTTGAATTCTCAAAACCTGATTTCTGATTCATTACCAGCAAATTCGGAAACACACTATATAAAATTTTTAGCATAATATGAGGAATGGATTAAGTATGGAGGGATAGGTGGAGGGGTAGGTGGATGGGACGTGGAGGGGGGTGGAGGGGTTGGACGGCCAGACACCCTTAAAAATAATGTAAAATTTGAAAGAATTGCACGGTAAGAAGTGGCGGGAAAGTGGAGGGGAGTGGAGTGGGATGGAGGGGGTAGGTACCCATTTTGAGCCTTACAACTATATAATATAGGAAGATATATATATATATATATATATATATTTATTTGAAATTTTGCTGAAAATTGTATATAACGTTCCATACAAATATATATATATATATATATATATATATATATATATACACACATATAAATACATCAAATGCAGCTTTTGAGGATCTATGTCAGCACGGATTCGATACTTTGAGGATTTTTCGGACTTTTGAGGACATCCTCAAAATTCCTTCCATATGAAACGGTACTTTTGAGGATTTATATTAATACCTTCAACGCAGAGAAGGAGTTGTTTCTTTAGTCAAGCATATACGAACTCTGGAGAAAAAAACTATAGATCCTCAAAAGTACCGGTTTCCGCCATATGTATATATGTAAAATAAAACCGCTGTTTTGAATGCGCGACGCCATTTTAGCAGGAAACTATAGCAAAATCTCATATGTAAGACGAAGACAGACGATCGCGTGACTAAAGAAATAATATCCCTATATATATTGACTTTTTGAATGCCGCATTCAAAACGTCAGTTGATTGCATTTTTAATATGGGAACATATAGAATCTATAGGAAGTTGCGCATTATATATATATATATATATATATAAGTATGAAAATCTGGTGTTTTGAATGCGCAACTTCCTATAGATTCTATATGTTCCCATATTAAAAATGCAATCAACTGACGTTTTGAATATATATATATATATATATATATACTAGGGGGGGTACCCCCCCTGCTCGCTCCGCTCGCCAACCCCCCATAATAAATCTTTTATTAATAGATCAATTTTTATTTTAAGATTATTATTTTAAAATACTTAAAATTATAAATCTTTTTCTATTATTAGAAATTTAAATAAGATCTGTGAATGAGAGACAAAAATATTTTGGGACATGAAAATATGCATGATGTTTTAGGCCATTAAGGTAAATCGTATATATAAGTACAAAAAGATATAAAAAGTCTATCTTTTCCACGCCACCCAGGAGGTAGATAGAAGGCGCGTTTTTTTTAAAGAGGTATCCCCTTTCTTACTAATATTAAATTTATTTTTTATTAAATATTTCAATTTTTTTTTATAAAATGTTAGTAAAAAAAGGCCTATTCCTCTGAAAAAAACTGTAAAATTTTTAACAATTATTTTTATTTAATTAAAATTTAAATCGATGACAGCAGACCAATATTTGAGGTCGCTAAAAACAGACCAATTTTGAAAGTCTCTGAAAGCAGACCAATTTTTAAGGTCGCTGAAAGTTCACCAATTTTTAAGGTAATTGAAAGCAGACCAATATTTGAGGTCGCTAAAAACAGACCATTTTTGAAAGTCGGTAAAAGCAGACGAATTCTTAAGGTCGCTAAAAGTACACCAATTTTTAAGATAGCTGAAAGCAGACCAAGTTTTTACCTGGTTTTTTTTATTTTTCATCAAAAATTTCTTTCCAAACAATATTTATGATTTCTTCTTTATTATCTGAATCGTTTTGAATAAATATATTATTTGGATTCCTACATCTAGACAGTGCAACATATAATTGTCCATGTGAAAATAATGGTTTTCTAAAATAAATACCTAATGCATCAAAACTTTGTCCTTGTGATTTATTTATCGTCATAGCAAAAGCCAAGACAATAGGAAATTGTTTTCTATTAACTATAAATGGCAATGAAGACGATTCTGCAGTACTTAATGTTATTCTCGGTATAAAAACGTTATTTCCTGATTTTTCTCCTGTTATTATTTCAGCTTCTATATTATATTTAAATAGTCTAATTATTTTTAATCGAGTTCCATTGCATAAACCATCATTTATGCTTAAATTTCGTATTAACATTACTATCGCATTAATTTTTAGATGTAATTCATGTGGTGGTAAGCCTTCACGAATATTATGCAAGTATTCAATAGGAAAATTTATGTAAATATTATACTTTTAAGGCTAATGATAAAAGTAGCCACCAACCTACCACTTAAAAACAAAAATCCAACATCCTATTCAAAAAATAAAATCCTCAGCAGTGACGGAGGGCACAAGGGGCAGTACAAGGGGCAGCCAATGGGCGACCACATTTGGGCGGCAAGGGGCAGCAAGAAAATTTAAGGGGCAGCAAATCCGAATAAAAATAACGTGTAAAAACACGTAATTTTACGTTATTTTAAGGGGCAGCAAATGGGCGACCAAAAGGGGCAGCTCAGGGGCAGCTAATTCACAAAAAGCTCTACCAGCTATATATATATAGGAAGATATATATATATATATATGAAGTCCCAGATAAAGGAAATAATGAATAATATTTGGTTTAAAATTTATTTTATTTGGAAAAGTATAATTACCAATATTGTTGCTGCAATTCCTTTGATGTATAATTTTTAGTCAATTGAACTTCCCTCACAATATATGCTATCGTTGTATATTCGCTCGTACAATTATTCCGCCTATGTTAGTATACTTTAGTGTATTTGTTGC
The DNA here is from genome assembly GCA_036365515.1 of Torymus aiolomorphi. Classification (NCBI taxonomy): domain Eukaryota; kingdom Metazoa; phylum Arthropoda; class Insecta; order Hymenoptera; family Torymidae; genus Torymus; species Torymus aiolomorphi. Next base: position 16,993,727 of record CM070874.1, read on the forward strand.
TCCGTTATAATAAATTATGCCCTCGTATGTTGTCTGGGGCAGACGGAGCTCGCCAGTTCACCTGTATTATGGTTGTTACTGTGACTGGTTTGGGTGACACACATTGCTTCTTTTATAATACAAAATAATTAGGTTAAAGATGATCGTGAACCGTAAATCGAGATCATCTTCTTTTGTAATGTCATCATCGTCAGTCGTATCCAAATCGGCAGTAGCATTGAGAAATGCTGATTCTAAAGAAAATATAATTCGTTGTCTTTCGCAAGTCTGATGACCTGCTACGCACGATGCTTCGTATTTGAAAATGCAACGTTTTAGATTAACATACTGTAAACACTTATAATTCCTATGACCAAAACTTACAGTTCACGGTTGAACTACCACAAAACAATTGTATTAGTTTTCTTGACATAAAAATTATTGTTAATAATCAACAACGCATTATCACAGTTTGGTACCATAAACAAACTTTTTCCGGAAGATATTTAAATTATTTATCTCATCATCCCCATTGCAATAAAATTGCCATTATTTATAGTTTAGTTGACCGAGCATTTAAATTATCACATAACTCTTTTCACAATAAAAATATAATTTTTATCAAGGAACTTTTAAGACAGAATAATTATCCACCTGAATTATCTGAATTTTATATAAAAAAACGTCTAAATCAATTGAGAAGTAATAATAACAATAGATGCAAGGAGAAAAATAAAAAAATGGTTATTACGCTCCAATATGTGAAAGAATTAGAACGATCCATGAACATTTTGTTTAAACAACACAATACAAATATTATATATAGTACTAAGAATAAACTCAACAATATTATTAAATTAGGTAAGGATAATACTAAAATCTGTGATAAAGCTAATGTTGTTTATAAAATTAAATGCAAAGATTGTGAGGCTTCGTATGTTGGCCAGACAGGTAGACGATTAAATGTACGACTCAATGAACATTCTAAAAAATACACCATGAAAGACGATAATTCGTCATTATATCTACACACAAAAAACAATAATCATATGATAGACTTTAATAATGTGCAAATTCTAGATACAGAAATCAATAGAGGTAAAAGATTATTTTCTGAAGCTGTATTCATACACATACAAGTGAAATATATGAATAAACAATTCGAAATCAATAGTTTAGCCAAAGAATATACTGCGCTAATAAATAATTGTCAATTTATGTCCCCACAAGAGTACGATCACCGAAAGCAGCAAGTGAAGGAGACCAGAAGAGCATGTTGAGGTAGAGTTACTACGCGCACCTTTGTGTATGATTGCTCGATGTCGAGAGCATTGTAGCACTGGTTTGGGGTTCCCCCTCTACTCAGACGTACTCTCCGGATACCACACCCGCTGTGTCGCTTCTAAATTGTCTACCGCATCCCCATCATTTGTACGCGTCTTTATACACACACACACATATGCGTAACATTCTGTATAAAAACGACGAAGTTTCAATTTTGTAAGCATTGACCATACGCTTCAATTGTAAGTTTTAATTACTGTTGCGAAGTTAATTTGTAAAATTGTGAATTGTAAAAAACATTTTTTATATAAATTTTGTATATTTTTGTTGTATCTAGAACCTGAAGAGGGACGTATTAAAATGTCCGAAACGTTGTAATTCTTTGTTTTATTAATTAGCAAACCCTGGTAGTACGGCCATTAGCTACAAGTTCCATAATTATATCAAAACCTACCATTTGCTACATCTAACCAACTTTATTAAATTTTGTTTAGCATATTTATTTTATATTACGTTTCATAGCCTTTTATAAATTCAAACGCAGGAATGCGTTTGTCACTTTAATCAGAGATGAATCGAGAGATTGCCAGCGCTCCGGAAAATGGTGAGGGAGACCTGTGCGCGCGGCGCTCTGCTGCCTCTCGCGGCCACAACATGGTACTGTACACACGCCACATGATTGGCTGTTGAAACGTGTGTACGGCGCGGAACGGGGGAAGCAGGAGAAGACGGCTCGGCGGCTCGGTGCACGTGCACTGAGCGTGTGTATGCTGGAGAGGCCCGGTGCGCCGCGCGCTTGCCGTCACTGTTTACTTCTCCCGCAACAATCCGACAACGGCCGAGTGGCCTGACAATCGCCGCTCGGTCGAACATTTTTATTATACACGCAAATTAACGAAATTTTTACCTCAAAATTACCAAACCCAAATTCTAAATCACAACCCAAGCCCGAAGAGGGGAAGATAAACATAAACGATTTTAGTGTTATGTATTGATATTGTAGCAGTAGCCGTGGCGGCTAAGGCGCGCAGCTACTTTTGCCCTAATCTCTTGGATCCAAGTTCGATTTCCGTTCGCATTTTTTTGTTTCTTTTTTTTTTCTATAACATATGTAAAATTTCTTTCATTATTTTATTATTTCACACACATTTTTTTACCTCAATTTTTGTTTTCTAAAAGAATTGAAACTTTACTTGAAATTGAGATATTTTTGTCCATAACATTGCAAGTAAAATTTTCGTTTTTCAAAATTATTTCATTAAATGCGCTAATTTTATAAGTACTATAATATTTTGGATAATATTTGTTTACCCAGTTAAGAACATTTTCAGTAAATTAATTCACTGAAAATTAATTAATTAATTAAATACATGGTTATATTTATTTTATATTCAAAATAGTCTATGTCCAATTGACTTTTTATTGACTTTTTTCTAAGGATAAGGAAGGATCAACAATAATTATCGTTGTGCACGTAAGTTCAATTTCCGAAATACATATTCCCATTCACGTTCTCTAATCTCTAAAACATATGTTATTTCTTATAGACGTGAATTTCTATTAATATTATTGATTAAATGGTAATCAATAAATATCACAATAGTAAGAGAAGAATTACCAAGCATCTTACAATTTATTATACAATTTGAAAAACATCTTTAATCAAAGAGTAATTAGAATACCGGTAACCTGTATATCCGAAAGCAGATTATATTTGAAAGGCAGACGGTTTGCCACACGAATATACGATTTGGCGATGTACAAAAAATGCGCTTGTGCTTTAATTATTTTATTGAACCCTCAAAGACTCTAACATGAAAATCCCAAGTCAAAATCCAAACGTGTTAAGATGATGAGCCTAAAAAATTTTAGACTTCGCATTTTTATTATACACATTTATTACTCTAGTGGAGCAGGCTTGCAAATAATTAATTAAATTTTCAATTATAATTATTCAGTTTAATAAGAATCAGAATTTTAATCGTTAATTAAACCCTCGTTTAATTAAAAATTAGCTTTTCAATCGTTAATTAAATGAGCGTTTAATTAAGAATTAAAATTGCAATTGTTAGTTGAACACGCGTTTAATTCGGAATTAAAATTTCAATTGTTAATTAACATTCTTTAACATATTATAAACGAAAATCGCACCGCAGAAGGCGGAGAAGTTTAACAAAAACTCGAGTATATTCTACGCGGCACGATCCTGCTTTTGCAGCGAATGGGCATTCGTGCCGTCAAGACTATATCTTAGTTTTCTTTAATTTTCCGACTCCTGCGACTGGTTTTTTATTTATAATATATTGCAGAATAGTATTTAAGAGCTCTAAAAAAATATTCTTGAGGCTTTCTGGTAGAAAATCGAGCCTTGAAACGTGAATTTGGGTCTACGTGGTACGATCCTGTTTTTGGAGCGAATGCGCGATCGTGCCGCGTAGACCCAAATTCACGTTTCCAGATCCAATTTTCTAGCAGGATGCTTCAAGGACATTTTCTAGACTTTTTAAATACTAGTTTGTAATTTAATATAAACGATGAAGCCGCCGCAGAAATCGGGGGAATTTAAGAAAACTCGGGTATAGTCTACACGGCAGGAACGCGCATCCATTGCAAAAGCAGGATCATGCCCCGTGGACTATACTCGGGATTTCCTAAATTTTCCCGCCTTCGGCGTTTTTCGTTTATAACATATTCAAAAATGCTATTTTACTCATTGTAACGAAGTTCGAAATCCGCGGGCGAACTACCGCGCGCGCGTTCCTTTTCGGAACGAAGCGATGATGCGCATGCGCGAAAAGGGCGGATCGGCAACGGCGCGCGCGAGAAAAGCAGTCCGATTTTCACCGGTGAAGTAAGCGCTCGAAGGGGATTTGACCGTCGATCATCCCGCACCCGAGACAGTCTTAGTCCCGCAGAACGTGAGAGTGAGAGAGAAAGAGTTCTACATCGCTCCCTCGAGCACGAGCTCCCCGAGGACGACCCCCGTCTCCTCCGCCCACGAGGTGACCAGAGAGAGAGAGAAAAAGAGAGAGGATCTGGAGGCGCAGCCTAGCGCGTTGCACCTCGCCCGAGAACGAGGTGAGTGCCCGCAGGCCCCCGCGTGCGTGCGAAGCTCTATCTCGACGCGCGAGGTAGAGAGCAACGGAGACGAGTGGTGCACCTCGTCTCCGGGTGTGTGTGTGTGGACGCGACATCCGCGGCGCGTGCGACTCGCGAGGAATTTTGCCCTCGCGAGAAATAGGCAGTGCGGCGCGTATAATCTTTTTTTTTCATGACTTGTTAGCCTTATCACCCAATAAAAGTGTCTTTTTGGTGTTTCGTATTTCGGAGTTCGCGAGTTATCATTTCGCTCCCTCCCCCCTCCGCTCGTTACTCCTATTGCTACCTCGGATACCGCCGCCTACGCGGGATCGCCGACTTCCTCGGCGATCATCCGAGCTCCGGGTACTTGCGCGTCCCCCCCCCCCCCCCCTTGTATAAGAGCGCGTAGAGTCACACACAATATTAAATTCTCGGGTAACTTCTGAGTTACCCGGTTGTACACAGCAACCGAACGGCATTGCACCGAGCGTGCGCGGCACCGGCAATTCTGCCAGGGCGCCGCTCGAGCCGCAACGTGGGTGATCGTCGTCCTCGACGAGCAGCGCCGAGGAAGACGTCGTCGTTGCGGAGCATAGTGAGCGAGAGAGAGAGAGAGCGTACAGGTAAGCTTTCGGCATTGCCGAAAACTCTCTCGCTCCGAAAAACATTCGCCCTGTTACAACTGGCGCCCGTACGTGTCGAGATAGGTAGAGTAGGACACCGCGCGGCGCATGTTTATAAACACGCGCGGGCTCTCGACACAGCCGACGCCGCGATCGTTTGACCGCGAGAGTGTATGCATGCGTGTACGAGAGAGAGAGAGAGAGAGCGTCGTAGACACTTGTATGTCTACGAAAAATACTTCGCGCGGAGAATTATATTATATCGCGAGCAGAAACGAAAATAATTCGGGCCTCGCGATATATAGGCGCAGTTCCACAAAAATTTGATGCTTTGCTTTTCTCCATACTAATCCGATATATGATCGATTAGTAAATTTATCTAACAATAAAGTCAAACGACTAGAAAATGTATTGTTTCTAAATCTTCATTTATTTATATTAGGAGGAATAGTTGAAGACCGAAAGAGAGAGTGGCGTCACTAATAATTCACTAATAATTCGCTAATAATTCACTAGGAATTCACTAATAATTAATAGTGCAATCGCATAAATAATTAGTTAAAGGACTAATTAATAAAAATTATTAATAAATATTATTAATAAAAATAATCAATAAAAATTATTAATAAGAATTATTAATGAAAATAATTAATAAAAATTATTAATAAAAATTATTAATAGAAATAATCAATAAAAATTATTTTTCTTTTGGGTTTCGAAGATAATCAAAATTTTTTTTTCTTGTATTTTTCGAAAGAAATTTAAAGTCTTCTCTCTTTCGTGTTGCTCTTTATTATAGCTTCACCTATTAGGTGAATTTAGTTTGTCCTTTTTACAAACGATTAAAGGAAGCGGCGTTGTATTTCAACGAGCGACGCAAATACCGAACGCATTCTTTTTCCACAATTTATCTTATTATTGTGTGGTGGAAAGAGAAAGCGAATTTCTCGCAAACTTAAGCTTTGCGAGACGGTTTCGGCCTTAACCAAATCGCTTTTACATAAATAAAGCTCAAATAGGGGAAAAGCAAGCGCGATTCCTTTGGCGCGCGCACATTTTGTGGATTATCACGCTAATTAAGGTATTCCAAATTTTTTTTTGTCTTTTTATTGTTTTTTGGAGTGATCCTCGTTTTCTTTCAGTAACTACTGCTAAGCGAAGCGTCGCCGAATTTTATCGTGCGACGCAATTGCCGAACGCATTCCCTTTCCACAATCTATTTCTATTATTTTGTGGTGGAAAGAGAAAGCGAACTTCTCGCAGACTAAAGTTTTGCGAGAAGATTTCGGCCGTGTGGATAAAAATTACTCTGCTTCTTCACTATCAATTTTAAAAATCAACACAAGGCGAAGCAAATATTCAAGCGCAACCTTCCTTTTTGGGTGGCGCGCGGTCGTTTCTGCTCGCGAATTTACTCAGTGCGACAGATTGAGAAACAGTTTAGGTTTTTTTTTCTCTGTAACATGCGATTGTAAGCGCCCGTAGCTTAGGGAAATACGCGCGCTCAATCGGCGCACTGAGTATCAAGACGCTGTACATTGCGAAGCGTACGAACGGCGAACCGCTTCGCGACGATATTTGCGCGACTTTATTTCGCAATATTTTTGCGCAACTAACATCCAGTGAGAAAGCAACATGGCAGCACAAATAGCACTTGAGAATTGGTGTATGTGCCTCTCACTGGAAGAGATAGATAAGTATCTCACGGCGATGAAACTACAAACATCTGGCGCGCGATTCCAGAAATTAGATCACGCGAGCGGATGGCTGCTGGAAGAATACTCAGCAGAGGATTTCATCACCACAAACGCAGAGGTCGATGAACACACACAATGGGTAGAGAGGGTAAGCCTCCGCCAGACGTTCATCGACAGAGTTTGCAATAGCGAAATCGGGCGCGCGGTTCTGACGAAAGTGAACCGCACCCGCTCGAGTACGTCCGCCACGAGGTTGCGATAAAGGGCAAACTCGAACAAATGCGCCTCGACATCGAGGCGCGCGCAGCCGAAAGAAGCTCGATGGAACAAGAAACAATAGATACAGCCGAGAACGACACGAACATGGGGGACGGAGCAACGGGAACAGTTGCAGATACGACCCCCAAAGAGCGGCAAGAGATGCGAAGGATCTGCCAATACCTGCGGAGCTGAGCGCATTCTTAACTCAACTCACGCAGAGGTTTATGCAACTGGCAACTACATAGTCCAAGTTGCAATCGACGCTGGAGAGCTTCACGCAGCAAGCACCACAGGGCACCGCGTGCAGCACGCGAATGGAACCAGCGCAGGGCGGTCAGCGTCAGGTGGCCTTCCAGGATACTCTGACATTCAGATATCCGGAAGAACAGAACAATTACCTGCATACACCACCGATATCTCGCCAACCGCTCATCCTCCTCCAAGGGACACCACACAGTCGTCTACTAAGCGGAGCTTGGGAGGGGGAGTCTCTCGAATCAGGTGAATTCGAGAGGAATGCGCAGCGAATCAAACGCGCTTGGGGCTAGCACTCCGCGGCAAATAGGGCCGAATAGGAATAATCAGCGATACGTCGGCAACATCGCGCGGAAGTGGAGGCTGAAATATACCGGCGAGAAAGGACAGAGCATCGACGTGTTTTTGAACCGCGTCGAGGAGTGTCGAAGCCTCGCGAAGATGTCGGAGGAAGAGATGTTAAGCTCTCTCTCTCTCTGAACTCTTCACGGGAGTCGCCGCCACGTGGTACCAGAACAACAAGACAAGCTGGGCCACGTGGAACGAATTCTGCGCGTCGGCACGCAAATGGTACGGCACCAAACGCAGATTCCAGCAGCGGGTACTGCAGGAGGCAACAGCGCGCACACAGGGGAGGGAAGAACCGGTGCGCGACTACATCACCTGCCTGCTCTCGATCATGAAGAAGATCGAGCCACTCCTTCCGCTATCTCATCAGTTGGATACCTTACACCGCAATTTGCGGCCAGATCTCCAGCGGATGGTGAGGAGAGTAGACTTCGAGGACATCGACACGCTATTGGAGTTGAGTGTCGAGGCCGAGCTTACTCTCGAAGCCGAAAAATCTTACCGAGAGCCGCCGTCCCCGGAACAGAGCCTCCTCCTCGAGGCGGCCTATAAACCTCGGCGAAATAAGAAGAAAAGTACGCCACTGAAAGTCGCAGCACTTCCAGGACACATGAACCCGCCAGTGAAGGAGGGAACGGGACAGAATTGGATCGCAACTCTGTCCAAAATGCTCGCGGAAGAGGTGATGCTGGCGCTACAGCCAGTGCTGCATACGAAGCAGGCCTCACCGCCCCCTCGAAAACCTTCCCCTCCCAAGGGGAAAAAGAAGGGGGAAAGGGGAGAAAAGAGAGAGTCTGCGAGCGGCTCGCCCAAACGCGACTCGCAGCCTCGGCAAGCAGAGAGGAAAAAGTCGCCTGATTCCAGCGCAGCGAATCCGAAGGGTAACAATGAGGATATTCATTGTTACGGCTGCGGTCTGCCTGGTTATCGGACGTACAATTGCCCTACGTGCGCGGGAAACGGGAAATCAGGGGCGTAGACAGAGTCTCTACGTCGCCCGCCCCCAAGAAGACTCCCTCCGAAATCGCCGTCGCGGCTTCCACCGTTCAGGAAGAGCCGCGCGACGGAGTAGCAACACCAGCTACAGCGATCAGCGTAGAGAACGCACCGATTACTAACCCCGACGAGGAAGCCAGGTGGTGGCTCCAGGTTAACGTCGGGGGTTTCCGAATACGCGCGTTGTACGATACGGGCGCGGCACGGACAGTTATGGGTTCAATTGGATTGCAATTAGCATCCGCGTGCCGAAGCCCGCTATTACCAAGCCACGGGAGGAAGGCAAAAGTTCCCGGGGGTCACACTGTGGCGATCGCAGGGTACGTAATGCTTCCCTTCGAGGTAGCAGGTATGAAGAAGGAGATTCTTGTCGCAGTTCTGGCGGACGAAACCTTAGAATGCTACCTTGGGGCTGATTTCATCCGAACTTTCGGGATGATTCACGATGCAGTGAAAAATCAGCTGACCGTGAGCGCGTCAGGACAAACTGTAGAGTTAGAAGTAGCCAGCGTTTCACTTGGCGAAACTCTAGAATTAGCTTCGATCGGTCTCGAGGAGATGACGGAGGTGCAGAAAAAGCAACTCCAAGAACTCCTCGATCAGTTGCTCGTCAAAACGGATGAACCTCTCGGCCACACTGCGTGGACCGAGCACGAGATATCTGTTGGCTCGGCACGGCCGGTCAAACAGAAATATTATCCCGTCTCCAAGAAACTAGAGGAGATTATGCACTCTCAGGTACGTGAGATGCTGGAGGCGGGTATAATTGAACCCTCGACCAGTGCTTGGTCGAGCCCGGTAGTCATGGTGCGGAAAGCGCTCGAGAAATATCACTTCTGCATTGACTTCCGGAAGGTGAACGCGGTTTCCAGAGCTGACGCATATCCGCTTCCGTATATGGATGCGATTTTGCGTAAGCTGCAGGGTGCGAAATACATTTCGACCTTGGACTTAAGTAGCGCGTATCATCAGATTCCACTGGAGGAAGAATCTCGTCCATTAACGGCGTTCACGGTGCTTGGACTGGGATTATTCCAGTTCACGCGCATGTCATATGGCCTTTCACAGGCAGGGGCGACATTTCAGAGGTTAATCGATAAAGTTATCGGTCCTGAAATGGAACCCTACGCTTTCTCCTACCTCGACGATATAATTATTGTCACCGAGACGTTTGAAGAACATGTAAAGTGGCTTGGCCACGTTCTCAGAAGAGAACGAAGTTCGCTATCTCGGCGTACTCGTTAATCGGGATGGTTTTCGCCCCGATCCCGAGAAAATTGCGCCTATAGTAAACTACCCTGAACCACGGAACCTAAAACAGCTCCGGCGTTTTCTAGGAATGGCCTCGTGGTACAGAAAGTTCCTGAAAGATTTCGCTACTATGGCCGAATCCCTAACGTGACTCACCAAGAAGGATCGCCGATACGATTGGACGGATGAACAACAAGCCGCATTCGATCAGATCAAAGTTTTTGTTGCGTCTGCCCCAATTTTATCTCGCTCGCGTTTTGAAGAACAATTTGTTCTTCAAACAGACGCGAGCAATACAGGTATCGGCGCGGTACTTTTCCAAATAATCGACGGCGAAGAAAGAGTACTGGAGTTCGCGAGCCGCACGTTCTCATCCGCGGAACGCAATTATAGCGTGACGGAGAGAGAGTGTCTCGCGGTGATTTGGGTCATTAGGAAATTCAGGCCGTATATCGAGGGCTACCATTTTCGAGTGATCACCGATCATAGTAGTCTTCGTTGGTTACACAGCCTGCATAGCCCCACCGGCTCGCGTGATGGGCGCTCGAACTGCAAGGGCATAGCTTCGAGGTAGAACACCGGAAGGGCGCGCATAACCACGTCCCCGATGCTCTATCTCGTATGTTCGAGCGCGACGAGAAACACGCGCCACTTGCCGCAGTCAATCTGGCGGATGAGACAGACGACCCGTGGTATATCTCTTGGCGAGAGAAATTACAGCGAGATCCAGACGCATACCCGCGCTGGAAGTTGATCGGCGGACAGTTATTCTACTATCGACCCGACGAACTCGTAGAGGCTGCAGTCGGGGATGAAGAGGCGTGGAAAATCGTCTTGCCAAAAGAGAGTCGTCGGCAAGCGCTCGCGGAGAGTCACGACGATCCGACTTCGGCGCACATGGGGCAAGACAAGACGTATGACCGCGTTACGCGATTTTACTACTGGCCGCACATGTACAAGGCACTACCTAAGTATGTACGCGAGTGTCTCGTCTGCCAGCAGTGTAAAGTCGAGCAACGCGCTCCTGCCGGGTTAATGGGAAAACGCGACATATCGCGCCCATGGCAGATGATCGCCGCCGACATGATGGGCCCTCTACCCAAGAGTAAACATGGCTTCGAATATATTGTCGTATTCGAAGATTTATTCTCGAGATGGGTAGAGGTTATTCCGTTGCGGAAGGCAAACGCAAAATCGATCTTAAAAGAGTTAAAAGAGAGAGTGATTTTGCGCTTTGGCACACCCGAAGTATTTCTCAGTGATAATGGAACGGAGTTTAAAAACCGCGCCATCACCGAGTACTTGCAAGCCTTGGGGATACATCACACGGTAATGCCGTCGTACCATCCCCAAGCCAACCCAGTGGAACGAGTGAACTGAACGCTCAAAACTCGGTTAATCGCCTTTGTAAAGGAAAAACACGCCTCTTGGGACGAGAATTTACCCGAGCTCGTGTTTTCACTCAACAACGCTGCCCATAGTAGTACTGGACTCTCGCCCGCAATGTTAAATTACGGGCGACAATCTCTACCTCCGGGAACGGCCAAGAGAGCTCGTAACCGCGTGGCGGGAGAGCGAGCGAGCCAGGAGAGGGTCGAGGGATGGGCCGCGAGGATGAAAGGTCTCGGTCAATTAAATAGGGCCGTCGCCGACCATATTGACGGAGAGCAAGAGCGACAGGCACATTACTACAATGCCAAACGCCGCGAACCCCTCTTCCAAGCAGGAGATTACGTTTGGAAGAGAAACCGGATTTTATCGTCTGCTGCACAAGGAATCTCGGCGAAATTGGCACCAAAATTCGCGGATCCGTATGCGATAATAGCCAAAATCGGCATTAACACGTATCGCATACGCGCGCTCGATGCAAATGATGAGGAATTAGCCCACGCTGAACATCTGAAGCCTTACGTTGGCACAACGCCTTCAGATGAGCAGGAGGAGGAAGGACCTCAACCACCGAGGGATGGCGCAGTGATTTTGGCGATGTGCGACCCGCCAGCAGAGAGCGACGGCGAGAATAACTCGCAGGTAGATCGCGGAAACGACAGCGCCGCAGTAGTGAACCCAGCGAGCGAGAGGGAAAACTTACGTGCCCCTACTCCACCCCCCAGGCGTAAACCCGGCCGTCCGAGAAAGGCGGTGCAGCTCGTAGTAAGGCTGGCGGCCGTACGTGTGATAGCGGCGAATCCATCAAAGACTCTCGCGGCGAAACCGCGCGGATGGCCCAAGGGTTCGCGCAACGCGGCAAATCTGATCGATCCAACGACCATACTACCCCCAAGTTATCCCAAAAGTCAGAAGTCTTGGCTATTTGATACATTTAAATAGAATACAAAATTAAAGAATGGGAAAGCAAGTAAAATGATTAGGTCGCTGTAAAAGTATGTATATAATTCCATATATTTTATAGAAAAGTTGTTATTAATTAAAATATTGTTTTTGAAATTATTTAAATTTCAATCCACCAGAGTAATAAATGTCTATAACATAATAATTTCTTTTTATATTACAGACTATAATTGATTATATTTCGCAGAAATATGTTGTTTCGATTATTTGATAGAAGTTATTATTGACTAAAATATGGTTTTTGAAATTATTAAAATTTCAACTCGACTACAGGATTGCGAAAATATTAATTATACCATCAACAATTAAAAATTCGAATTTTAATCGTTAATTAAACCCGCACTTAATTAAGAATTACTATTTCAATCGTTAATTACATGAGTAAAATAGCATTCTTGAGGAAATCCCGACTATAGTCCACGGGGCATGATCCTGCTTTTGCAATGGATGCGCGTTCCTGCCGTGTAGACTATACCTGAGTTTTCTTAAATTCCCCCGATTTCTGCGGCGGCTTCATCGTTTATATTATATTACAAACTAGTATTTAAAAAGTCTAGAAAATGTCCTTGAAGCCTCCTGCTAGAAAATTGGGTCTGGAAACGTGAATTTGGGTCTACGCGGCACGATCGCGCATTCGCTCCAAAAACAGGATCGTACCACGTAGACCCAAATTCACGTTTCAAGGCTCGATTTTCTAGCAGAAAGCCTCAAGAATATTTTTTTAGAGCTCTTAAATACTATTCTGCAATATATTATAAATAAAAAGCCAATCGCAGGAGTCGGGAAATTAAAGAAAAGTAAGATATTGTCTCGACGGCACGAATGCCCATTCGCTGCAAAAGCAGGATCGTGCCGCGTAGAATATACTCGAGTTTTTGTTAAACTTCTCCGCCTTCTGCGGTGCGATTTTCGTTTATAATATGTTAAAGAATGTTAATTAACAATTGAAATTTTAATTCCGAATTAAACGCGTGTTCAACTAACAATTGCAATTTTAATTCTTAATTAAACGCTCATTTAATTAACGATTGAAAAGCTAATTTTTAATTAAACGAGGGTTTAATTAACGATTAAAATTCTGATTCTTATTAAACTGAATAATTATAATTGAAAATTTAATTAATTATTTGCAAGCCTGCTCCACTAGAGTAATAAATATGTATAAAAATGCGAAGTCTAAAATCTTTTAGGCTCATCATCTTAACCCGTTTGGATTTTGACTTGGGCTTTTCATGCTAGTTTCTTTGAGGGTTCAATAAAATAATTAAAGCACAAGCGCATTTTTTGTACATCGCCAAATCGTATTTCGTGTGGCAAACCGTGCTTTTGGATATACAGGTTATCGGTATTCTAATTACTCTTTCATTAAAGATGTTTTTCAAATTGTACAATAAATTGTAAGATGCTTGGTAATTCTGCTCTTACTATTGTGATATTTATTGATTACCATTTAATCAATAATATTAATAGAAATTCACGTCTATAAGAAATAACATATGTTTTAGAGATGAAACTGAAAAAAGGATATGATTATAGTTAACATATATTGCAACTGTTAACATACGTATTTTTAATTATGGCTATTACGACAATCGTGCGCGTATGTTAATATCAAAATGTCATATTGTAACAATTACAATATCAAAACTTTGCCCACAAATGTATATCTTGTAACTGTTATAGTACTAGTATTCTTTGAAATATAGTATTTTTAATAATATGACTACGGGCGGATCTAATACGTGGTTTAGGAGTTTGGGGTAGCCGGTGACGATGTCTATGAGGTGCACTCCCTAGTTTTTTGCCTCTAGGTGATGAAACGCATCGAATGCGTGGTCTGGGTCTTTCAGGTGGCCGATGATGAAGACTAGGTGGTGCGCTCCGTAGCTTTTTGCGTTTAGATATATAAAGGGCGTATCTGATACGTGGTCCAGGTATTCGGGGTAGCCGATGACGATGTCTAGGAGGTGCGCTTTGTAGATTTTGGCTTCTGGTGTTGGAACGCATCTAATGCGTGGTCTAGGTCTTTGAGGTAGCCGATGACAATGTCTAGGAGGTGGGCTCTGTAGTTTTTTGCCTCTAGGTGATGAAACGCATCGAATGCGTGGTCTGGGTTTTTCAGGTGGCCGATGATGAAGTCTAGGTGATGCGCTCCGTAGCTTTTTACGTTTAGATATCAGGACATATCTGATGCGTGGTTCAGGTATTCGGGGTAGCCGATGACAAAGTCTAGGTGGTGCACTCCATAGTTTTTATCTCTAGGTGTTGGAACTTATTGAAAAGGTCGTGGACGATGAAAACTACGGAGCGTAAATCCTAGGCTCCATCATCGAGTACTCCGAACACCTAGACCATGCATTGAATGCACTGCAATACCTAGACGCAAAAACTATGGAGCGCACCATCTGGACTCCATCATCGTCCACCACGAACACCTAGACGATGCGTTGAATGATTTCCAACACCTAGAGCCAAAAACCTATGGTGCGCACTACCTAGACTCCATCATCGGCTACACCAAACACCTACACCATGCATTGAATGCAGTGCAATATCTGGACGCAAAAACTACGGAGCGCACCACCTAGACTCCATCATCGTCCACCCCGAACACCTAGACGATGCGTTGGATAATTTCCAATGCCTAGAGCCAAAAACCTAAGGTGCGCACTACCTAGACAACGTCATCGGTTATGCCCAACACCTAGATGATGCATTGAATGCCTTCAGATACCTAGACGCAAAAGACTACAGAGCGCACTACCTAGACTCCATCATCATCCACCCCGAACACCTTGGACGATACATTGGATGATTTCCAACATCTAGAGACAAAAAATCTACAGAGCGCACAACGTAGAGTCCGGCATCGGCCACCTCGAACACCTAGACAACGCATTTAATAAATTCCAAGACCTAGAGCCAAAAATATATGGTGCGCGCCACCTACACTCTGTCATCGGCTACCCTATAAAACTAGACCACGCATTATGCGTATCCTGAGGCCAAAACACAAAAAGCGACGAAGAGCACCATCTTACCAGGGCATCGGTTATCCCGAGCAACTCTCGCTCTACTACACCCACTTATACAAATGTCATATTGTAACTGTTGCAATATCGACGTTTATTATAAAGCTGCCATAACTTTCACACAACTGATTTTGGTAAGATTGATTCTATTGTACGTATACGTTACTATTAACTATATTCTTTTCTCAGTGTAGAGAACGTGAATGGGAACCCGGGAAAAAATGATTTATATATGGCCACATAAACTCATATATAAAAATCTGCATGGACATATAACCATACGTGATTATATATGACGATATTTGATCATGTATGGATTTTATCTCTATATAAAAATACATGTTTGTATATAAGCAAGTATACTCATACTCGACTATATATAGTCATATATGGATATATATAATACTTTTGTAAGTTATCTTCATACATATCCATATACGTCCATATATGAGAATATATCATCATGTACAACTATGTAGGACCATATATGACCATACATGAACGTACATGAATGTATATAGATTTAATCATATATGTCTATATATAATCATATATATTAATACATGACTATACTTGCTAATATACCAGCATATATGTTTATATAGAGTCAAAATCCATGTATGATCATATATAGTCATGTATGGTTATATATTCCCATGCAAGATTTTTATATATGGGTATATATGGCCATATATAAATCATTTTTTCCCGGGAATATGTATTTCGGAAATTAAACTTGCGTGCACAACGATAATTATTGTTGATCCTTCCTTATCCATGAAAAAAGTCAATAAAAAGTCAATTGGACATAGACTATTTTGAATATAAAATAAATATAACCATGTATTTAATTAATTAATTAATTTTCAGTGAATTAATTTACTCAAAATATTTTTAAATGGGTAAACAGATATTATCCAAAATATTATAGTACTTATAAAATTAGCGCATTTAATGAAACAATTTTGAAAAATGAAAATTTTACTTGCAATGTTATCTGGGACAAAAATATCTCAATTTCAAGTAAAGTTTCAATTCTTTTAGAAAACAAAAATTGAGGTAAAAAAAATGTGTGTGAAATAATAAAATAATGAAAGAAATTTTACATACGTTATAGAAAAAAAAAAAAAAAAAAAAAAAAAAGGCGAACGGGTATCGAACTTGGATCCAAGAGATTAGGGCAAAAGTAGCTGCGCGCCTTAGCCGCCACGGCTATCGCTACAATATAAAAACATAACACTAAAATCATTTATGTTTATCTTCCCCCCTTGGAGCTTAAATTGTGATTTAGAATTTGGGTTTGGTAGTTTTGACGTAAAAATTTCGTTAATTTGCGTGTATAATAAAAATGTTCGGCCGAGCGGCGATTGTCAGGCCGCTCGGCCGTTGTCGGATTGTTGCGGGAAAAGTAAACAGAGAAATTTTACATAAAGAAATACTAAAATTCACATTATCTTTATACAATAAATCTAGTTAAATAATATAAAAGATAAAAAGATATTAAATGTTATAAAACATATTTTAAAGAGAACAAATTTCAATTCCAATGAATTGAAACTTGTTAAAACGAAAGTATATTGATCCTTTTGAATTTTAGGTTGAGTCAAAAAGTGTACACAAATGTATGAATTTTACATAATAAGTTACGGAACATATACCAGTTTATGCTACTCATGTACCTTCAACTAATTCATTAGAGTTACCTCATGTATTTACTGCAATAAAAAATTATATAGTTCAGCTTTTGAAAGAAAAAAATATACTATCCAATGTTATACAAGATGATCTTTGGCAAAGTAAATGCGAAAGAGATAATACTTCACAATATTTATTTAATTCACAATATTTTTGTTATTTGATGATTTTGAATGTGGGGAATGTTTGGGATTACATGCTGGAGAGCTGAAATTAGGTGGTGTATATGTTTCACTACCATATCTTGTTACGCATGTTGTATCTAAAATGACTAGCATATTTTTAGCTACAATTTTTAAATAAAAACACAGAGAATTATATGGAAATGAAAATGTTTTTAGAAAAGTTATTGATGATCTAAATTATTTGCAGTCTAATGGTTTAATAATAAATGTAAATGGCAAAGAAAAAAATCTATTGCAAATGTGTACTTGTGCTAGGAGCCAATCTTGGTCTCAATGTTTCTTGTGATTTTTCAAGATCATTCACTGCAAATAAATATTGCAGGATTTGTACAGCTACGTCTAAACAGTGCAAAATAATGACTGAAGAAGTAGTATCATCTGTAAGAAGAAAAGAATCATATGATATTGATCTTCAATTAAGAGAACCAAAATCCACAGGAATACACGAAGAGTGCGTTTTTAACAAATTAAGTGATTTTCACATAACCGAAAATCAAGCAGTGGATGTTATGCATGACATCTTTGAGAGAGTAGCCAACTATACAATTGGAAATATCTTTCATTTCTTAATTTATGATGAAAAGCTATTCACTTTAGAGAAACTTAACGAACGACTTCAATGTTTTCCTTATGGAGAATTGGAATCAAACAACAAACCTTGTCAAATTCTTTTAACACAGTGCAAAGATAATAAAAAAAACCGCTGCCAATACATTGGCACTTAGCTTCCTCAAAATAATGTATTTATTCATTTTTCTTTTAATTTTTTATAACAATAATTAATTGTATCATACCTAATTTTCTTTATGAATATTCGTAATAAATATATATTTTTCGAAAATTCATTCTTGTTACTCTTTTTCTCGTGCGACAACTCGATATTTTTATAAATCAATTTTTTCAAAATATTATCACATGTTCAATTAGTTTTATTTTAAACCTCAAATATCTTTCGTGGTAATAGTTCGATTTTATTGGGCAACGAATTCAGTTTGAAGATATAAAAAAAATATATCTCTCCCAAATTTTAGGACTATTGGTTGATTTTTTTAATATTAACGTACAAGCGCTCCGATTATATTGACTTGTCTCTACATCACGTTTCCGAATCATCTGATGATTTTCACAAAAAAAAGTAGCAGAATTATTTTTTATGGTGCACCTTGTAACATGGCAAATTGTCTGTTACTGAAAACCGAGGGGGCGAGAGCACGGTGATTGCGAAAGACGACAGACCGACGCGCGAGAACGTGCACACGCATGCACACACTCTCCTACGCGCACACTGTCTTTCCCGCACCCGTGTCCCGGCGCGTACCTTCCCAAAACGTTCTCCCTCTCTACCGCTGGGCCAGGAAAAAGAAGACCAGTAGCAGCTTCAGCAGGAACAAGCTGCAGGAGGACAACAACGAGCCCCGCTCTCCCATGTGGCTGACAGCAGCAGCCGACGCCAGTCGGGAGAGAGAGAGAGAAGGAGCGAGAGAGAGAGAGATACGCAGTGGCTCAGGGCGGTATCGGCCGGTCGACGACGGCGCGAGCACAGCATCGGCAGGATAGGAACTGCTTGCACGCGCCGCAGTGGAGAAGGCGACCGATGGACGAACGAGGGACAGCGGAGCAGAGCAGAGTGAGCGCACCGGCCGGCATTTTAACCATCCTGTCGCCTACCGCAGTGCCGCGTGCCGCTATCGTGATTGGCGTCCGAAAAACCTCGCGCGGGTGTGCCTTGATCAGCGTCGTCGTTGCCGAAAGAGAGCTGCAACGACGGTCCACGTCGTGGGTTGGCTAGGGAAGCGAGAAGGAGAGAGAGAGCGAGACGCCTGCAGCAGCGGAAAACTCCTGGCCGAGGTTTGCCCCTTTCTTTATTCCCGTCCCCGTTGTTCCTGGCGTAGAGTGTGTGCGTGTCCGAGTCGGGAGTCGCGAGAGACTACGAACTCGCGCCAGCTGCAGCTCGTGCTGTAGCTGTAGTTTAGATTAGAATTTTGTGCTTTCGGCTGAAGCTAGCCGGCGAAGGCTTATGAGCGGTGCAATTGACGCGTGCACCTGGCGCCCATACCATTGTACTGTACATTAGATTGATGTTAATAAACTACTTAGAGTTTTACCCTGTTGTTCTGTGAACTTAGTAATTACCCGCGAACCTCTACCTTGATCCCCGGCAGAGCGTTACAAGTCGCGCAGCCAACGTGGGGCCACGGTAAAGGCCGTGGCAAAGTTAAGGGATCCGCGTCGTGATTTCGCCATTGCGGCGCGCACACACAACGGGGAACCGCGGGGGAAAAGCGTTCTGGCGGCCATTTTGGCTAATGATTACCGCGTGGAAGCGTTTATAGATGCCGTAATTTTCTTGAAATTAGCCAGACGTTTACGAATAATTGGTTGAGAATTGTGCTTCAAATAATAATTTGATTACTTTGGAAATTTTATTGTGATTTGTGCGTGATTTTGCGATTAAGAGTAATGAAATACTCGCAAATTCACTCCTTGCTGCAGCTTTAGCCACGCGGCACTTAAAGAATTTGCAGCGTGCTCAGGGAGTGTGAAGATTATGAGTAACTTCCTGAACACATGTGCAAGACAGAATCATTGTCCTGTGTTACGTTTTTTTGCTTGGACATTTTTTTCATTTTGATTTTTTTTTTATTATTTTTTCCCGTTTGGAGAGATTTTTCGCTTACGTTCCTTCCTGCATAACTTTCCATAAACTTTCCCACGCCTCCGTTAAGATTTTTAAGAGAAACGGGAGGGGAAATTTTCTGAGGGAATTCAGTTCGCGTTGCAGGGAGCAAGTGCGTAAGAGTCGCACTTCACCTTCTCATTTCAACTCGGTTGATTGGCTTGATTTTCTTTCGTTTGTTTTTTTTTTCTTTGCTGTGCTTGTTTTAGATTTAGTCTTTTTGGTTCTGCTAAAGTTAGAATTTGTAATAGTAAAACAAAGTAAATTTTGAGTAAATTTAGATTGCGAATGAAAATCAACGGAGCTATTCGACCGAGGCTGACTGAGAAGGTATTCAAGATGGAAAATCATGACTGGAGCTGGGCTTCGGTCGGTGTCGACGAGAATGATCTAATGTGCGTCGACCCGATAGCTGCAGCTGAAGCGCTGAAGCGATCGATTAATAAGTTAACCGACGGGGAAGTTGCGATGACTGCTCAGCGGTTCGGGCTGAATATTTGCTCGGACGCGATCATATTGCGTAACAGGTTGGAGAGGCACGAGATGCGACGCCATTTTGGCGCAGACGCCGCACCATGGGACCCGGCCAGAGATGAGCCGGCGGACGAGTCCACTTCTGCGCATAGTCCTTCGTCGTCGAGTAAGCATTCTGTTGCACGTTTTTCGTCATCTAGGGTTCCAGTGCAGCCGGTGGTAGTTCCATAGTATTCAGAAGCAGAGCCGCTCTCCACAGGCCAATCGATAGGTAAATTTCGCGATTCGATCTCGATGGAGGAGCCGTCGCAGACTTTTACGACGAGGCTGCACATCGAAGTGAGTGAGCCGCGGCGTGCGGCTGAGCAGCCTACAGCTGGCAGCCATGTTGCTCCAGCGATACAGAGTTCTGACGCGCAGAGGCGTGTTAGCATCGCTGCGCCGGAAGTGTTTCATGACACGAGGGAGTCAGCTCCTAATCCGCGTGCACAATCCACACGTTATCCTCTCGGTCCACTTCGTGCTCACGAGCATAGCACGTTCATGGAAAATAGTATGGATTTAACGAGTGTGGCTAGTGCGCGGAACGAGATTCCATTATCTGCGAGTGTGGGAGGAGTGGTGAGGCAGCCGAACGGATTGTTCGATGGTACGTTGGTTTTGCCGCTTCCAGCGTTGCCTTTGCAGCAGATGAGATACCCGGCTGCTCCGTCCACGAGGTATCCAGGAAGAGAGTTCGGCAGCGGTGTTTCCGGAGTTGGTTCGCTATCTTCGGCGAGTATTCCTCAGCTTTCAGCTCATGTTGCTCTAGGAAATTTCGACGGCGTAGCAGGGCCTGCTGTCTACTCACAATCTCCAATGCCGCGAGTAACACCAGGCTACGAGGAGCCGCCGCTCATGTCCACCGCGTCGCTCGCCCAAAATTATTTTACAGCAGGAGCTTCACAAGCAGGGGGATTTGTAGCACGAGTAGAGCCGGCGTGCACGTATTACAATCAGCCAGCGCTGCCACCGTCGTTTCATTATCCGCCTGGGTATTTTCCGCAGCCTTTCGTGTCTTCGCAGCCGCTGATGCCATATGCTCCAGTGTATCCTCCGTATCCGAGCAACATTCCACAAGTGCATTCGCATTTTTCGCCTGCAGTTCTGCCGCCTGTTGTGACAGGGCTTCATTCAGCTTCAATGCGTATGGATGCAAGGTTGCAGACTCACCCTGGGAGATTTGATGTCTCTGCTCCTGGGATGAGTCAAGATGCGTCGTTTTTCGAGCGTTCATCGCTTTATAAAGAGAAATGCACGACGGAGTTGCTCTCTAAGTGGCATATTACGTTTAAAGCGGATAGGAAAAGGGACCCCGAAAGTTTTATTGCAGATCTAACGAAATGCAGAGAAACTTACAAGTTGACTCTCGAGGAAATAGTGAAAGCCTTGCAATCAGCTCTTGATGATGAGTCATGGCAATGGTTTCGCCGAGAGTATCAGTTGTGGAGGACGTATGAAGAATTTGTGGACGCGTTTCGCCTGCAGTACAGCTTTGAAGATGTGCAGGAGAGACTACGGAAGGAGCTGGAGGTGCGCACACAAGGACCAAGTGAAGAGATTTCCACCTATCTGCTGAAAGTGAGAGACCTGCTGGATCAGCTAAAGCAGCCGCTTACGTTAGGAGACCAGCTAGACCGAGTGTACCAGAAGCTTCATCCTTCGTATCGGCTGCGCATCGAGAGGAAAGATTTTGAAAATTTTCCGGAATTGCAAAAACTAGGCAAGCGAGAGGAGCTGCGGAGAGCTCAGGAGAAGGCGTACAAGCCGCCACCTCCAATTGCGGATTCAGCTTTCCCTGCTTCAGCGTACACTCCTCCGAAGCAGCAGCGGCAGGTGAAACTAGCCTCAGTGGTTCCGAGCACACCGGAAGAAAACGAGCTGAAGCTGTCCAGCTCAAGCAATCTAGCTCATGTAGCAGCCGCACAGACGGAAAGAGGAGAGAAGCAGCGATCGTCGAGGGAACGGAAGTCCAAATCAACGGGTGGACAGCGGGAAGAGAAGAAAGATCGGAAACGATATGCTCGCAGCAAGAGTAAGGGTCGCCGCAGCGACCAAAAGGGAAATACTCGAGCGAAGCCGGCGGAGAGCGAGCCTAAACAGGAAGAGCGGAAGATCGAGACCGTCCCCCCGAAGGCGGAGTACGAGGACATGCAGCGACGGAAAATGCGAGAGCTATGTTTCCGCTGCGGCCAAGCCGGAAATTGAAGACGTGAGGGTATGAATGCTGCAGTCTGTCTAATGTGAGGATAGCCTAATACCACGGCGCGTAGATGCATAAAGTCCAATTCGACTACGGCGGCGGGAAACGAGTAAGAGGGGAAGTTAGCGGAGTCAACTCACCCCCTCCTTCTTCAGACTCGACTCCTCCCACTTCTGATTCGATCGCTCTTACTCCGGAAAACAGTTCGGCTGCAGCTATGAGCGCGGGTGACAACCCTCAAGTTCTAGCTCCAGAATCACTGATAATGAGAAGCGCTATCAGCAACGTCGAGCCAAGGTTATTCTTCAACACAGAATTTAATGGAAAAAAACTCTTAGGCATGCTCGACGATGGCTCCGTTCACTCGTATCTCGGCAAAGGCGTCAGCAAGGAATTTGACGAGAAATTGGAACAGGAAGCAGCTTCAGTACGCCTAGCTGATGGAGGTGCAGTGAAGCTACAAGGAGTACTAAATCTGACGGTGGGCATCGATAATACACAATTATCTATGCCTTTCCGTGTAGCAGATGAGCTATAGTACGACTGCATTCTCGGAATCGACTTCAAACGGTTGTTTAAGATGAAGATCGACTACGAGAACGATACATGGTGGACACCGAAGGGAGTAGTGCATCAGTTTTACTCTAGCCAGCATAGGAGGACTGAGTCGTGCTACAGCTGATCAGCAGTTGCTTATTGACGAAATCAAACAGAGATTGATTCCACCGACACCGGAAAAGCTAGGGTTAGCTAATGTCGCCCCGCATTTCACTGACATTCAAGGAAATGAACCCATTCACCAAGCTCCTCGGAAGTATACTCCGAAGATGTTACAGACGGCTTGGGCTGAAGTCGATCGGATGCTGGAGGAGGGAATTATCGAGCCATCGAATAGCCCCTGGCGAAGCTGCCCTGTGTTAGTTCCGAAATTGTACGATCTGTTCCAATTTTGCATAGACTATAGGCAAGTTAATAAGCATACTAAGTCTATCGCGTATCCATTGTGAAACATGGATGATATACTTGATAAGTTAAGTTCCGCTAAGTATATTTCTAAGCTAGATTTAAGCCAGGCATACCACCAAATTCCGTTGGATCCGAAGTGCAGAGAGGTCACCGCATTTTCAATGCCAGGGCGAGGACTTTTCCACTTCATCCGGTTACCATATGGGCTGACAAATGCTCCAGCTGTGTTCCAGCGCATCATGGATAACCTAATCAAGGCTGCCTGGGAATCGTATGTGTTCGCCTACTTAGACGATGTCATTATCGTCTCGTCGACATTTGAAGAGCACACAAAGTGGTTAGAGATCGTGCTCACGGTGTTAAAAGACGCAAACCTACAGATTAACCTCAAAAAGTCTGAGTTCTGTTGCGCGGAGGTTAAGTACTTAGGTTATATCGTTAACGAGGACGGACTGAAGACTGATGAAGACAAGGTGAAGCCCATCCTCGAGTATCCAGCACCCATCAACATCCGGCAGTTGAGGAGATTTCTCGGCATGATTGGCTGGTTCTCCAGATTCATAGCTCACCTTGCAGGGTATAAAGCACCGCCAACCAAGCTGCTGAGGAAGGATGTTCGATGGCAGTGGCACGAAGAGCAACAGCAAGCGTTTTGAGAAGCTGAAGCTCGCACTGACGCAAGCTTCTGTGCTTGCAGGGCCAGATCTGTCGCTACCCTTCACTCTGCAAACAGATGCGAGTGATTATGCTATAGCTGGAGTACTGACACATGTATTTGATGGCGAGGAGCACCCTATCTATTTTGTGAATAGGACTCTGTCGAAGGCAGAGCGAAATTATACTGTCACTGAGAAGGAGTGCCTCGCCGTCTTATGGTCCGTCGAGAGGCTGCGAGGTTATTTGCTAGGCGAGAAGTTTACTGTCATCACCGACCACCACAGCCTGTTGTGGTTGAATAACCTCAAAGACCCAGCTGGTCGATTAGCTAGATGGAATACGGCTCTGCAAATGTACAACATTGAATTTGTACACCGTAAGGGTGCGCTGCACAAAGTTCCTGACGCTCTGTCGCGTGCATGGGAAGAAACTTACGAGCTGGCGGCTATAGCCACTGCTACAGCTGAAGATCCGTGCTATCAAGGGAGAATCAGCAATATCGAGAGAAACCCAAGGAAATACCCGGATTGGAAGGTAGTACATGGCTTGCTGTATGCGCATCATCCGAATAAGACGATAGATCTGTTGCTGCCGGACATGGATGCTTGGAAGCTCGTCCTCCCTGAAGCAGATCGAGAAAAAGCTCTAGCTGAAGCTCATAACACTTCACAAGCAGGTCACTTAAGCGTGGAGAAAACTTTTGCGGGAGTGGCGACATATTATTATTGGCCAGGCTATTATCGAGACGTGTGTTGGTACGTACTCCAGCTGGGCTAATGACGGAGAGATACCTGGACGGTCCATGGGTGGTTGTAGCTTCCGATATAATGGGCCCAAAACCTCCCTTGCGTACTGGTAACAGATGCGTAATTGTCTTTGAAGATCTGTTTACTAGATACGTCGAGCTGAAGCCTTTGCGGAAAGCAGACGCTAAATCGGTGCTGCAAGCCTTCGAGGAATTGATCGTAAATCGTTGGGGTTGCCCTCGGGTTCTGCTTACGGATAATGGCACAGAATTCTCTAACCGAATGGTTACTAAGAGGTTAGATGAGTATGGAATTCTACAATCCACGATTCCGCCATATCACGCACAAGCAAACTCAGTGGAACGAGTTAATCGGAATTTACGACCAATGATCAACAGCTTTTTGACCGATGATCACAGAGACTGGGACTTGCACTTGAACGAACTGCGTTTCGCGTTAAATAGTGCTGTGCACTCGTCGTTAGGAGTGTCTCCGGCATTTCTTAATTTGGGGCGTAACCCTGTTCCCTCCACGTTACTCCGGAACCACATGGAAAATCCTATTCCTACCTCCCCTCCTGACGGATAAGTGGAAGACCCGAGCCAGCCGATTGCCTGCCTTGCATGATTTGGTACGCAGACACATCGATAAAGCTGTAGCATGGCCAGCGCGTAACTACAACAAAAATCGACGAGAAGTCCTCTACCAAGTCGGAGACCTCGTAAGGCGCCGAAACCATGTGCTATCGTCCACGGAGGACCGATTTGCAGCTAAGCAAGCGCCTAGGTTTGTTGGACCGGCTAAGGTGATAGAAGTCTACTCTCCAGTAGTGTACTTGGTGGAGGATCTTGATCCAAAGCTGCGGACGAAAGTATTTGTCAACGACCTAAAAAAGTATACGCCGCCGAGAGGTACGCAACAGCTGGAAGCTCAAGCTACAGCCCAAAACCCTGTGGTTGGAAAGGATGGACTCGTCGGACGAAAGGCGGATGCCATTCCTCGCCATCGGCCGCGCCGCACAGCTCGTGCGATAACCAGTCCAAATGCCGCGCCAGGTCGGCCGAGGACCAGGACGAGGTCGCCCGTCAAGGCTCCCGCTCCTGCCAGGGCTGGATCCGCTCCTACCGGGGCCAGCTCCGTTCCGGTCATGCGCCGAGGTCGAGGATGACCACGGAAGGCCCCTCCTGCGCAGCCGCGGTTTTCTGCCGCACACGCCAGGTTTTCTGGCCCTCGCTGAGCCCGGCCCTGGCTCCTTTTAGTTTTCATTTATCTTACCTGTCTCCTTCCATTTGATTTCCTAAGTAAGAGAGAGACGTTCTCTGACCAGTAAGCATGAAGCAGGTCGCAATAAAATAAAATAATTCAGAGAGAGAAATTCGTGAATCGTTGTCTAAATTGGTTTATTCGCGATCGAGTCAGCATGTTGTTTTAGGTTGCCAGAACGTAGCTCTAAAAAGAGCAGTAGTCCAAGGGATCGGCCAGGTAAGATGCTGTTGCAGCATAAAAATTAAATTTTTTATACCATTGTTAATTTCTGAATGAACAGCAATGTTGGAGTGTGGTGTGAAAGCTCGCGATCGGGATCGGTACCTGCGTATGATTGTATTTCAAAAAGGTTACAGGCGCCAGGTTGCTATAGTTAGAAAGCACACCCACCGGGTTACCCGCACACAGAGTTACACGTAAGCCTCGCTGCAGAAGAAGAAGCTAAGGGGACACAAACAAGTACACGCACACTGCTGCAGCTAAGACCGCTTAGCTTAGGATAAGTTGTAATTAGAGAAATTAACATACTCAAGTAGAGAAGACAAAGTAAACGTGCGAAAGTGGTCAACGGACTATTTCGATTTTAGGAGGGGGGAGTTGTAACATGGCAAATTGTCTGTTACTGAAAACCGAGGGGGCGAGAGCACGGCGGTTGCGAAAGACGACAGACCGACGCGCGAGAACGTGCACACGCATGCACACACACTTCTACGCGCACACTGTCTTTCCCCACACCCGTGTCCCGGCGCGCACCTTCCCCAAACATTCTCCCTCTCTACCGCTCGGCCAGGAAAAAGAAGACCAGCAGCAGCTACAGCAGGAACAAGCTGCAGGAGGACAACAGCGAGCCCAGCTCTTCCATACGGCTGACAGCAGCAGCCGACGCCAGCCGTGAGAGAGAGAGAGAGAGAAAGAGAGAGAGAGAGAGAGGGAGAGGAGAGAGAGAGAGAGAGAGAGAGAGAGAGAGAGAGAGAGAGAGAGAGAGAGAGAGAGAGAGAGAGAGAGAGAGAGACGCAGGGGCTCAGGGCGGTATCGGCCGGTCGACGACGGCGCGAGCACAGCATCAGCAGGATAGGGACTGCTCGCGCGCACCGCAGTGGAGAAGGCGGCCGATGGACGAACGAGGGACAGCGGAGCAGAGCAGAGTGAGCGCACCGGCCGGCGTTTTAACCATCCTGTCGCCCACCGCCGTGCCGCGTGCTGCTATCGTGATTGGCGTCCGAAAAACCTCGCGCGAGTGTGCCTTGATCAGCGTCGTCGTCGCCGAGAGAGAGCTGCAACGACGGTCCACGTCGTGGGTTGGCTAGGGAAGCGAGAAGAAGAAAGAGAGGCCTGCAGCAGCGGAAAACTCCTGGCCGAGGTTTGCCCCTTTTTTTATTCCCGTCCCCGTTGTTCCTCGCGTAGAGTGTGTGCGTGTCCGAGTCGGGAGTCGCGAGAGACTACGAACTCGCGCCAACTGCAGCTCGTGCTGTAGCTGTAGCTTAGATTAGAATTTTCTGCTTTCGGCTGAAGCAAGCCGGCGAAGGCTTATGAGCGGTGCATTGACGCGTGCACCTGGCGCCCATACCATACTGTACATTAGATTGATGTTAATAAACTACCTAGAGTTTTACCCTGTTGTTCTGTGAACTTAGTAGTTACCCGCGAACCTCTGCCTTGATCCCCGGCAAAGCGTTACAACCTTCAACTTTGGGTAATATAAAATAAATTCGAACCAATTACCAAACTCTGTATTACATATATTCGTTTATTACACACATGAATGTTTATTATAAAGTCACCAATCAAGTCAATCAGTCAAGAGACTTTCCAAAAAGGTTACAACAAAGATACTGGCATATTCTGTAAGTAAAATGCAAACTTTTTGCCAATCAATGTTCTATACAAAAAATTTCGATATTTTGAGTAAAAAATAAAGATAATCTTTTGAAATTAAACCAACTATATTCTTCAATGAGTATAATAAGTGGTTAAAACTTGATCGCGCTGTAAATTACCCTCAATAAAAAACAAAAGCAAGTGAACAACACGCTCGCATAGCACGTGTTATTTCCATTTTCTAGTATAGATATATCCAAAAAATTACGATTTGAAAAGAAGGCTAAATCAGTTTTAACCTCGAATATCTCTGAAATTCATAAACGAATTCTTTTACTCTAAAAACGCATATAATAAATAATATACACTCTACATCTCCGCCAAATTAAAAAAAAATTAAAACAAATTTTCTCTAGTTATCAGGCGACAAATAAAATAACTTTGTAAAATAGGAAAATTTTGAATATCAAAAAGTAATCGTACGATCTTGATGAAAATTCACATACATAATATCTATATCACATACAAAATGGTCTAGAAATATGTAGCTGATTCATAGAACCATTCTCGAGAAATTACGATTTAAAAAAAAGTTAAAAAAATTTTAACCTCAAATATCTCTGAAATTTATGGACCAATTATTTTGCCCAAAGAACTCGACCAAGAGCTGTCCAAAATCTACCTCCACAAGGAATTTTGAAGAAATTACGACAATTTTCCCTCCGGAATCGTTGGACATACAAAACTCATTTTTTTCATTTTTCATGTTTTACGTTTTTTTTAATAACCAAAGAACCGTGATAGCTAGAAACTTTTTTTTTTAGTTCTCTTTTAAATGCTACCTATCCCATTCTGATACATACAGCCGTTCTCGAGAAATTACGATTCGAAAAAGAGGTTACAAAAATTTTAACCTCAAAAATCTCTGAAATTTATGAACCAATCATCTATCCCAAAGAAAGGTGCAGGGCAACCAAAAATCTACCTCTACAAGGAATTTTGAAGCGATTAACACAATTTTACTCCCGTAAATTGTCGCCACCTAAAACACGTTTTTTTAATTTTTTAATTTTTTTCTCAAAAACTAACCAACAGAATGGATTCAATTTTATACAGATTATAGCTATTCATACTCTCCATTATCATGATTTTTCTCAAATAATTGACCATTTAGTTTGGGAGTTATAAGCATTAAAAAAAAAACACGTTTTTGTTAATAACAAAATAACCGTGATAGCTAGAGAAATTTTTTTTTTAAATATAGGTTTTTTATGCTCTTTCGAACGCTACCCATCCGATTATAAAATTTAAATCCAATCATTAAAAAAAAATCAAAAATAAATTTTTCGAAAATGAAAAATTCGACATAAAACAAAAACGAATCAGTTGGTCGTACAAAATTATTTTTTTTCCGAATTTGGAATCAAAAAACAAAAAAATGAGACCCGTCCGATTAAAAACGACCGCGTAGATCATAAAATAAAGCGGCACACACACACACACACACACGCACGCACACACACACACACACACACACACACACACACACGCGCGCGCGCGCGCGCACGCAAGCAAGCACGCATGCACACACACACCCACGCACGCACGCACACACACACACGCGCACGCACGCACGCACGCACGCACGCGCACACTCACACACACACACATCCATACAGACATTTTCTAAAATCATGTGACAGAAACTTCTAACACCTTTATTCATGTTTCTAGAGCAATTTAAAAAAAAATTAAAATTTTACTATTACAAAGCTTCCTCTATGAGGAAGCAATAAAGGTAAATCAACAAAAAATCGTGTAAAACAGTTAGTAGTAGAAATGGGATGTTTATCAAGGTACTTGGGCCTTATTGTAGGCGACTTAGTCCCAACTGAAAATGCATATTGGAGATTGTATTGCGTATTAAGAAAAATAATTGGAATAGTTAATTCACCAAGGATAGTTAAGTCAGAGATTCACATATTAAAATATCTTATAGGCGAACATAATTCACAATACCTCAGTCTATTTGGAGATTTGAAACCAAAGATGCGCTTGATGACACATTATCCTCGTTTAATATTAAAAAAAATAGCCCTTTAGTACATTACTGGGGCATGTGCTTTGAAAAAAAGAACAGACAGATGAAAATAATTGCAACTCGTACGTCATCATCAAAAAATTTACCAAAAACAATTGCGAGTTTCAATGAGTTGTAATTGTAAAAGAGTGTTGCAAGAATTTTGAATTCGATTATGAGTTAGGAACCATAAAAGAGAGCGATGCAAAAGAAGAAATACGAAAACTAAAATTAAATCTATCTATAGATAATTATTGTGCGAAAAGTTATAATTTTATTAAAATACTTGGCCAAAAATATAGTAAAGGAACAATCTTTTTATTAGATATTCAAGATACAGAATTTACTTTCGCGTTAGTAACAACTACTTATGAAATTAACAAAAATTATTACATTTATTCATCTTGTAAAATGAGATATGCATGAGTTTTTACTAAACAATACACTTTTTAGAAAAATGCATTTTTTATGACAGGGGGTAAAAATACACATCAAACCAAGTGTGTCAGATTATCCACTTTTTCCGCAGAAAGAGAGCAAAATTTAAGAATTTTTTTTACCTTATGAAGTAGTCAATGATAGTTAATATAAATTTCTTTGTTAACATATTAATGTGTGTGTACATATATCTACTCGCACCACATATATCTGTGTCTATGTGTGTACACACATACACACGCAAGCGGGGGCACGCACCTGCACACACAATAAATGTTCTTTATTGTCTTTTTTCGTGGTATTTACTTCTGGAAACTGATGATTAACAATTTTGCTATAGAATAATATATATTGAATAAATATAATATAAATAAATGATAAAAAAGAATGATACTTGTGAAAAAAATTTTTTTGCCAAAACTCCTACTTGGGGTGACGAAATTGTACCACTGTGATATTTGTGCAACTCCCATAACTTACTTTTGTGCACTTTTTGACTCAACCTGAAATTAAAAAGAGTCAATATGTCTACTTTCTTTTTCATAAGTTCCAAGTCTACAATATTCATTGGAATTGAAATTTGCTCTCTTTAAAATATGTTTTATAACATTGAATATCTTTTTATCTTTTATATAATTTAACTAGTTTTATTGTATAAACATAATGTGAACTTTAGTATTTCTTTATGTAAAATTTCTCGACTTATAAAAATACCAAATTTAAAAATTAGATTTTATGATAAAACGTTATGAAACGTAATATAACATAAATACGCTAAAAAATTTAATAAAAGATATCCTGAAAATTTCTGAAATATTTCATGAAAAAAAAAAAAAAATTAATAATATTTCCAGAAAGGTAAAAAAAAAACATTCTTTTTGCCAAAACTCAAACTTATTTGTGCAACCCCGATAACTTCGCGAGAGCGAACGAGCGGCGTCCCAGGAATTGGAGAACTCCTCACACAATCTCCGCCCTTCGAGAACACACTAGACATAAGGCCACTGCTCAAGACAGAGCGCCGGCAGTTCCGAGAACAAGATATTGGAGGTCCTCAAAGAGATACATATCACCCGGCGGATAATATGCGATCAAGGATGTCCTATGGAACTGCACTCGTGTCTCAGCCGCGCCAAGACTTCGACACTTGGAAAAATAAGGAGAAATTCGACGCTCGAGTAGAGTCACTGTACTCTCACGATCTGAGGCCTCTCGCGATCAAATAAGAAACGCTCTTCAGAACGCAACAAGAAAACGAGGATTACGATCTCAATTACAGAGTGTACCGT
Source organism: Torymus aiolomorphi (assembly GCA_036365515.1). NCBI lineage: Eukaryota > Metazoa > Arthropoda > Insecta > Hymenoptera > Torymidae > Torymus > Torymus aiolomorphi. Next base: position 17,025,419 of record CM070874.1, read on the forward strand.
GATCTTGAGAGTATCGGGCGTAATGACCGTATCTGTTTGGGACAATTCGCTGATGGATACGGATATTCGCAAGCAAACCAGACTCCAGAAGCACCACCACCCAACTTTTCCGAGACCGCCCCGTAAGAAAGACGTTATCTCGGAACGCGGGATCTAACGGGGTCGCTTTCGCTACACCAAGCGATAAATATTATTCCTCTCTTCGATGGTAACCCCGACATGTTGGCATATTTTTGCTAGGGCGTAAGAAATACACTCGATGCGTTTGGATCGTCAGCGGAACGATGGATACTAAACGCTATAGCCTCGAAATTCTGCGGTCGAGCGGCCGAAGATTTCACGACACAGTTGACACAGTACGCTTCGGTTGAAAGACTCTTGGTGGAAATAAATCTTCAGCATAGCCATATCGAAGGAGCAGATCAGACTCCATCGGAAATAAAAGTAGTAAACCAAGGCCCCGAAGGAAGAGTAGGCGGCTATGGCCAGCGAGGGGAAATTTTATTCAATCAATTACAGAACTCATACGATACCGATCGATCGCTTATAAATTTCGAGAGATTCACGTACAAAAAAAGAGACCAACGGAATACCTTGGAGCCGTTCCTTTTTGGACTAAACGGAGAGCTGCAGCACCAGGTCAGGGCGAGTAATCCAAGAAACCTAAGGGTGGCTATCAGGATACACCTACAAAAATCATACTAAAGGAACTTGTCACAAAGATTTCGTCATTAAATTCCGATGCCTCGCAGAACATGAACATCAGGCTCGCACCTGCTAGAGAAGCTTATGGCCATTGTAATATGACCTATCACTGAACAGAAGAATGCCCAAAAATGAACGTAGACACAAAACTGTGCAAATTCTGCAATAAACGAGGTCACGCATATGAAGACTGTTACTCGCCATGAAAAGCTCTATGAGACGGACGCGTCAGCAAAGAAAAGGCCGAGAAGAAATCTGAAACCACGCCACCCGCAAACCAGACACCGGTCATTTACACAGCATACCCGGTGCCCCCGCCAGCACAGGCCGCCTACTCAGCACCACCATCAAGGTCACATAGGCTGAGCGAGCCACGAAATTCTGATCGAAGAGAACCACGCAGATACGACCCTATCGAAAATACACATGTAATAGTTAATCATGTCACTAATCGTATGCTAAATTATCTGTTGTATAACATGTTTTATCACATATCTTCTCATGTGTTTTAACACGTATAGCACGTGATTTTTTACATGCTAAATAACGTGCTCTTTTCGAATGAATTTGGCACATATGATTTAGCATGTGATTTTCCATGCAAAATATCATGTGTTTTTGTACGTGATAAAACACGTGACTAAACACGTTAAGTCATGAAATTTTAATTTTTTATACATACTATCCTTAATTTATTAGATGAGTTAACCTGCATTAGTATTTTAAATTAATATACAAAATCGTAATAAATAAGCCAAGTATTTAAATTGAAAATGTAATTAATTAATTATTAAATGTATATAAAAATATATAGAAGATGTAAATAACATAATAAATATTTGCAATCCCGTATCCGATATCTATTAACAAAAAACTATTATCCATTCATTTGCTTTAGTACAAAATTATGTAAATATATATAAAAAAAATATATTTTTGAAATACCAACATATACTTACTTAACATACAACAGATTTAAATGTAACACACTTCAAAAGTTGGAAGAATATGTGATATTTTAATATGTACTTTTGAATGGCCAACTAAATAAATAATGACAACAGCTAAATACATTGTAAATATTCAGTAATTGTTCAGCGTATTGAATATTATGTCTTGTCTCATTTTCTTACACAAGTCCTTTAACCGATTGGGTTAACTCATAAACACTGTTCTTGAAGTCAAAGGTACAGGTTTTTTAGATCAAGCATTTAAAAAATTTTGCCAAGAATTACATACTTAAGATTAAAATATATTTTATCACTTTTTATGCTTTGTTGGTATGGTACAGTGCTATTCCACGAAAACATATTCTTTCAACGGCAGTGGCTGTAATTGTAACTGAAACTTATTGGGAGAGCGTCAGACCTACGGAACCCCAATATTTTTGAAACTAGCAGAGGCTCATATTAGTATCCCACAATGAACCTTGGTAGAGTTATAAACTCTAATGTCTTTTCTGAAAAAGTTATAGCCATTCCAATTATGCAAAAAAAAAGAAAAAATTTATTCTTTATATTTTACAGAATTTATGTATAATTTATGTATAATTTATGTATAATTTATGTATTTAACAATATGAGTCATAGGATATATTTTTGCTGTAAGGCAAACAGTGGACAAAGAAAAGAAATGTTTAATATTTAACGTATTTTCCCTTTGACCACCGTTTGTGATACAACATAAATATATCCAATGACTCATTATTAAAATACGTAAATTCTGCAAAATGTAAAGAATCAATTCACATATACTAGATCCTTAATAAGAATATTGTTACCTGAATATACTCATAATTCATTGCAATATTTGCATTACACTGTTTTCTGCATCTAATCTTAAATAACGTGTCAGAGCTTCTTTTTTGGTAGTCCATTTTCTGTTCTAAAATGAATAAAAAAACACAAAGAATCTATTTTCTAAATACAAAAAATAAGGCATTAGGGGAGAGTGGGTGTTATGTCCCGAGTAAAAAAAAAAACTTATAACATTGCATCTTCAGTCGCCCAAGCGGACGCAGGTGTCCCACGGCAGGACCGCTGACGCGACGGATTCCTCCCCGCGGAGCAGGAACTGTCGCGGCCGCGAAACAGCGGACACCTGCGCTTAGGCGACGAACCACCCTAGAACGGTACGGCGGCGCGGATGATAACTGCATAAAATTATTACGCGAGCGAATTGCGGCTCTGCCTTATTTTTTGAGAGTCAGTTGGGGAGCAGCTCTCGAATCTGTAACATCGACGGACCGACAATAAAGTGAAAGTACTGTACAAAAAAGGAAATACAAGTCATAATTTTCATTTCGAAGCCCGCCCCTTACTCGCAGGCTCAGAACATTAGCAGATCACCGGCACAGAGGTACATATCAACTAGGGAAGCGCGGATCCCATTCAACCAAAAGGAGACCAGGACATCACAGTGGGGCTATGTTATACATGGGGCGATCTTAAACAAACGGAATATCTTTTTTGTAAATTGGTTCTTTTATTTGTCAGTAAGGTAGACATAAATTGTTTGATTGGCTACGGCCTTTTTTGAATTTTTAACGTCCAATTGGCGAATTTTCCGACCTTTTCTGTAAAATTTGTGGCCTGCAGAAACAATGTACAAAATTACCAGAGATGCAACGAACTCACATCAACTTCATCATTTTGAACACACAAAAATTGACAATTTGCCAGAAAAATTAGATCGGTAAGTTTTACAATGAATAGAATATCTATATTTAAAGATTTTTTTATCCTTGGGGTCAAGCTGTACAAAGTAATAGGGGCGAACTTAAACATCCCGAAAAATGTCAATTTGAATTTTTTGCAGCATTTTTATGGTGCGCCGATACCGCCGACGGTCATCAAACGCTGTCAGTGACCTCAATAACTTGCGTGAAGCGTTCAACGAGGTTATAGTATCATTTGTCGCTAGCATATGAAATCGATTTTCAATCGTTATCAATACTTAATACCACGTCAATTATAAAATTTATAATTTTGCTTGAAAATTTTTAATTCTGCTTAATTAAAGGTATAAAGAAGTATAGTAAGTAATGAAAATAGGTTACATAGCTTTACTATTTTTATAAATGGATTTAAGTGATTTTAAATGAATGTCCAAATTAACCTCGAGCCGTGTACAACTTGACTCCTACTGAGGGGTAAAGTTGTACAAAGCTTTTTTTTTTAATATCAAAGTAATAACATTCATGATATAATCATTAAAAAGCATACATTTATACAGTTTCTCGAAACCTTAAAGTTTACTCCTGTTCACTGAATAATTGTTGTTACCTAAAATAGACAGAATACAGGATTTTTTAAAATGAAGACTACAAGATCGCCCCACTCTCCCCTACATATTATGGTGAGGATTTGGGAAGTTGTGATAGATTGGGCAAGGTGAATTAATCGTAGACGAAGACATGCAATTTAAATATACTTGGGGTTTATTGTGCAACTTTTATGTAGAACGGAAGTTAATAGAGAGAGAGATTCTAAAGACGCTTAGACTCTTTGGAGCGTCCTACAACTTCACTCAAAACAATAACAAGTATTTATGCAATAGATTAGTCTACAAATTACTAATGAGTTGGGCTATAAAAATGAATAGTATATATTCAAATTATTAGACGAACTATATCACATATTAAATAAGTTTCCTCGAGAATTTTTGAGGTTACTCATACTTATCTGAAAAATACTGCCTCAGTGATGGTTCTTTGCTCTGGGAGTTGTGGCAACTGATTACTTTTACACTTATTTATTTAAAATAAAAACCTGTAGTTATCTGATGTTCCGTTCTACCAAGCCCCTGTGAAGTTTTTCTGTTAATGAAATATACATAAATACACAGCATTGACAAGCACGCTGTGTTGTCTCAATCAGCTCCGACCTCCGAACGACCATAAAGTAAGAGGGACAAACGTCAGAGCGGTCCGTCGCACAGTGTACTAATTCGTATCGATATTGGACAAAATCGTAGAGCTCCGGACATAAATATGATATCAAAACCAACCAAGACTTTTTAGAAAGTAGGTGCAATTTCCCATATAAAAAAAAAGATTTATTTAAGAAAGCAATAATTTGACCTCGAATGTCAAGGTCAAATGTACGAGTTTTAGAGAAAAATTTCTATTGTTTCCTCTGGTGAACCTTAATTTTTGTTGTTATTTTTTCCTGGAAAACATATTTTTTTAGATTTTGGAACGAGGAATCCAAATCTCACCTCAAAAATACATTTGTGATTATTTAAACCCTAGAAATCTTCAGTCAAAGATGCCTCACCACATTTTATGCGAATTTCACACAACAAACTTTGTTGTTATTATTTTTTGATGTTTTCTACTTTTTATTCATGTTATTTTGTTATATCTTAATTGATTATCACCAGCTAGAAAACTTAAGGAAGCCCAAGTTGATATGCCAATGAATATTGTAACGATCTGCCGGGGATCAAGGCAGAGGTTCGCGGGTAATTATTAAACACAGAAACAACCGGATAAAACTCTAAGTAATTTATTAATCACTAATCTGCTTTTACACACTAATATGGGCGCCAGGTGCACGCGTCACTTGCACCGTTCAACAAAACGCCTTCGCTGGGTAGCTTCAGCCGGGAGCAATAAACCTACTGTAAGCTACAGCTACAGCACGAGCTGCAGCTGGCGCGAATTCGGAACTCCGCAACTCCCGACGCGGACGCGCACACACACACGGCGGGGGACGTGGGGAGGAACAGACGGAACACAAACCTCGGCCAGGATTCGGCTGCTGACTTCCTCTCGGTCTCTCTCTCTCTCTCTCTCTCTCTCTCTCTCTCTCTCTCTCTCTCTCTCTCTCTCTCTCTCTCTCTCTCTCTCTCTCTCTGACCCTCGACGAGGCGGGCTCTACGGCACTCTCCCCAACGGCGACGAGGTCTATCGACGAGCACGCGCGATCCTCTCCAAGCGACACACTCTGTCTCGCACGAGGCACGGCGGTAGGCAGCGAGAGAAAACTCTATCGAGCACGCGACACGGCGGTAGGCGACAGAATGGTTATGCCGGCCGGTGCGCTCACGCTGCTCTGCTCTGCTGTGCCCTCGTTCGTCCATCGGCCGCCTTCTTCACCGCGGCGCGCGCGAGCAGTCCGTATACTGCCGATGCTCGCACGCACCGTCCGGCGGATAGCCGATACAGCGCCGAGCCACTGCGTCTCTCTCTTTCTCTCTCTCTCTCTCTCGGCTGTCGGCTGCTCCTGTCAGCCGCATGGGAGAGCGAGCTCGCTCATGCTCCAGCTATAGCTTGTTCTTGCTGTAGCCGCTGCTGGTGTCTTCGTCTCCTGGCCAGAGATGCACGTGAGGAGAGAAACGGGAAGGAGTTGCGCGCGGGGGAAAAGGTGGCGGTCGGGCGGGCCCGCACATGTGGGTGTGTGTACGACGTCGCGTGCCTGAACGTTGCTCGCCGCGACTACCGCGTACATCCATGTCTGCACTTTTCGATGTGACGTACAATTTGTCACGTCACAACTCCTCCCTCCTAAACTCGAAGTAGTACGTAGACTACCTTCGCACATTTACTACTGATCTAAACCATTAGATTTTATTACAGCTAATTCACTCTAGCTAACTTACTTTGAGCTAATCGGTCTTAGCTACAGCGGTGTGAGTGTAACTGTTCGTATCCCCTTAGCTTCTTCTTCTGCAGCTAGGCTCGTGTGTGACCTAACTACAGCAACCTGGTGCCGGTAATTCGGAACATTCCTCCATTTACTCTAATACCGAACGACATCGCGACTTCCACACACCACTCTAACATTTCCACTCACTCACGACTTTGAACAATAATAAAAAAAAATGGAAAACTGCTATAGCAGCATCTTACCTGGCCGACCCCTTGGACTAATGCTCTTTTTGAGCCACGTTCTGGCAACCTAAAATAACATGCTGACTTTATCGCGAATAATCAAATTTAGCCAACGATTCATGAGTTTTTCTCTCCGAGTTATTTTATTTTATTGCGACTTGCTTAAGGCTTGCTGGTGAGAGAACGCTCCCTCTTACTTAGGAAATCAATGGAAGGGGACAGGTAAGATAAATAAAACTCAGCCTTAGGGTAAAGAAGCTGCTTTAATTAAATTAAGACTTCGCTCCCTTTACTACATTCACGACATACAACTTTTTGGGGCTCTGCCCTCTTCCGCTATAGCTCCAGCTGTAGCTACTGCCGCCTCAGATCCTCCAGCTGACGCTGGCCCCATTCCTGGGAGCAGCTGGGGCAGGTGGCCACGCTCACTCCCTCCCGACCGCACATATAACTCCAACATCCTGGCCTGGCTTGGCCCGCCTCTGGGGCTGGCCTCACTCTTGCTTTCTGGCGGGGCGCGCTCGCGTCCTCACGCGTGGTGGTTCGGAGCGGAGGTACCTCCCGTATCCACTCCGGCGGTGGCTCCACTTGCCAGGGGGTCGAGGGGTGTTCGGCCTTCGGAGATGAACTCCGTGACGGTGTGGAGGAGGGCGGCCCGAAGTAACAGCCCTGGCCGAATCCTGGCGTTCCCTGGCTCTCCTGGGTGGAACGCCCTTCCGGCGTGGTGGGTACCTGGCTGATCGGGGCCAGACCCGGGCAGAAGGGCAGCTGCATAGCAGCTCCCAGTGGTGGCGAGCGATCCCACGGCCGGAACCATCTCCAGCATCTGAAGAGTCTCGGCCTTCCTTGGACTCCCTCTTCCTCGCTTGACGCGCGGCTGGCTCGCTGGCTGGCCCGGGGAAGCGGCAGGCGCTGCTGCAGGGTGAGAAACCCGCATCGATCGACCCCTCTTCCGAGCTGGCGGGCGGGCGGCGTCGACCCCCGCCGGGCTGCTCTGCCGATTGGTAGGAGCAGTACCTCCTCGTCCCACATTGCTTGGTGCTGGAACAAGATCGTCCGGGGCAGTAGATTGAGCTCCCTTCATTTGTGTACCTCTTAGCGGCGTATACTTTTTTAGATCGTTGACGAATACTTTCGTCCGCCGCTGTGAGTCAAGATCCTCCACCAAGTACACTACTGGAGAGTAGACCTCTACCACCTTAGCCGGTCCAACAAGCCTAGGCACTTGCTTAGCTGCAAATCGGTCCTCTGCGGACGATAGCACATGGTTTCGGCACCTCACGAGGTCTCCGACTTGGTAGAGGACCTCTCATCGATTTTTGTTGTAATTCCGCGCTTGCCTTGCTACATGCTTTATCCATGTGTCTGCGTACCAAATCATGCAAGGCAGGCAATCGGCTGGCTCGAGTCTTCCATTTATCCACGTCAGGAGGAGAGGTAGGAATAGGATTTTCGATGTGATTCCGGAGTAAGGTGGAGGGAACAGGATTACGCCCTAAATTAAGAAATGCGGGAGAAACCCCTATTTAACGCGAAACACAATTCGTTTAAGTCCAAGTCCCAATCTCGGTGATCATCGGCTAAAAAGCTATTGATCATTGGTCGTAAATTACGGTTGACTTTTTCCACCGGGTTTGCTTGTGCATGGTAGGACGGAATCGTGGATTGTAGAATTCCATACTCATCTAACCTCTCAGTAACCATGCGGTTAGAGAATTCTGTGTCATTATCCGTAAGCAAAACCCGAGGGCAACCCCAAAGATTTACGATCAATTCCTCAAAGGCTTTTAGTACTGATTTAGCATCCGCTTTCCTCAACGCCTTCAGCTCGACCTATCTAGTAAACAGGTCTTCAAAGACAATTACATACCTGTTACCAGTACACGAGGGAGGTTTTGGGCCAATTATGTCGGAAGCTACAACTACCCATGGACCGTCCAGGTTTCTCTCCGTCATCAGCCAAGCTGGAGCTTGCTGAGAGCTTTTGTGAGCTTGACATACCTGGCAGCAGCTACGTACCAACACACGTCTCGATAATAGACTGGCCAATAATAATATGTCGCCACTCTCGCAAAAGTCTTCTCCACGCCTAAGTGACCTGCTTGTGGAGTGTTATGAGCTTCAGCTAGAGCTTTTTCTCGATTTGCTTCAGGGAGGACGAGCTTCCACGCATCCATGTTTGGCAGCAACGGATCTACGGTCTTATTCGGACGATGCGCATACAACATGTACTACCTTCTAATACGGGTATTTCCTAGGGTTTCTCTCGATATTGCTGATTCTCCCTTGATACCATGGATCTTCAGCTGTAGAAGTGGCGACAGCTTCAAGCTCATAATTTCCTTCCCAAGCACGCGAGAGCGCGTCCAGAACTTTATGCAGCGCTCCCTTACGGTGTACAAATTCAATGTTGTACATTTGCAGAGCCGTATCCCATCTGGCTAATCGACCCGCTGGGTATTTGAGGTTATTCAACCACAACAGGCTGTGGTGGTCGGTGATGACAGTAAATTTCTCACCTAGCAAATAACCTCGCAGCCCTCGACGGATCATAAGACGGCGAGGCACTCCTTCTCAGTGACAGTATAATTTCGCTCTGCCTTCGACAGAGTCCTACTCACAAAATAGATAGGGTGCTCCTCGCCATCAAATACATGTGTCAGTACTCCAGCTATAGCATAATCACTCGCATCTGTTTGCAGAGTGAAGGGTAGCGACAGATCTGGCCCTGCAAGCACAGAAGCTTGCGTCAGTGTGAGCTTCAGCTTCTCAAAACGCTTGCTGTTGCTCTTCGTGCCACTGCCATCGAACATCCTTCCTCAGCAGCTTGGTTGGCGGTGCTTTATACCCTGCTAGGTGAGCTATGAATCTGGAGTACCAGCCAATCATGCCGAGAAATTTCCTTAACTGCCTGATGTTGATGGGCGCTGGGTACTCGAGGATGGGCTTTACTTTATCTTCATCAGTCTTCAGTCCGTCCTCGTTAACGATAAAACCTAAGTACTTAACCTCCGAGCAACAAAACTCAAACTTTTTGAGGTTAATCTGTAGGTTTGCGTCTTTTAACGCCGTGAGCACGATCTCTAACCATTTTGTGTGCTCTTCAAATGTCGGCGAGACGATAATGACATCGTCAAAATAGGCGAACACATACGGTTCCCAGGCAGTCTTGATTAGGTTATCCATGATGCGCTGAAACACAGCTGGAGCATTTGTCAGCCCATATGATAACCGGATGAAGTGGAAAAGTCCTCACCCTGGTACTGAAAATGCGGTGACCTCTCTGCACTTCGGGTCCAACGGAATCTAGTGGTATGCCTGGTTTAAATCTAGCTTAGAAATATACTTAGCGGAACTTAACTTATCTAGTATCTCATCCATGTTTCGCAATGGATACACGATAGACGTAGTATGCTTATTAACTTGCCTATAGTCTATGCAAAATCGGAACAAGTCATACAATTTTGGAACTAACACAGGACAGCTTCGCCAGGGGCTATCAGATGGCTCGATAATTCCCTCCTCCAGCATCCTATCAACTTCAGCCCAAGCCGTCTGCAACATCTTCGGAGTATACTTCCGAGAAGCTTGGCGAATGGGTTCATTTCCTTGAATGTCAATGAAATGCGGGGCGACGTTAGCTAACCCTAGCTTTTCCGGTGCAGGTGGAGTCAATCTCTGTTTGATTTCTTCAATAAGCAACTGCTGATCAGCTGTAGCACGACTCAGTCCTCCTATGCTGGCTAGAGCTGGGAAACAGGTTGGATCTTGGCCATAAGGGTAAAACTGATGCACTACTCCCTTCGGTGTCCACCATGTATCGTTCTTGTAGTCGATCTTCATCTTAAACAACCGTTTGAAGTCGATTCCGAGAATGCAGTCGTACTGAAGCTCATCTGCTACACGGTAAGGCATAGATAATTTTGTATTATCGATGCTCACTGTCATATTCAGTACTCCTTGTAGCTTCACTGCACCTCCATCAGCTACGCGTACTGAAGCGGCTTCCTGTTCCAATTTCTGGGCAAATTCCTTGCTGACGCATTTGCCGAGATACGAGTGAACGGAGCCATCGTCGAGCATGCGTAAGAGTTTCCTTCCATTCAATTCTATTTTGAAGAATAACTTGGGCTCGACGTTGCTGATAGCGCTTCTCATTATCAGCGATTCTGGAGCTAGAACTTGAGGGTTATCTCCCTCACCCAAAGCTGCAGCTGAACTGTTTTCTGGAATAACAGCGATCGAATCAAAAGTGGGAGGAGTCGAGTCTGAAGTAGGAGGGGGTGAGTTGACTCCGCTAACTTCCCCTCTTACTCGTTTCCCGCCGCCGTAGTCGAATTGCACTTGGTGCATCGACGCGCCGTGGTATTAGGCTGTCCGCATATTAGGCAGACTGCAGCGTTCATACACTCACGTCTCCAATGACCGGCTTGACCGCAACGGAAACATGGCTCTCTCATTTTCCTTCGCTGCATGTCCTCAAATTTCCCTTTAGGAGAAACAACTTCAATCTCTGGTTATTCCTGCGTAGACTCTTGCTCCGTTGACTTAACTTGAGCATTTCCTCTCTTGTTGCAGCGGCGACCCTTACTCTTGCTGCGCGGGTCAGGCCTCCGACCTTTCTTCTCCCCTTGCTGTCCCTCCGTCGATTTCGATTTCTGTTCCCTCGACGATCGCTGCTTCTCTCATCCTTCCGTCTGTGTGGCTGCTACAGGAGCTAGATTGCTTGAGCTGGACAGCTTCAGCTCATTTTCTTCCGGCATGCTCGGAACCACTGAGGCTAATTTCACCTGCCCCGGCTGCTTCGGAGGAGTGTACGCTGAAGCAGGGAAAGTTGAATCTGCAATTGGAGGTGGCGGCTTGTACGCCTTCTCCTGAGCTCTCCGCAGCTCCTCTCGCTTGCCTAGTTTTTGTAATTCCGGAAAATTTTCAAAATCTTTCTTTTCGATGCGCAACCGATATGAGGGGTGCAGCTTCTGGTATACTCGATCTAGCTGCTCTCCTAACGTAAGCGGCCTTTAGCTGATCCAGTAGGTGTCTCACTTTCAGCAGGTAGGTGGAAATCTCCTCACTCGGTCCTTGCGTTCGCACCTCCAGCTCCTTCCATAGCCTCTCCTGCACGTCTTCGAAGCTGTACTGCAGGCGAAACACGTCGACAAATTCTTCGAACGTCCTCCAGAACTGATACTCTCGGCGAAACCATTGTCATGACTCGTCATCGAGAGCTGAGGGCAAGGCTTTCACTATTTCCTCGATAGTCAGTTTGTAAGTTTCTTTGCATTTGGTTAAGTCTGCAATGAAACTTTCGGGGTCTCTTTTCCTATCCCCTTTAAACGTAATGTGCCACTTAGAGAGTAACTCCGTCGTACGTTTCTCTTTATAAAGCGATGAACGCTCGAAAAACGACGCATCTTGACTCACCCCAGGAGCAGAGACATCGAATCTCCCCGGGTGAGACTGGAAGCTTGCAGCAGGATGCATCGGTGCTGATGAAATTCCTGTGGCAGCTGGCGGTGGGACTGCGGCGGAAAATACAACCCAGAATGCGGAATGTTACCATTATACAATGGATACCAAGGAGCATTGGACATCATCGGTTGCGAGGACACAAAAGGTTGCGGAAAATACCCAGGCAGATACTGAAACGACGGTGGCGGCGCTGGCTGATTGTAATACGGGCGCACCGGCTCGACTTGTGCTCCAAATCCGCTCGCTTGTGAAGCTCCAGCTGAAACAAAATTTTGAGCGAGCGACGCTGAGGACATCAGAGGCGGCTCATGATAATCTGGTGTTACTCGCAGCATTGGACATTGTAAGTAGACAGCAGGCCCTGCTACGCCGTCGAAATTTCCTAGAGCAACATTAGCTGAAAGCTGAGGAATACTCGCCGAAAGTAGCGAACTAACTCCGGAAACACCGCTGCTGAACTCTCTTCCCGGATACCTCGTGGACGGAGCAGCCGGGTATCTCATCTGCTGCGACGGCAACGCTGAAAGCGGTAAAGACGACGTACCATCGCACACTCCGTTCGGCTGCCTCACCGCCCCTCCTTCACTCGCAGATAATGGAATCTCGTTCCGCGCACTCGCCACACTCGTTAAATCCATTCTATTTTCCATGAACGTGCTATGCTCGTAAGCACGAAGTGGACCGAGAGGTTAACGTGTGGATTATGCACGCAGATTAAGAGGTGACTCCCTCGTGTCATGAAACACTTCTGGCGCGGCGATGCTAACACGCCTCTGCGCGTTCGAATTTTGTATCGCTGGAGCAACATGGCTGCCAGCTGTAGGCTGCTCGGCCGCCCGCCGCGGCTCACTCACTTCGATGTGCAGCCTCGACGTAAAAGTCTGCGACGGCTCCTCCATCGAAATTGGATCGTGAAATCTACCTATCGATTGGAGGTGTTTGAAATTTCGAACGTTCATAGTGAACGAAAGATTTTTGCCATTTTCAAATTTAGCCGAATTTGGCTACTTAATAATTTAAAATCGGATAATAACTGTATTTCTTCACTTCTCACTCTTGCAGTCACCAGTAAACCACACTCCGGGGAATTCTAATCAGAATTAGAAACTTTAAGTTACTATTTCGTTCATTATGAACGTTCGGAATTTCAAACACGTTCGATTGGCATGTGGAGAGCGGCGCTGCTTCTGAATACTCTGGAGCAACCAGCGGCTGCACTGGAACCCTAGATGGCGAAAGACGGGCAATAGAATGCCTACTCAACGACGAAGGACTATGCGTAGAAGTGGACTCGTCCGCCGGCTCGTCTCTGGCCGGGTCCCATGGCGCGGCGTCTGCCCCAAAATGGCGTCGCATCTCGTGCCTCTCCAACCTATTACGCAAAATGATCGCGTCCGAGCGAATATTCAGCCCGAATCGCTGAGCAGTCATCGCGACTTCCCCGTCGGTTAACTTATTAATCGATCGCTTCAGCGCTTCAGCTGCAGCTATCGGGTCGACGCACATTAGATCATTCTCGTCGACACCGAGCGAAGCCCAGCTCCAGTCATGATTCTCCATCTGAATTACCTTCTCAGTTAGCCTCGGTCGAATAGCTCCGTTGATTTTCTCTTCAATCCTAACTTTACCGATTTAAATTTTACTTTAATCTTAATGAGACCAAAAAAACTGTTTCCAAGCGCGACAATTACGCACTTATTCCTCGCAATCTCCCCGATTAGGTAAAACCGGAAAAATCCCCCCCTTCCCCGATTCTAAAAATCTATTAACGGAGGCGTGGGAATTCCAAGGGTTTCGGAAAAGGACGTAATCGAGAAATCCAACCGGGAATGAAATATAAAAACGAAATGACAAAAATGTCAAACAAAAAACGTAAACAGGCAAATGATTCTGTCGTGCACGCGTGTTCAGGAAGTTACTCTTAATCTTCACACTCCCTGAGCACGTTGCAACAATTCTCTGTGCCGCGTGGCTAAAGTTGTAGCAAGATGTGATTTTGCGAGTATCTCATTAACTCTTAATCGCAAAATCACGCACAAATCGCAATAAAATTTCTCAAGTAATTAAATTATTATTTGAAACAAAATTATTCCAGCAACTTAATCTGAAGCGTCTGGCTAAATTCAATTTGCTCACGGCGTTGATTAACACCTGCAGCGCAAAATGGCTGCCAGAACGCTTCTCCCGCGCGGTTCCCGTTGTGTGTGCGCGCCGCGGTGGCGAAATCACGACGCAGATCCTTTAACTTTGCCACGGCCTTTACCGTGGCCCCACGTTGGCTGCACCACTTGTAACGCTCTGCCGGGGATCAAGGCAGAGGTTCGCGGATAATTATTAAACACAGAAACAACCGAGTAAAAATCTAAGTAATTTATTAATCACTAATCTGCTTTTACACACTAATATGGGCGCCAGGTGCACGCGTCACTTGCACCGTTCAACAAAACGCCTTCGCTGGCTAGCTTCAACCGGGAGCAATAAACCTGCTCTAAGCTACAGCTACAGCACGAGCTGCAGCTGGCGCGAATTCGGAACTCCGCAACTCCTGACGCGGACGCGCACACACACACGGCGGGGGACGTGGGGAGGAACAGACGGGACACAAACCTCGGCCAGAATTCGGCTGCTGCGGCGGCTGACTTCCTCTCGGTCTCTCTCTCTCTCTCTCTCTGTACCTCGACGAGGCGGGCTCTACGGCACTTCCCCCAACGGCGACGAGGTCTATCGACGAGCACGCGCGATTCTCTCCAAGCGACACACTCTCTCTCTCGCACGAGGCACGGCGGTAGGTAGCGAGAGAAAAATCTATCGAGCACGCGGCACGGCGGTAGGCGACAGAATGGTTATGCCGGCCGGTGCGCTCACGCTGCTCTGCTCTGCTGTGCCCTCGTTCATCCATCGGCCGCCTTCTTCACCACGGCGCGCGTGAGCAGTTCATATAATGCCGATGCTCGCACGCGCCGTCCGGCGGATGGCCAATACAGCGCCGAGCCACTGCGTCTCTCTCTCTCTCGACTGTCGGCTGCTCCTGTTAGCCGCATGGGAGAGCGAGCTCGTTCATGCTCCAGCTATAGCTTGTTCTTGCGGTAGCCGCTGCTGGTGTCTTCGTCTCCTGGCCAGAGATGCACGTGGGGAGAGAAACGGGAAGGAGTTGCGCGCGGGGGAACCGGTAGCGTTCGGGCGGGCGCGCACATGTGGCTGTGTGTACGACGTCGTGTGCCTGAACGTTGCTCGCCGCGACTGCCGCGTACATCCATGTCTGCACTTTTCGATGTGACGTGCAATTTGCCACGTCATAATATAAACAAGAAAAATACAGTTACGATGGTTATGCAATAATGTCTTTCAGTTAATTGCAGTGTGCGTGCGTGCGTGCGTGCGTGTGTGCGTGCGATTTTTTTAATTTTATTTTTTAACATTTTAAACCTTAAATACGCTGCGTAGAGTAGTGATAAATCCGTGTAAAATTTAAGGACATCAGTTGATTTCTACACGTGTTATCGTGAAATAACAGAAACGGTATAGGTATACCAAGTATATACGTATATAACGAAATGTATTGTAATTTCTCTAGTCAGATGTCAAAGTAAAACAAACATCACAGCGAGGTGTTTTGAAACTTATTCTCTGAATCAGTGTACTTTAAATCTGACGTACGAATAGCAAGAGCCAATCTAAAATATTAAGAGGTGACATGTATTTCTTTCAAGTAAAATATTTCCAAAAGAAATTAAGTTATTTCAGGATAACACGGGTAGAAATAAACTAACGTCATTAAATTTTATGCAGATTTATCACTTTTTTTATTTTTACAGATTATACAAGATTTTTTGGAGTCATTAAAATTTGATTTCGAATTGAATTGGATACTTTAATAATAATATACTTATAATATAGCAGCTGATCTAATAAATGATGAGGTGGAGAAAAATCTAAACTTATAAGATAAGGTAAACCGTGTAATGACAATATAAATTTTTGTTATTAACACTATAAAGTTATTGTGTTTATCTAGGTTAGGTGTTATAATAAGAGTTATCCGATGTTCCGAAAGTTAATTCTATGTTTATTCAATGGTATCTGATTTTTTATTTTCAAGTAAACACATTTTACCATTCGTACACATGACCTACAGAAAATAGAAAATAGATGTAAAATATTTGCTGGTAATATATTACTAGGTAAGTATAAATTTTTTCTTATACCTTGCAAATTATCTAATCTGTTTATAAAAATCAAAAGTTCATGCAAAACATCGATGTTAACAAAAAAGAAATCATTTTTACTGTCTCTCTAACCAACTGTTAAGTATCTTTTATAAAAATATTCATTTCTCTTTCTCTCTCCCTCTCGCTCATCGCCCCGCACCCTCCCTTCCTCCCTCCCACGACCCCTCTATCCCACCCTCTCTCTCTTTTTCAAATATAAGAACCTAAATATTTTTTTTAATAGTTTGCGAGAAATTTGTATTTTCCACACTGTTTTTAGTGTGAAAAATACCTATATCCAGCATAAACGAACTACATAAAGAACTTACAAAAAATATCGTTTCCAACTCATACGGATTATGGCCGTTGCGGGAAATGCGGTTTCCCGCATATGTTACAATACATACTATTGTAAAGTATCAATTAGATATTTTATAGAAAAAAAATTCGAAGTAATTGAAATTCAGACAATTAAAATATTCTTTCAAAAAATAATGTTGAAATTATTTCTTATTTTTAAAAATTTGAGATAATATAACTTTCTACGAAAGTATAAGGTAAGGTACTCTCTGTCTTTCGAACATAAGAACATAAATATTTTTGTAACATACAAACAAGATACTCTATACAAAAAAAATCATTAAGTAATTGAAATTCGCACAATTAAAACATTCTTTCAAAAAGTATGATGGAATATTTCTTATTTTATAAAATTTCAGATAATATATAACTTTCTAGGAAAGTATAAGGTAAGGCAGAAGTTATGTTCGTTCATTAAAAATATTAATTATGTCGACTGCAATTTGCTATCAACTGATAAGAATTTTTCCATCGGTCTTACAGTCTTGCAAATTAAATTAAAATAATTCATATTTATGGCAGTCACATTGCCCTTGTTTATAATCACCCCCGCAGAATCTGAAATAAAAACTTAATTAAAACCTGGAAAAAACTTTGTTAGCAAAGGACGATCTGATTGCCCCTCACCACCAAATTGCCCAACGTTTCGAGCCCGCTCCGGCTCCTCCTCAGGGACTGAAATGAAACCCGCGATACACCTCCTTATATACCCTCATGCTCCCTTCTTTTCTCTTACCCCCCACCACCATCCACTTTCCCTTCTCCAACTTTCCATTCTCACTTAAATTAATAAAGAATGATAAATGTTGCATAGTTTACTTGATTCTATCATTAAATTTACATTATTCTGATTTTTTAGAACTGCCTTTAGGTTTCGCTTGGATGAATCGATAAACAACCTCCATTCTTCTGGCTTGTATAAATTTGGTTCAAATTCATCGATAAGTCCTTTTACATCCGTACAATACACTATATTAGATTCCTCAGTGAAGTATTTACGAAACGCTCCTTCTCGTTTTTGATAGAATCTAACATTTACGTTCTTTTCTAATACATTAAACGCCTTTAATTCTGAGGCCATTAATAGTATAGCTATGATGGTTCTGGCTCAGGATGGTTCTGGCTCAGTAACCCCCCCCCCCTCGTCCTGCCTCCTCTAAAATAACCCAACACCTCTCCGCTCCCCCCCTCCCCACCATCCCCGCTCGGCTTGCCTCCTCTCCAATAGCCCAACACCTCCCCCCCTTGTGGTTTCTGGCTCACCCCCTCTCCTTGCCGTTTCTGGTTCACCTCCTCCCCCTGTTGGTAAGACCCTGCGCTGTAGGTAAATTATTATGTACTGTTTTACCGACTTAGAATAATTTATTTACTTTTTTATCGGCTATGGAAAATACTAAACAAATTCGTTACAAAATAATTTTTTTATATGTAACAAAAAAACGCCGGAGGGTGGATTCGAACTCACGATCTTCAGATCACTGAGCAGTCACCTTACCCACTCGGCTATCGAGTCATATGTATACTCCCATCTAAATAAGCGTCTTATAGCGCGCGCGGGCATGACGCAAACGAAGCTATAATCTCTCCTCACCCCCTCCCCGTTTCTCGCTCACCCGCTCCCCTTGCGGTTTCTGGCTTACCTCGGCTCCCCTGTTGGTAAGACCCTGTGCTGTAGATAAATTATTATTAATTTATATACTGTTTTACCGACTCAGCATAATGTTAACTATTGATTGATTAACTTTATTATTGACTATGGATAATACTAAACAAATACATTAAAAATTATATTTTTTAATATGAAACAAAAAAAAACGCTGGAGGGTGCGGGCATGACACAAACGAAGCTATAATCTCTCCTCACCCCCTCCCAGTTTCTCGCTTACCTGCTCCCCCTTGCGGTTTCTGGCTTACATGGCCTGAAACGATTCACTTTATTCATTCACAGAATGTTGATGTTGTTAAAGCATCCATGTTTTAATCATCAATGCATTACGTAGAGCACACACATTGTAAACATATCTATAATTATTGCAGAACACGCTTTCCACAGGTAGTTTTCTCAACGATGGGCATTCCATCTCCTCTACGTTGAATACTAACCTAAAAAATAAAACAAAATATCTAAATTCTTTCGAGTTTAACTTTGAAAATAAAAATTTTTTATTTTAAATTTAATTTTACCAATCGGGAAAAAATCGCTTCAACCATTTACTTGTTTCTAGTCCCTTCACATATATCTCTGCGCCGTGGAGGATACCGCTCAGTGTATTTTTGAGCTCATCATATGGTATGCTGCCTGCTCTCCACATAATTCCATGGAAATTATCCTCAAGTCAGCGATTTTCAGATTTGCTTTTGTCCAGCAACTTGTCCCATGCACACGGTTTGAACAGGAAGACTGATGGTGTAGGATCTGCCTCAAGAGGTATTACCGCTACTTCATTGAAAACGAATTCGTTCAAGGTAATCTTAAAACCTTGAACATCTACGATGTACTTCATCTTTCTGATTCGATGAAAGCAATAGAGTAAATGAATTTTCATACTGTTAATCGCCTCTTATATACCTCTCAGCTACCACTTACCCCCACTCTCTTGACTATCGCGATTTTTTTACCCCTTCTTAATTATTTAGACCAATCAGAAAAGGCTACCATATAGGATGAAAGGAAGCGGTGCTGGCGATGCGTGCTCAGTTCACTACTTTGGTCAGAACAAAGCAGTTCTTCTGAGCAGTATCATGGCGCAATACTTCAAGAACACTGCGCATATGCTATAGAAGGTATGCTCCAACGATAGTGCTGAATATGATGATATCATTAGATGTTTGGATCTCAGCCGTGTAACTCTACAGTCTGCACGTATTTTTCTATGTTCGTCCGATCTGTCCGTGGCTGATCGACGGAAGCGGCAAGCTGCTATATCTTTACTCTGCAGTGTTATACATTTTTTACAAGATCGTCGTCGAGTTGGCGTTGGACTTCTCGCAACCCCAGAGTCAGTAGCTATTGCTCAACCAACTGCTGCAGAGGCAGTAGCCATTGCCGATAATGCAGTAACGATTAGCTGGGACGATGTGGAGGCGGCTTTTAATAATAGAATCAGGACTGGTATAATTACAAATCACCGGCATCTGGATTTTTTACACTTCATGGAAGACGCTCATATAACAATTTATCATACAAGTGCAACAGGCTGTTGAAGTGCATACCTCAGTGAAAGTGAATGCTATACTGGCAGCAGAGTACGTGATTATCAAAGATGATCAGGAGACTGTGGATATTAAATATTTTAATACAAAAACAGCTCCAATATACTCCATAACAGACCTAAATGAGTGGTTTATGACAAATGTTATGCAACCCATTAATGCTGCGATGGAGGAGTTTCAAGAGCGAGACTCAGGCTGGTCGTTACGTTTTATTCTAAATTTATTCATTAATATTAACAAGTTTAATCCTATGAGAGGAAGTTCTTACACAGAACTGCCCAATTTCATCAAAAGGAAGAAAGCTTGTGTTAATGTAAAAAACAATGATGATCAGTGCTTCAAATGGGCCATCTTGTCTGCACTACATCCTGTTACACAGAACATGGATCGATTATCAGCTTACATACAATATGCTGATGAATATAATTTCAAAGGTATTACATTTTCCGTAGATCCTCGACAAGTCGTTAAGTTTGAGAAGCAGAACGATATATTAGTGAATGTGTACTTCTTGAAGAAGAATAAGAGTGAAGTCTATATTGTTCTACCATGGCATGTGACTGCACTGAAGAAGGAGAAACATGTGAATTTGCTCCTTGTAGAGAGTTGCTATGTAGATGAAGATGAAGAAGAAGAAGAGAGTGTACATGTTAATGATTTTGATGACTTTCCACATAGCTTTCATTATGTGTGGATTAAAGATTTGTCACGGTTGGTGAGAAGTCAATTAACTGCTCGCCAAAATAAAACATTTATATGTAATCGTTGTCTTCATTATTTTCGCACATCTGAAAAACTTGCAATGTATACAATCGACTGTGAAAAAATGAACCATTGCAAAATTATACTTCCAACTAACAACAGGGACAGTGTATTAGAGTTTAAAAACCATACCAACACAAATAGAGTGCCATATGTAGTGTATGCTGACTTTGAGTGTTTACTGCAACCAGTGAAGGACAATGCGAGAGCCTATCAACATCATGAAACGTTCAGTATTGGCTTCTTCGTGAAATGTAGTTACGATAATGCTCATTCAGAGTACAAATGCTACAGACAAGATAGCGAGCAAGATGAGACTCCAGCTAAGTGGTTTGCGAGGAAGCTCAAAGACCTCGCTTTACATCTACATGCTCTGTATGAGAATCCACGACCAATGACAGATTTAACATCTGTAGAAGCGGCTGAGTTTGCAAGAGCTCAAATTTGCCATATTTGCCGCAAATCCTTCAAAGAAGCTGACAAAAAGGTCCGAGATCACTGTCACCTCACTGCTGAGTAAGTATATTTTTCTTTTATTTATAGTCATATATTTTAACTTGATTATTTTTTTTTTAGGTATCGAGGTCCGGCACATAACTCATGCAATATAAATTATCATGATTCGAGGATACCTGTGATTTTTCACAATCTCAGCGGTTATGATGTACATCTATTCATCAGAGAGATTGCAACATGCTTTCCCGGAAGAGTCAGTCTACTGCCACTGACGAAGGAGAAATACATATCCTTCAGCAAATATGTTGAAGGCACGAACATAATATTGCGATTCACAGACTCATTCAGATTTATGGCTTCTTCATTGGACAAGCTATCATCCTACTTGAAGCGACTTGACGTCCTCGAACGAGTCATTAAACAAGATGACAAATATACAACCGAGCAAGTAGCTCTTTTGAAAAGGAAGGGAGTTTATCACTACGACTACTGCTCCTCATATGATAAGCTGAAGGAGACTAATCTTCCATCACAAAACGACTTCTACAGCAGCCTGTATGAAGCTCTCATCACTGATGAAGAGTATGAGCACGCTAAGACTGTCTGGCAAGCGTTCGACATTCAGACTCTCGGTCAGTACTCCGATTTGTATCTGAAGACAGATGTTCTGCTTCTCACTGAAATCTTTGAGAATTTCAGAAGCAACTGTCTCGAGTCTCATGGCTTGGATGCTGCTCATTATTACACAACACACGGGTTGAGCTGGGATGCTATGCTCAAATATACACAGGTAATACATATTAAATGAAGTATACACTAACAAATATCAAATTATTATCATTATTATTATAGGTGAAACTGGAGCTTCTGACTGACATAGATATACTGATGTTTGTCGAGCGAGGTATACGTGGAGGTATAAGTGAGTGCTGCAATCGCTATGCCAAAGCAAATAATGCCTACATGGGAGAGCAGTACAAGCCTGATGAGGATGACAAGTATCTCATATACTTCGACGTCAACAATTTGTATGGTTGGGTAATGAAGAGGACAATAAGGATGTGCATTAAGTTTACGGATTTTCGCCATCAGATTATTCAATAATTATAAAATAGTTTTATGGCTAGTGCAGAAGAAAATATTAGAAACAAGAAAAACATCATGTAAAAAAAAAAACAATCCCCAAGTGCCATTGCAATGTCTACTAATTACAGTGAAAACCAATTTCATACTCTATGCTGTGTTACATCAGACTCGTCTACAACTTCTGGCTGGGATCAAGCTTTAATATGTAAGAACTTTTCTCTTAAAATTTTCTTTAAAATAGGTGATCGTAAATCACATGTACAATATGTACTGTGTGCACTTCATATTATGGTTTGGTACAAATACCAATATTGTTATATAGTGACTGATTAGAGTTTTATAATATGTTAATATTTGATGTATTATGATATAAAGTAACTTTTTAGGAAACTTAATTTTAAATTACAAAAGCAGCATTGAAAATATGTAGCAAATATAATACAATGTTGTGCAAATAGATGATGGATTTCTCGCCAAGTATTTCTAAAGTGAGTTTAAAAAATACATTGAATAAAATTTATCAATCATAATTATACAAACAATAAGAGATAAACTCTAAAACAAAATCCCAAAAGGAAAAATCATTTAAATAAAAAAAATATGCTTATTTGGTTACTTTTTATTTATTCAAGTCGTAACTGGCCACATAGTTGATTTAAACTTATTACTGATAAAAGACATTCCTTTGCAACTACTGGCTTGAGTTACAAGAGTATTCTACATTTTGTCGAAGAAGTAGGACTATAAATCAGTTTAATTGAGATTGAAATTATAAATTTTATTATCACTAGCACTAATACTAATACCAAAGTGAGACCATCAATATATGTGTGGTTGTGAGTCTCGCATTGCAGTTTGGCATAAATACCATTATTGATTTAGCGACTAAGTTATGGTGATTGATAAATTAAAAGTATTTGCAACAAACAAAATAAAATATCTCATTTATGTTGAATTACAAAACAAACGTAAGAGTACATGTAGTAAATATAAGCCGATAATGAATTTCTTGCATTGTATTTCTGAAGTACGTTTAAAACATGGAATTTCATAAAATGTAATAAATGTTGTATGTCATTTCATAAATGTTGTTCTCATTTTCTCTCACACCTTTTCCCAAGCATATATTTACAAACAATGACAGACTAAAAACATAAAATACCAGAAAAAGCTAATTTAATTGTCATTAAAAATATTAGATCCGTGAAACTTGTTGAAGTGTATTTACTTTGAATGTTGCTCTTAAACTCTTTGAATTAAAAAATATACTTATATTCAATCAATTTTTAGTTATTCGAGTCCAACTTGCTTAGTTAGTTGTTAAAACAATATTTCCACGAAATACTCTACAATTAATAGAAATTATCTCGATAATAATTTCTCAAATCATTATATTTATTTGTAATTAATAATGTGTAGAATTAGCAATAAAAATTTTTTATTTTTATATCGTCCAAAATCATAAATTTTATAACATTTTTCAACAGTTCATAATTCTTCCTAATTACATACTGTTTAATCTTTTTAAAACAAAATCTTTCGGCTATGGGTCAAAGTTAACATCTTTTTACATCATTTCTTTACCAGCATAAAAACTGAAAAAAATTATTTATATGTAAGTTCTACGCAGGATAGTAATGGGAGCAGGTGACAAGCTACAGGTAAAGTTATTCATCAAATAATTTCTAAATCTAAGTAAGGTAATTGTACCACCTAGAAACACTTCGCCAAATGTAGACCCTTGGTAGGAACACATATTATTTCAATATAAAAAGAAATGCTTTACACTTTTAACATAGAAGAAAAATGTTATTAGTTTCAATCGGTATTTATATATTCATAACTAAAATTGCAAACATTTCTCTTCAACATAACTAGAAGAAATAATTTATTTTATTGAGAGTGTTCATAGAAAATTAAAAACACGCTTCTACTTAAGCAGGAAAAGCAAGTTATACGCACAAGAGGGAAGGCGCCCAGGCAGGCTGACAATAAATTTAGTGTTCAAAAAATTTCTAAATCTAAGCCGGCATGAGAGGCGAGTTTGCGCATAAAATGGAGGTGCGCCCGCAGGCTGATACCAATTATCGAATAATATTAATACTGAAACGAATAATTTTTAAACCACAATAGCTGGCGGGAAAGCAAATTCAACACACGATAGTTATGGTGTGCAAACAGGCTACCTATATGAAGTTAGTAATCGAATTATTTCTAAACCAAAATAGGAACTGTATAATTAATTTAATATTAATAAAATTATTAATTCAATAATTTTCAAACCAAAATAAGCGGGGGAAGGTAGTTCCGGGCTTGAAAGTGAAGCGCGCTGACAATTAGCTATCTATAAAATTAATAAGCAAGTAATTTTGAAACGTAAGTTGTAAATAGGGAAAGCGAGTTTGATGCAGAAAGTGGAGCAGCGTAGACGGGCTACTAATAGAAAAAATCATAATTAAATAATTCCTATATCGAAAAAGGCGGGGGAGGAATATTCATATATTAAACTGAAAACGCGCAGACTGTCAACCTATCCAATCAAGAAGCAAGTAGTGATTTTTAAACGTAAGTAGGCAGGAAAACCGAGTTCGACGCCGTAAACTGGAACTGCGCCGACGCGCTATTATTAATAATATTAATAATTTAATAATACTTAAAGCAAAACAGGCGGCGGATGCCAGTTCCGTACCTGAAAGTGGAGGCACGCAGTTTGACGCAGAAAATTAAAGGCGCGCAGTCGGGCGAATAATAAGATTATCAGTCAAATATAACTAGGTCTTAGCCAAAAATTTATATCCATCCATTATATGTATCCAAAACATCGAATAAAAAAAAAAATTTAGTGGTGTTACGTGGGGTTTCCGGGAATTATTCTTAAAAAAGTGGAGTTACGTGGTTTTTCCGGAGGTTTTTCAAAAAAAAAAAAAGTGGAGTTACATGGGTTTTCCGGGAATTAGTCTACAAAAAGAAAGTGGAGTTATGTGATCTTTCCGGGAGTTATTCTTAAAAAAAAAGTGGAGTTACGTGGTTTTTCCGGGAATTATTCTAAAAAAATGAAGATACGTGGTAATTCCGGGAAAATGTTGAAAAAAATGGAGATATGTGATTTTTCCTTGTGCTGATTCAAGACAACGAGTGCACTTTTGTAATTTCTGTCACGGCTAGATGATAGAGGACTGCTTAAAGATAACAAAAAAGGCATAAAACCGATTTTGAAAAACTCGTCCCTTACGTGGTTTTTCCGGGAAGCCACAGAATTATTAATTCTATTATTCATAGCTCGTCTGCGCTGCTCCACTTCAATGCATCGGAGTGGCTGCTACTGTAAACTTAGATTTTAAACTCTCTTGTTTCTCAATTCCACAGGTTGTTTATCTACGCGTTTTCGGTTTACAATGTAGAAATTCCTTCCCCAGTCTATTTTGATTTAGTAATTATTTCATTATCAATTTTGTATTAGCCCGTCTGCGCTACTCCACTTTCGGCGTCACACTCGCTTCCTCTACATACATACGTTAAAAAATATTTTCTTATTAATTTTTTAGGTTTAGCCTGTCCGCGTGCCTCTTTTTCAAGCACGGAACCTGCATCTCCTGCCTAGTTTGGTTTAACGATTCTTTAATTATTAATTTTATTATTCATAGCTTGTGCGCTGCTCCACTTTCTGCGTCGAACTCGCTCCCCTACGTATATAAGTTTAGAAATGGCTCCCGGCATTAATTTTATACGTTGCTCATCTACGCGTTTTCAGTTTACAATGTGGAATTTCCTTCCTCAGCCTATTTTGATTTAGTAATTATACAGGGATGCTACTCTCTCTTTTTATTTAAGAGGAATAGAGAAAAATTATAACAAAGAAAAGGGAAAGATTTTCATGAAAAAGGGGAAACTGAATCAGTCAATTAGACGTTTAATAGAAAATTGTAGGCGGGGCATGCGAATACCACGCCTATACGGGAGCGCGTCAGTCGTGCATACAAGGCAAAATAATTATTTAAATAATTCCTAACCCCAAGTAGGCGGAGGATGCGAGTTCTACACGTATACGGAGCGCGTTAGTCGTGTATACATGGCAAAATAATTATTTAGATAACTCTTAACCCAGAGGAGACGGGGGATGCGAGTTCCACGCGTATACGGGAAGGCGTCAGTCGTGCATACAAGACAAAATAATTATTTAAATAATTCCTAACCGCAAGTAGGCGGGGGGCGGTGGGGGGGGGGGGGGGCGTGAGATTCACGCGTATGCGGGAGCGTGTCAAACGTGCATACAAGGCAAAATAATTATTCGCATAATTCTTAACCATATGTAGGCAGAAGGTACGAATTCCACACGAATACGGATGCATCCGCTGCCTACTTGGGGTTAAGAATTATTTAAATAATTATTTTGCCATGTATATACGTCTGCCTTATTCCCGTATCCACGCGGAACACGCATCCCCCGCCTGCTTGGGGTTAATAATTATTTAAATAATTATTTTGCCATATATACACTTCTGTCGCGCTCTCGTATACATGTGGAACTCGCATCCCCCGCTTAGTTTGGGTTAAGAATTATTTGAATAATTATTTTGCCATGTATTCACGTCTGACACGCTCCCGTATACGCGTGGAACTCGCATCGCCCGCTACTTGGGGTCAGGAATTATTTAAATCATTATTTTGGCTTGAATGCATGTCTGATGCCGTCCTGTATTCGCGTGGAAGTCGCATCCCCCGCCTACAATTTTCTATTTAACGCCTAATTGACTGATTCAGTTGCCCCCTTTTCATGAAAATCTTCCCCTTTTTTGTTATAATCTTCCTCTATTCCTCTTAAATAAAAAAAAAGAGCATCCCTGAATAATTACTAAACCAAAATAGGCTGGGGAAGGGATTTTCACATTGTAAACTGAAAATGCGTAGATGAGCAACGTATAAAATTAATGCAGGAAGCCATTTCTTAATGTATATAGGTAGGGGAGCGAGTTCAACGCAGAAAGTGGAGCAGCGCACACGAGCTATGAATAATAAAATTAATAATTAAAGAATTGTTAAAGCAAACTAGGCAGAAGTTGCAGGTTCTGTGCTTGAAAAGAAAGGCACGCGGACAGGCTAAACCTAAAAAATTAATAAGAACAATTTATTAACGTATGTACGTAGAGGAAGCGAGTGTGATGCCGAAAGTGGAGCAGCGCAGACGGGCTAATAAAAAATTGATAATGAAATAATTACTAAATCAAAATAGGCTGGGGAACGAATTTCTACATTGTAAACCGAAAACGCGTAGATAAGCATAGGTGCAATTGAGAAACAAGAGAGTTTAAAATCTAAGTTTACAGTAGCAGCCAAACCGACGCATTGAAGTGGAACAGCACAGACGAGCTATGAATAATAGAATTAATAATTAAACAATTTTGAAATCAAACTAGGCGGGTGCGGGTTTCGTACCTTGTAAGTGAAGGCACGCAGACAGGCTACCTAAATATTAATGCAGGAAGCCATTTCTAAACGTATGTAGGTTGGGAAGCGATCGAGTTTGTGCAAAAAATGGAGCAGCCCAAACGGACTCATAAAAAAAATTAATAATTACATAATTCCTAAACCAAAAAAGGCGGAGGATGATATTTCCATACATTTTTTAATGCAAACGCGCAGACGGGTAAACTATGCAATTGAGGAGCAAGATAGTTTTAAATCTACGTAGTTAGTGTGGCAGCCAATTCGACGAAATGAAGTGGAGCATCGTAGACGTGCCACGGATAATAAAATTAATAATTTGGAATTCTTAAACCAAACCAGGCGGGGGATGCGAGTTCCGTGCTTGAAAGTGAAGGCACGCAGACAGGCTACCTAGGAAATTAATGCACGAGATAATTTTCAAACGTACGTAAGTAGAGGGAACGAGTTTTACGCAGAAAGTGGAGCAGCGCAGACGGGCTAATATAAAATTGATGATTAAAGAATTACTAAATCAAAATAGACTCGAGAAGGAATTTCTACATTGTAAACCGAAAAGGCGTAGCTGGGCAACCTATGCAATTGAGAAACAAGAGAGTTTAAAATCTAAGTTTACAGTAGCAGCCACTCCGACGCAGTGAAGTGAAGGCACGCAGACAGGCCACCTACAAAATGAATGCAGGAAGCAATTTCTAAACGTATTTAGGATGGGGAGCAATCGAGTTTGATACGAAAAGTGAAGCAGCGCAGACAGACTAATAAAAAAATTAATAAATAAATAATTCCTAAACGTAAAAAGGCGAAGGATGGAAGTTCCATACATTTTTAAATGCAAATACGCAGGCGGGTAACCTATGCAATTCAGACGCAAGTAGTTTTAAATCAAAGTAGGTAGTGGCAGCCAATTTAAGGCAATGAAGTGGAGCAGCGTAGACGAGCTTTGAATAATACAATTAATAATTTGAGAATTCTTAAAACATAGCAGGCGGAGGTTACGAGTTCCGAGCTTGAAAGTGAAGGCACGCAGACAGGTTGCTTATTAAATTAATGGGCGAAATAATTTTTAAATGTTGGTAGGTAGAAGAAACGAGTTTTTCGCAGAAAGTAGAGCAGCGCAGGCGGGATAATAAAAAATTGATAATTAAATAATTACCAAAACAAAATAGGCTGGGGAAGGAATTTCTTCTTTGTTGCAACCTCACATTGCAACAAAGGACAACTGAGGACACAGATAGGCGTGACTGCGGGCTTAGGTAGGCAGTGCTATAAAATTCTATACGATACTTGTGACCTAAGTATGACTCTGGCACGGCGTAATTAGGACCCTCGCTACGCTCGGGCCATAACTCAGGCAGTGTAATAAAGTGCTACCTAAGTCACATGTATCGTAATGTACTATTTTATTAGCCCGTCGGCGCTGCTCCACTTTCTACGTAAAACTCATTTCCTCTACCTACGTACATTTAAAAATTATTTCGCGCATTAATTTAATAGGCAGCCTGTCTGCGTGCCTTCACTTTCAAGCACGGAGCTCGCATCCCCCACCTGGTTTGGTTTAAAAATTCTCAAATTACTAATTTTATTATTCATAGCTCGTTTAAGACGCTGCTCCACTTCACTGCGTTGAATTGGCTGCCACTGCCTACTTAGATTTATAACTATCTTACTCCTCAATTGCATACGTTGCCCATCTACGCGTTTTCAGTTTACAATGTGAGAATTCCTTCTCCAGCCTATTTTGGTTTAGTAATTATTTAATTATTAATTTTTTTACTAGCCCGGTTGCGTGCTGCACTTTCTGCATTAAACTTGCGTCCTCTATCTACATTTACGTTTAAAAATTATTTCGCGCATTAATGATATAGGTAGGCTGTCTGCGTGCCTTCGCTTACAAGCACGGAAATCGTTTCCCCCTCCTATTTGAGTTTAGGAATTATTGAATTATTCATTTTTTATTAGCCCGTCTGCGCTGCTCCAATTTCTGCGTCAAACTCGATTCCTCTACGTACATATGTTTAATAATTATTTGCTTATTCGTTTTATAGGTAGCCGATCTGCGTACTTTTAAGTTTAAGCATGGAACTGGCATCCCCGTCTTCTTTGATTTAAAATTTATTTAATTATTAATTTCATTATTCATAGCTCATTTGCGCTGCTCCACTGTACTACATCGAACTGGCTGCCACTGCCTACCTAGATTTAAAACTACTTGCCTCTCAATTACATGGGTTGGGGGGGGGTCCAAAATTTAGACGAACCACTTTAGAATTGAAGTCAACTCTAGACGTTCTCCATTCCGACATAAGCTATTGCAGATTGTGCAAAATTTCGAAATTCTAAATTACGAAAATCATATTTCGAATGTGACCATTTACCTACTGCCCAAAACATTGAATTTCATTTATAGAATTTTAATAGGGATACAATAAAGATATTTCGAAATAAATCATTAGAAACAAGTTATATTCGTTTTAAAATAGAATTGATGAAATTCGATGTTTTGGACAGTCTGTCCAAAACATTGAATTTCATTTATAGAATTTTAATAGGGATACAATAAAGATATTTCGAAATAAATCATTAGAAATAAGTTATATTCGTTTTAAAATAGTATTGATGAAATTCGATGTTTTGGACAGTGGGTGAATTGTTACATTCGAAAATATGGTTTTCGTAATTTAGAATTTCGAAATTTTGCACAATATGCAGTAGCTTATGTCAGAATGGAGAACGTCTAGAGTTGACTTCAATTCTATAGTAGATCATATAAACTTTGGACCCCCCCCCATGGGTTGTCCGTCTACGTGCTTCCAGTTTACAATGTGGAAATTCCTTTCCCAGCCTATTTTGATTTAGTGATTATTTAATTATTAATTTTAGCATAAATATCCCAATGGGATGATCTACTTTCTGCGTCAAACTCGTTACCCCTACCGACTTACGTTTGAGTATTATTTACTCATGAATTTTATAGGTAGTTAGTCATTGCGTCCTTACTTTTGTGTGTAAATCTCGGTGCCCCGCCCTTTTTCGCTAAGAACTAGTTATATTTGACTGATAATCTTATTATTCGCCCGACTGCGCGCCTCCAATTTTCTGCGTCAAACTGGCATCCGCCGTCTGTTTTGCTTTAAGTATTATTAAATTATTAATATTATTAATAATAGCCCGTCGGCGCGGTTCCAGTTTACGGCGTCGAACTCGGTTTCCCTGCCTACTTACGTTTAAAAATCACTGCTTGCTTCTTGATTGGATAGGTTGCCCGTTTGCGCGTTTTCAGTTTAATATATGAATATTCCTCCCCCGCCTTTTTCGATATAGGAATTATTTAATTATGATTTTTTTCTATTAGTAGCCCGTCTGCGCTGCTCCACTTTCTGCATCAAACTCGCTTCCCCTATTTACAACTTACGTTTCAAAATTACTTGCTTATTAATTTTATAGGTAGCTAATTGTGAGCGTGGCTTCACTTTCAAGCCTGGAACTACCTTCCCCCGCTTATTTTGGTTTGAGAATTATTTAATTAATAATTTTATTAATAATAAAATAATTATACAGTTCCTATTTTGGTTTAGAAATAATTCGATTACTAATTTCATATAGGTAGCCTGTTTGCACACCATAACTATCGTGCGTTGAATTTGCTTCCTCGCCAGCTATTGTGGTTTAAAAATTATTCGATTCAGTATTAACCCATTAACGCGCAAATGCACATTTTTGTGTACACATTTTCAAGTACAGAATTCTATTGTAAAAACAAAGTCATTTTTATCCAAAATCCTATATAGGGGGTTTTCGAGGGTGCTCTTTCAGAATCTGCAACTTATTTTGTAAAAAAAAGTCAGTAAGTGTATTATTTTTGAGTTTTTTAAAAAAAAAGTAAAAAAATTTAATAAAATTTTTTTTTCAAATCAATTTTTGTTACTGTTTCTGTTTTTGGATAATCATATTACCGCCAGAAATCGCGGTCCGAATGTTTGGCGTTTCCAAAACACTAGTTGTGAATCTTTTTTCCCCTTCTAGCTTTTCCAAAATGGCGGATTTTGTGAAACAGCGTAATGTTAAACTTCGTGATTTTTTTTCTCGAAATGTATGAACTTAACGAATAAATGTTATAGAACAAAAAATGCTTAAAATCACTCAAAAAATACGTATGAATTTTTTCAGAAGTTTTTGAACCAAATTTGAATTTGTTAATTTTTAACATTTTTGAAAAATCAAAAAATGTCTCAAAAACTTCTGAAAAAAATCATACGTATTCTTTGAACGATTCTTAGCACTTTTTATTCTATAAAATTTTTTCGTAAAGTGTATTTTTTTCGAGAACGAAAATTTTGAAATTATGCGTTACATAAACACACAAAACGTTGAATGGATTGAAGACTGTATCATCGTCATTCTGCCACTATAAATATGTAGTCAAATATAGCGTTGCCCAGTTCTCACCACGGGGAGATAGACGATGCAAGAGAACCTTCTTCTTTTTTTTTTATATATTTTTTTTATGTTTTATAGTTTTTATATTTTTTATATTTTATTCTATTCTTTTGAATGTATAGAGAGAAAACAGTTTTTACAAACATGTAAACCACACACCTTGGAGAGCTTTCTAGTTCTTAGAGAACATTGTTAGAACAGTTTCTTTGACTTGCGGACTGAACGGCATTACTGAATTTGTCATTACATGTTTTTTTTTTCCAAATAGCATTTAGCAATAGCCATACAATCATCTTTAGTACCTATTTTTTTGCTCTTACCTGCTGTTGCAACATTGTACAAGACAGTGGCGTTGATAATTGCTATTTGGATACCTCTGATAAAAATGACCCAAGTGACCCACTGTCTTGTACAATGTTGCAACAGCAGGTAAGAGCAAAAAAATAGGTACTAAAGATGTTTGTATGGCTATTGCTAAAAGCTATTTGGAAAAAGAAAAACATGTAAAGCCCAAATTCAGTAATGCAGTTCAATCCGCAAGTCAAAGAAACTGTTCTAACAAACTAATGTTCTCTAAGAACTAGAAAGCTCTGCAAGGTGTGTGGTTTACATTTTTGTAAAAACTGTTTTCTCTCTATACATTCAAAAGAATAGAATAAAATATAAAAAATATAAAAAATAAAAAAAATATATAAAAAAAGAAGAAGAAGGTTCTCTTGCATCGTCTACCTCCCCATGGTTAGAACTGGGCAACGCTATATTTTACTACATATTTATAGTGGCAGAGTGATGATTATACAGTCTTCAATCCATTCAACGTTTTGTGTGTTTATGTAACGCATAATTTCAAAATTTTTTTTTTGCCTAGCGGGCCGAAAGTACCACTTTCGCTCCCGGCGCCCGATCGCGAAGGTTGTATTTTCGGCCTCGCTAGGCAAAAAAATAGTATACGCTCCACGGGAGTAAAATTGGCCAGCCCACAGCTCGTGTTTTCCACCCTCGCCTTCGGCTCGGGTGGCAATTTACACGAGCTGTGGACTGTCCAAGTTTTTTCCTCCCTTGGTGCGTAATATACTATTTTCTCGAAAAAAATACACTTTACGAAAAAATTTTATAGAATAAAAAGAGCTTAGAATCATTCAAAGAACACGTATGATTTTTGTTTTCAGAAGTTTTTGAGACATTTTTTTAATTTTTCAAAAATGTTAAAAATAAAAAATTCAAAATTGGTTTAAAAACTTCTGAAAAAATTCATACGTATTTTTTGAGTGATTCTAAGCATTTTTTGTTCTATAACATTTTTTCGTTAACTTCATACATTTCGAGAAAAAAAATCATGAAATTTAACATTACGCTGTTTCACAAAACCCGCCATTTTGGAAAAGCTAAAAGGGGAAAAAAGATTCACAACCAGTGTTTTGGAAACGCCAGACATTTGGACCGCAATTTCTGGCGGTAATATGATTATCCAAAAAGAGAAACAGTAACAAAAATTGATTTGAAAAAAAAATTTTATTAAATTTTTTGACTTTTTTTTAAAAAAACTCAAAAATAATACACTTACTGACTTTTTTTTACAAAATAAGTTGCAGATTCTGAAAGAGCACCCCCGAAAACCCCCTATATAGGATTTTGGATAAAAATGACTCTGTTTTTCCAATAGAATTCTGTACTTGAAAATGTGTGCACAAAAATGTACATTTGCGCATTAATGGGTTAATATTATTCGATAATTGTATCAGCCTGCGGGCGAACCTCCATTTTATGCGCAAACTCGCCTCTCATGCCTACTTAGGTTTAGAAATTTTTTGAACATTAAATTTATTGTCAGCCTACCTGGGCGCCTTCCCTCTTGTGCGTATAACTTGCTTTTCCTGCCTAAGTAGATGCGTGTTTTTAATTTTCTATGAACACTCTCAATAAAATAAATTATTTCTTCTAGTTATGTTAAAGAGAAATGTTTGCAATTTTAGTTATGAATATATAAATACCGATTAAAACTAATAACATTTTTCTTCTATGTTAAAAGTGTAAAGCATTTCTTTTTATATTGAAATAATATAAGTGTTCCTACCGAGGGTCTACATTTGACGAAGTGTTTCTAGGTGGTACATTTACCTTACTTAGATTTAGAAATTATTTGATGGATAACTTTACCTGTAGCTTGTCACCTGCTCCCATTACTATGCTGCGTAGAACTTACATATAAATTATTTTTTTCAGTTTTTATGCTGGTAAAGAAATGATGTAAAAAGATGTTAACTTTGACCCATAGCCGAAAGATTTTGTTTTAAGAAGATTAAACACTATGTTGGATTTTTTAATCGAATGGTAGGATTTTATGTTAATGATAATTTTAGAATCCACTGGCCATCCATACCAAATTAGTGCTCTTATTTATTATGGATAAATAAAAACACATTTTTCTCGTTCGACGTTTCGGACACTTTATTCTGTCCCTCTTCAGGAAAAAGTAGTCGTGATAATCAAATTATTTTCGCGGGGAGCAATTCATTGACAAGCGGAATTGCTCCCCGCGAAAATACTTTGATTATCACGGCTACTTTTTCCTGAAGAGGGACAGAATAAAGTGTCCGAAACGTCGAACGAGAAAAATGTGTTTTTATTTATCCATAATAAATAAGAGCACTAATTTGGTATGGATGGCCAGTGGATTCTAAAATTATCATTAAACACTATGTAATTAGGAAGAATTATGAACTGTTGAAAAATGATAAAATTTATGATTTTGGACGATATAAAAATAAAAAATTTTTATTGCTAATTCTACATATTATTAATTACAAATAAATATAATGATTTGAGAAATTATATTATATAATTTCTATTAATTGTAGAGTATTTCGTGGAAATATTGTTTAAACAACTAACTAAGCAAGTTGGACTCGAATAAGTAAAAATTGATTGAATAGAAGTATATTTTTTAATTCAAAGAGTTTAAGAGCAACATTCAAAGTAAATACACTTCAACAAGTTTCACGGATCTACTATTTTTAATGACAATTAAATTAACTTTTTCTGGTATTTTATGTTTTTAGTCTGTCATTGTTTGTAAATATATGCTTGGAAAAAGGTGTGAGAGAAAATTAGAAGAGCATTTATGAAATGACATACAACATTTATTACATTTTATGAAATTCCATGTTTTAAACGTACTTCAGAAATATAATGCAAGAAATTCATTATCGGCTTAGACATTATGGTATTATATTTACTACATGTACTCTTACGCTTGTTTTGTAATTCAACATAAATGAGATATTTTATTTTGTTTGTTGCAAATACTTTTAATTTAGTTGTTATGATATAAAGTTACTTTGTATCATAATACATCAAATATTAACATATTATAAAACTCTAATCAGTCACTATATAACAATATTGGTATTTGTACCAAACCATAATATGAAGTATACACAGTAGATATTGTACATGTGATTTACGATCACTTATTTTAAAGAAAATTTTAAGAGAAAAGTTCTTACATATTAAAGGTTGATCCCAGCCAGAAGTTGTAGACGAGTCTGCTGTAACACAGCACAGAGTATGAAATTACTTTTCACTGTAATTAGTAGACATTGCAATGGCACTTGGGGATTGTTTTTTTTACATGATGTTTTCTTGTTTTTAATATTTTCTTCTGCACTAGCCATAAAATTATTTTATAATTATTTAATAATCTGATGGTGAAAAGCCGTAAACTTAATGCACATCCTTATTGTCCTCTTCATGTCTGATTGTCTGAATGAATAATCTTCGGTTTATACTTCTTTGGTCAATTTGCATTCTTAATATACCGTCTTCTAAAACAAAAAATGCATTAGTCATCGCAACTGCACTATGTAACTGTTCTTTTTTACATGTTGTTCTTCTTGTTTCTCATATTTTTATCTGCACTAGCCACAAAACTATTCAATAATTATTTAATAATCTGATGGTTGAGAACTGAAAACTTAATGCACATCCGTATTGTCCTCTTTATGTCTGGTTGTCTTCATGAATAATCTTCAGTTTATAGTTCTTTGTCCAATGTGCATTCTGAATGTACCGTCTCCTGAAATAAAAAATGCCGCTGAGATCGCAACTGCACTTGGTGATTGCTTTTTTTTACTAGATTTAGTTCTTGCTTCTAATATTTTCTTCTTCACTGGCCGCAAAACTATTTTATAATAATTTAATAATCTGAAGGTTGAGAAATGTAAACTTAATGCACATTCTTATTGTCCTCTTCATGTCTGATGTCTGATTGTCCGAATGAGTAATCTTCAATTTATACGTCTTTTGCCAATGCATATTCGCATTCTGAATGTACCGTCTTCTCTGAAATAAAAAAATGCACAAACTATCTATTCGAAAAGTAATTCAAATTTATCGAAGAATATTTTGAGTATTTGAATGATTATCCAAATACACAAAATAATTTAGATAATAGCAAAGGTTACTTACCTGATATTTTCTCCATCGTTACAAGACGTGTTTCTGCATATTGTTCATAATATCAACATCACTTTACTTGTTCACTGCAATTTCTTTAAATTGGAGTAATCGAACTTAACCTGCAACTCAACTTGCCCCAGCGGCCAGACGCCGCGGCCGCCGCAGCGGCTGCTGTGGCAGCGAGTTTCGTGGCTTCGCCGCTGTTTACTACGGCGCGCTTCCGTCGTTCGATAGCTTGTGGCACTTTTGCACAATCTTTTGCCTAACACTGAGAATGAACGCAAACAAGTCGATGTCAAACTTGTAAATAAATGGACTGGACGCTATGGCGCTGAGGCGGTGGAAATGCTGGCTTTATTGCAGGATGATGCTGGAGTGGGGGAACCGCTCCCACAAAGAGCGCTCGAGCCGCCGCCGCAGCCAGCCCTATATGAGCAGCAGCTTCAGAGCCACGAGCTCATTCCACAGCAGCAGTTCAGCAGTGACCGAACGCTCAAAGCAGTAAAGAGAGTTGCGATATCATTGGACGTCGACGTACTCAGCAAGAAATTAAAAACTTGAACTTACATAAAGGTTAGTATTAACTTTTTTCTCTTCAACTATAAATATTAATTGTTAAATTTATGAATTTCTCTCTTTGTTACAGATGGATCTCACTAAATTGAATACGATTGCTTGTGGAGAGCAACTGCCCACGAAGAAAGTTAGTGAGTTGACTAAGAGCCATAACTTCATGAGCACTCGATTCAAGGAGGTGTCAACGAAATATGGTATGAAGATCATGTCAGTGCTGGATGATGAATTCCAGATTTTCCTGCCGAACAGAGTGTGCAAAGCGTTGCAAGAAAACGAGGACTTCTTCTTCACTTTGCAAGATACTGCTAATAAATATTAACTTTTTATAACTTATAATGGAACCAATGTTCAATTTGGTGGCAAATAATGTATATACATAGTTTATAAGGTTGTTTTTTTTTAATAAAAAAAATTTTTTTCTCTCAAATAGTGTTTATTTATTTAATATATACGTGTTTGAGAATACTCCTCGCTCACGGGATTTTCTCGCCATCTACCTCTCCTCAGCGTCGCGCGAGACGTTCAAGCTAATCAGATCCTCCGTCTCTTGCTGGGCAAGAGCGCTTTGTCTCTCCGACGCTTTGCCACCTCAGTTCCGCTCGGAGAGCCTCAGAGAGCAGTAGCTGCGCGACACGAGCAACTAGTTATACTTCACCACAGAGTACAAGCGGGATCCTTGCAAGCATTTCAGTACTTGTAGTCAAAGTGACCCAACGGACATCAATAAACCATCTGAATTTTAGTTTAGTTAATATGTTGTGTATAATCATTTATCACCTTCTCCCCCGGCGGAAATTCACTCATTAAATAAACATTTGGTCCTTCGAGCCGGATCGGGGAGACGGTGAAGTTAAAGGTGTATAACAGTGTTACACTAAAGTGGTGAAAAAGTGCGTGGCAAAGCTCTCGAGAAAACTGCAGAAACCTGCAAGTTTCCTCAATTACGCGGCATCATCGAGCCGCCGGCGACAACGATGCCATTTTGACGACGCCGGCGACGCTGAGCAACGGCGCAGTATTCCCGCATCTAGTTGGCGAACACCGCCGTGCACATCTCTCCCAGCATCTGGGACATCCAGCCGGCATCATCTTGGTGGCATCATCACCGAGGCCATCACCCGCGCCCGTAAGTATCGGGACACGGGTGAGCCGGCTCGCTGCCATCAGGCTCTCCGACGCGCCGAACAGGTGCCTACCTTATCGGTAGACGGCGCGCTCTAGTCTCACGATATCAGTGGGAGACAGGACTTCGGTTCGCTGCAAGCGTAACTCAAACTCAACACTTAGCAGCCAAAACCGGGTCCACCATTACACACGCGGCACGCATATTCGACGCCGCCGTTCCTGCTCGCCTTCGCGGCAGCGGACACTACAGCGTACCGTGTCAAGGCGCGCTCTTCTGCTGCTCCAGTGCGGATGCCACCGCTATCTCTCTCACGCAGCAGTACACTCGCAGCTCCTTATTGAGGTTTCGTTGTTTTGCCTTCGAAGATCGGACGACAGCAGCGGCGTACCTCATATCTTAGCACTTAGATGACGTGCTCTCTCTCTCTCACTCTCGTCGCACGCTGGACGACGAACAGGCGCGGTAGCCATTATCAGCCGCCAGCGCGCTCTCTCCACAACACTCGTTCTCGGAGGAAGCGGGTCGCATCAGCCACGAAGGCGCTCGCCCGCTCTCACGGGGCAATCTTCGTACCAGGCTGGGTCGGCAGGCTCGCTTCGACCACGAGGCGAGCTCTCTCTCTACACTGCGGGCGGAGCGCATCCATTATCGAAACACACGAGTGCGTACGCCGTCTGTCTAGCTGAGCTCGGCCAGAGCGATCGTGCTGACGCCATTTTGCGGGGCGCAGGAGCGCTCTCGCTATACATCGGTCTTGGTGCTGCTATCAACGTGTGCACAGCTGACGACACTGCCTGCTGAACCCATCTCCACACACGCTACATACGGGGCGACCGACTACGGTCGATGTGCCTCACGACATTATCGTCCTTCAAGACCTTCTTGATCGCTCTTCAAGATCATCAATCTTCAAGCTTCAAACCATCTGCTAGCCGCAGAGTTAAGCTGGTTTACACCACCATCTGTAACTACGGATTACTTCCACGATCGGTTTCGCATCTCTCAGCTGCCGCTGTTTACAGAGTCCAGCAGCATCTTCAAGGCCGCCGTGTGATTGCTAAGCAAGGGAGTATTCGTAGGACAGAGGTTGACCGTAAGATCGTTTCAGTTATTCTAACACTAAAATTAGTTGAAAGTTAGAAATTAGATTACTATCTTTATCTGAAATTCAGTTTGAAACATTATTTCAAATTTAGCCTTTAGCTTAATTTCAACTCATTGCTTATGCTTATACTAGGGCTTGCTATTTTGGTATTTGCTAAAGATTATTCAGTTTTGAGAATTCTATGCTTGACTTTTAATTGCTAACGGCTGTTTTTCTAGTTATATCGATTCATTAATTCCCAGTTTAAGGGTATTCAGTTGTATCTCTCTTCAAATTTAATTACGCTTTCATAGCTGTTGAACTTTAGACCATTTTAATTTATTTGAGTTTGAACTTAACTCAGTATTTTCCAAATTTAATATTAATTAAAGCGCATTGAGTTTAGTTAATCTATCGAGTGTATTGAATGGTTGATACTTTTAACCTCAAATACTATCAGGTCTAGGCCTACGGTTTAGTTAGTTGTTAGGGGTTTTCATTAGAATTTTTAGATTTGAGTCATGGATAAACTTTATGAATCTCAGCTTGCATTGCATAAGAAGATTGCAAATTCTTTTGCAAACTTCAAGGCGAAGGGTAAGGCTAGCATGACTCTTGGAGCTGCTAAAGCTCGTGTAGAGGGATTAGAAACTTTTTTCACCTCCTTTCGTACCAATCACAATAGTACCTTGGCTCTTGAAAATCTTGATGAAAATCATCAATATTTTACCGATGGTGTCTTCGATATTGTAGAAGAAACTTACTTTGATAAGAAAGGGGAATTCTGTGAGTTTCTGGAGATTCCCTCTCTTGTCGTACAGGCTAGCAACCTTGATCAGACAAACCCTACCTTACATCAGGATTCTTCTCAAGGCGCCGCATCGCTCGTTCGTTCCCTTCCTAAAATCGATCTTCCCAAGTTCTCTGGGAAACACTCGGATGGGGAGAATTTCAGGGATGTTTTTAATTCCATTGTCGGTTCTAGAGACGAGGTAGATCCAATAATCAAATTCTATTATTTACGTACTCATCTCACTGATGAGGCACTCGATAAGGTGAAATCGCTACCTATAACGAATGAAAATTACGATAAAGCTTGGAAGGTGCTTGTTGATTACTACGAAAACAAGCGCAGACTAGTCCATACTCATTTAGCGGGTTTTTTTGCTGTCAAACCTATGAAGTCGGAAACTTCAGCTGAACTTAAACGTCTCGTTAATGAAGTCATGGCCTCTATTGATGCTTTGACCGCGCTAAAGCGTCCCGTTGACAATTGGGGTGATTTCATTGTGTTTTCTATTGTCAGTCGTCTAGACCCCAATACTCGGAAGGATTGGGAGAAACCACAGGGAGAGTCAACGGATCCCCCATCATTTCAACAGATCAAAACTTTTCTACACACTCAAATATTGACCTTAGAGTCAATTGAGGGAAGTAGCAAGGCAATCTCTTCTAGCCAATCCAAAGGTCTAACTTATCAAGTCAAGTCGAGTAGAGAGCATTCATCAGTGCACTCTCTGCAAGCCTCCCCCATAAGGGATGGTAAAAAGGGCGCCCTATCTTGTTCATTTTGTCAAGGCAATCATTATATTGCCTTCTGCGATAAATTTAAATCCAAGGCTCTACCTGAACGAAAGGATTTCGTTAAGAAGGAGAGTTTATGCCAAAATTGTTTGGGCAAGCACTCATTCCAATCATGTCGTTCTGATCGGCGTTGTTGTATATGCAGGGGGAAGCATCATACCTCGCTGCATAACCCGGTTATCCAACCTGATAGTGCTCCGTTGGAAACCAAATCTCCTCTCGAAGCAGCCCAACACTCTAGCGCTGGTCAGACCCCTCCTCCTACAGCTCATTTAACAAAGATTGTTGAGTCCTCGTTAAGTCAAGTATTGCTAGCTACCGCTCGTGTTTATGTAGAGGGGCCGAACGGCGTAAAGGTGCTGGCTCGCGCTCATCGACCCGTGTTCTCAAATGTCGTTGATTTTTCGTTCACTCTGTCAGCGTTTAAGACTTAAGAACAAGGCTGTGCACGTTCCAATCTGTGGAGTTGGTAGCTATACTGCTGCTGTCTCATCTGAGACTGTAAGCTTCACGATTCGACCTCGCTTCAAATCTAACTTTTCATGCCCGGTGCAAGCCTTGGTTTTGCCTTCTACCTCATCTTATACCCCTCCTACACTTCACATGTCATGCGAGTTGACTTATCTGAATGGGCTTGA
This sequence comes from Torymus aiolomorphi, assembly GCA_036365515.1. Lineage (NCBI taxonomy): Eukaryota > Metazoa > Arthropoda > Insecta > Hymenoptera > Torymidae > Torymus > Torymus aiolomorphi. The sequence goes on from CM070874.1 coordinate 17,066,859, forward strand.
ATTGGCCGATCCAAATTTTATGGATAAAGGTCATATCGACCTTCTGCTCGGGGCATCTATTCATTCACGAATTATTGAAGGCAGAATAATCAGAGGCAGGGAGAACGAGCCCATAGCGTCTCTCTCATCGCTTGGTTGGCTTATCTCGGGTGAAGTTCCGGGGAGTAAAGTCGAGTCCAATCTTTTATCGATTTCGCTTCACTGTGCCGAAGCTCCACCTCTCGATGAAATTCTTCAGAGGTTTTGGTGCATCGAGGAATTGCCCTCCAAAAGCCTTTACACAGCTGAAGAGCAGGAATGTGAAGCTCACTTTCAATCTACTCACTCGAGGGATCCTGATGGACGTTATATCGTACGTTTGCCATTCAAGGACTCTGCTAAAAGGCCCCAGTTAGGTGACTCCTACATCTCTGCCTTGCGTTGTCTCCAACGAATGGAAGCGCGTTTTGAGAAAGATGAGCCGCTAAAGGTGGCTTATAACGGCTTTATGTCTGAATATATCACTCTAAACTATATGGTGCTTGCATCTAAGGCTCCTGTCCAAAAGGACGCTGATGATTGTTATTTTCTTCCACATCATGGAGTCTGGAAGGCCTCCAGCTCCACAACAAAGCTTCGCACTGTTTTTAATGGTTCTTCTCGAACAAAATCTAGGTATTCCATAAACGACCTGCTACATTCGGGAGCTAATTTATTGCCTAACCTAATTGACTCCATCTGCCAGTGGCGCGTTTATCGTTACGTCTTTTGTGCGGATGTGGAGAAAATGTATCGGCAGATCTTGATCCACCAGGATGATCAGCATCATCAATCGATTTTGTGGTGAGGCTCCAGGGGCGATGACGTACAAGCCTTTCGACTGCGCACTGTAACATATGGTGTTGCAAGTTCGTCATTCCTCGCACAACGGGTGATAAAGCAGCTCGCTCACGATTATCAAAACCAATACCCACTTGGCGCTAAGGTTTTGCGGGAGGAGGTTTATATGGACGACGTGCTCTCTAGCGATCACTCTATCAAGGTAGCCAAGACCAAACAGTTTGAGGTGATTGAGTTACTCAAGGTGGGCGGATTTCCAATCCGCAAATGGTCATCCAACGAACCCAGTATAATCAATTGGCTTCCCTCTCATCTGTTAGCAATAGATCCGGTATTATTCACCGACAAACATACCTCCTTGCCCGTGCTAGGCGTTTCTTGGTGCCCTCAGACCGATAACTTTTCCTTTGATATCAAGTCGAGCGAAGTTAAAGGTCTCATAACAAAGCGCACAATTTTATCGACTGTAGCGAACATATTCGACCCCATAGGATGGCTTGCTCCAGTTATTATCACTGCAAAGATACTCTTGCAATCATTATGGCTCCTTAAGGTCTCTTGGGACGATCCTCTCCCCGAGGAAATAGTGAAACAATGGTTGGCTTGGCAAGGTCAAGTCAACGACTTAGCTCTGCTCAAGTTGCCTCGGTGGATACAATATTCACCTTGTTCGGAGGTAGTTGAATTGCATGACTTCGCTGATGCATCTAAGCAAGCTTATGCCGCCGTAATTTATTTCCGAGTAATTCGCAATTCTCAAGTTTTCGCATCGCTATTAGTTGCAAAAACTCGTGTAGCTCCACTGAAAACTCTCACCATTCCGAGGCTAGAGCTTTGTGCAGCTCACCTTCTCGCTCGACTTGCTAGTCACATTATCGCAATTATGCCTGTAAACCTAAATAGCATACATCTCTGGTCAGATTAAACTGACGTCTTATGTTGGCTGAAAGATCGACCCTCACGTTGGCCCGTTTTCATAGCTAACAGATGTTCTGAAATCTTAACCTTAGTTCCAAATGCCTTCTGGCACCAGGTTCGATCTTGTGACAATCCGGCCGATGTTGCTTCGAGAGGCATCGAACCTGCTAAGATTGAAAACTATCATCTTTGGTGGCAGGGGCCTGATTGGTTGGTAAAGACATCTTCTGCATGGCCCACTTTTGAGTTTGCAGCAGCTGCTGAAAACCCTGCAAATAGTAGTACAAGTAATAGGCTAAGTCTCAACGTAAATCTTGAATTCTCATCGAGCAAAGATTCTCAAGTTCACCAGGTTTCTCAATCTGGAATATGGAATTTGATTGATCGCTTCTCTAGTGCTAGTAAGCTCATCCGTATCACCGCTTATTGTTTAAGGTTTTTATTGAGAGTCATTCGTAGAACTCAGGCCAAAATATCCAATAGCAAACAGTCTCTCGCGTTTACTAGATTGGAGTTTCTAGAACTCTCTGAAAACTCCAGCAGTAGGCAAGTAACTCCCCAGGAATTAGAAAATGCTCGCTTGTTGTAGGTTTATCTCGTTCAAAGAAATGTCTTCTTCGAAGAAGTCAAACAGCTTATAGCTCAGCGCCCCTTAAAATCCCCAAGCACCTTACTCAGACTTAGTCCATTTCTCGAGAAGGGTCTTCTCCGCGTAGGCGGACGACTCAGGCACTCACTGCTTGACGTTACCTCGAAACACCCATTGATCTTGCCTTCAAAAAATCCCTTTTCTGAGTTATTAATTAGGCAGGCTCATGAGCGAACATTGCATGGTGGAGTTCAATTGACTCTGGTCACACTCCGTCAGCAATATTGGATATTAAAAGGACGGCAAGCTGTGAAGTCATCTATTCACAAATGCACAACCTGCATTCGTTATTCAGCATCGCCAAATATTCAAAAAATGGGCGACTTGCCGCCCGCTCGAGTAATCTCTGAAGCACCATTTTTTAAGTCCGGTGTCGACTACGCCGGGCCTGTAGCTGTGCGTCTGTCCAAAACTCGCGGGCGAGGAACGTTGAAGGGCTATATAGCGATATTTGTATGCATGTCCACTCGTGCAGTACATCTTGAGATCGTCGAGGACTATAGTAGTGAAGCCTTTATTAACGCCTTTCACCGCTTCACGTCTCGACGCGGTCAATGCTCTCACCTTTATAGTGACAACGGAACCAACTTCGTAGGTGCTGATAGACAGCTTCGAGAAATGTTCGCGCAATCATCAGCGCATTTGAACCAAATTTCTCAAGCTCTAATCCACTCGTGTACTTCGTGGCATTTTATACCCCCAGCCTCTCCTCATTTTGGTGGCCTCTGGGAGGCTGCTGTGAAATCAACAAAACGGCACCTCCGCCGAATAATTGGCGAACAAATCTTAACTTTCATTGAATATTCCGATGATGCTTCTGAGCTTCAGCCACTCGCCCCTGCTCATTTTTTAATACAAAGATGCTCTTTTTTAGTACCACAACCGGATTTTTCCACAGCCAAGATTTCGCTCAGCAAGCGATGGGAATTTCTGACTCAACTGACCGAGCATTTTTGGCGACGATGGTCTGTCGAGTATTTGGCCTCGCTTCAGCTACGAAATAAGTGGCATAGCTCAACCCGTTCCTTACAGCCTGGAGATTTGGTCATTATAAGGAATGAATTATCAGCTCCCGGACAATGGCCATTGGGAAGAATCATCGACGTCCACCCTGGCGCAGATGGGCTAGTAAGAGTAGCCACGATCAGGACTGCCTCGACCGTCCTGAAGCGACCTACAGTCAAGCTGGTACCGCTCTTTTCCCCTCCAACCTAAACCCCGTCCTTGCTCCTTGCTGCTCTCACTTCTGTTACAGATACCAACCATTCGTCCGGCGGACGAAGGTGGGCGGCATGTTTGAGAATACTCCTCGCTCACGGGATTTTCTCGCCATCTACCTCTCCTCAGCGTCGTGCGAGACGTTCAAGCCAATCAGATCCTCCGTCTCTTGCTGGGCAAGAGCGCTTTGTTTTTTCGACGCTTTGCCACCTCAGTTCCGCTCGGAGAGCCTCAGAGAGCAGTAGCTGCGCGACACGAGCAACTAGTTATACTTCACCACAGAGTACAAGCGGGATCCTTGCAAGCATTTCAGTATTTGTAGTCGAAGTGACCCAACGGACATCAATAAACCATCTGAATTTTAGTTTAGTTAATACGTTGTGTATAATCATTTATCACCTTCTGCCCCGGCGAAAATTCACTCATTAAATAAACAATACGTGATATAATTTAATTAACGAAAAAAAGTATACATTAATTTACATATCATTTTTATCAATCCAATTGTTATGAGAATTGTCAAATCCAAGCCATTTTACAAAAATTTTTCTTCCGTTCTTCTTGATAATTTTTTCTATGAGATAAATATCTGGATACTTGGTTTTCAACAGTTCTTGCTCATAGAAGCCACCTGAGACGGGCTGATTTTGATAATCCTGCAGATGATACATCATGGGACTTGTAGCTGCTATGCGTGCAATAGTAAATATCTCCTTTGACCAATTGGGAGTATATCCTTACTCAAATACTGTTTTAGCTTTACTCACTCGTACTTTATCGCCAACATTAAATTTTGGCCTAATCTTCTTATTTAATTTATGAGTAAATTTCAACAATATGGCTGCTTCATTTCTGGTTGTAATATCTTTAGGTTTCGCACCAATAGTACGATGTTGGCGATTGTTATATGCTATGAGTAAATCATGCAAAATATCGAGCCACTTATAGTTGCCTCACAAACTAAATTTTTTCCACATTACATTTTTCAGCGTACGATTAAAACTTTCACATATAGTTGTTATTAGATTGCTATAGGTTGAGTACAATTTAATTTTATATCTGCTCATGAGTTTTTGGTCTGGAGATTTTTCGGTACTCTACCTTTAACCAATACAGATTTCATAGCTTCTGAGACATCTTTGCCCGTTTTTCTCTTTATAGGAACAGCCCATGCATATTTGGAGAAAATGTCGATTATAGTGAGCAGATATCTACAGCCCTTATTGTCGCGGGCATATGGAGTCATTTCGACGAGATCTGCTTGCCAAGGGAACTGAAATGCGTTTCGCAAATAAAATCTCTTTCCACTTTCCTTAAATAAATCCAAGTAACATCGACTTTCGGCGTCGGAGATAAGTCTACCGGGATCTTCCTGTGAGTACACCCGGTACGACTAAGGACGAAACGCATTTCAGTTCCCTTTACATCGTAAATTTGTAATTTTTATTAAAGTCTTTTCTATACTTCTCTTACGAGTGCCGCCGTTTGCTAAAATTTTCTATCAAATAGTGCGGGCTATATTGTAGCACACTATTTCGATTTGGGAAAGGTATTACGGCTAACTGTAAGAGAATTTGCTCGTTGAGGATCAATTAACCATTTTATAAAACTATATTATTACGAGCATATAAAATTTTATTAAAAAACTTAACGGCATTTGATCACAAACATGCCAAAATCTTATTTATATCTGTATCTTTGACACTTTATCCACCAGGTGGCTGCCACTTCGTGACTTCCACAAATAAAATCTCTTTCCACTTTCCTTAAATAAATCCAAGTAACATCGACTTTCCGCGTCGGAGATAAGTCTAGTGAGATCTTCCTGATGAGTCCACCCGGTACGACTAAGGACGAAACGCATTTCAGTTCCCTTTACATTGTAAATTTGTAATTTTTATTAAGATCTTTTCTATACTTCTCTTACGAGTGTCGCCGTTTGCTAAAATTTTCTATCAAATAGTGCGGGCTATAATGTAGCACAGTATTTCGATTTGGGAAAGGTATTACGACTAACTGTAAGAGAATTTGCTCGTTGAGGATCAATTAACCATTTTATAAAACTAAATTATCCTGAATCGGTAAAACAGTATATAATAATTATTTACCTACAGCGCAGGGTCTTACTAACAGGGGGAGGATGTAAGCCAGAAACAACAAGGGGAGTGGGTGAGCTAGAAATGAGAAGGGGGGGTGCCAGAAAACCCAAGGGGTGGGGATGAGCCAGAAAACACAAGGGGAGAGGGTGAGCCAGAAACCACAAGAGGGGGGGGGGGGTGCTAGGTTATTGGAGAGGTGGCAAGGCGAGCGGGTGGGGGGTGTTGAGTTATTGGAGAGGTTGCAGGGCGAGCGGAGGGAGTGTTGGGTTACCGAGCCAGATCCATCCTGAGCCAGAACCATCCTAGCTATACTACTGCCATTGACTCCGCTGCATCTTTGGGTAATCCTACTCTTCTGAACATATCATTCAGTTGAGATTGAGAGATGTGTGGACTTTGCTCTCTACCGTCGGGAAAATATTCCTCTTTAGTATCCTAAGACAGTTCTTCTTCACTCTCGTCAGTTTCACTTTCTACTTCCACCACTAACTCACTTGCCTCAGCAAGATTTTCTTTTCGGACATCGATTTTCACATTGTTCTTCCTGATCTTCATCAACTTAAATAGCATCAAGCCCTTATATAAAGCTGTCTCGTGAATTCTCATCTTCGTAACCTTCGACAATGTTATCTGTGGACGCTGTACACTAGATACAGATTCATACACTATTTTTTCCTTACGCATCTTATTTATCCCACTTACATTTGTATACAATAGTAACAGTCACTTTTGTTCAATGGTTTTTTCCAAATTGCTGGTTTTCGAAATTTAAGTTTATCTTTATTCTGATGTTTTTCAAATCTTGTCACTATACTATAACAAGCAGCACATATCACATGTCGTTATCCAATTCATATCTTGTTCTAAAACTTCTATACCGAAGCACATTTTGAATAAACTTCTGATCTTTTCTGTAAAATTTTTCCTATTTTTTTTTATATATATTCCTGTGCAATCGTGGTCAATGCCCTGCCTAGATTTGGAAGGATCAGATATATTTGTATTTTCTTTTATACCCATAACTCTATGAAAACCCGCACGCTAGGAATCCTGTCCCAATCGCAGGTGAGATCGCCGTCCCAGAGGTGATAACCCTTATCCTAGGCCTAAGTATGAGAGCTTTCCGACTTTGACGAGGACAATGACAACTCGTCGTCAGACACACTACGGCATCATCCTTAAATCTTAGCGCTCCCCTGCAGGACAGCGTGCCTCGCTGACTTTGTTACCACGAAAGGCTGGAAGAAAATCATTCCGCACATCCCTTTAAGGCGGTTATCATTGTTCCAGTAGCTTCCGTGGTATCAGGATATTGGTGATAATGGTGGTTACTTCAATGTATCGATTCCATTGGGCCTAATTTTTCGCTTCACAGAAGACTATCGTAAAATTGTAGTAAACGCGAAGCATGAACTCGTTCTCAGGAGATCAAGAAACGTCTTGAACGCTGTTGTACAAACAGCTACACGAATAGCCGAACAAGACGTTTATGAGAACTTTAAAATTGAATTAACTAGAATCGAATGGATTATGCCATACGTAGTTGCATCAAACTCTAACAAAATTCGTCTACTAGATTTTGTAGGAAAATATCTTCCTATTGTCATGAGTTTTCGCACGTGGGAATGGTATGAGTATCCACTACTACGTCGAGACAGGTGTGGACTGTGAAAACATCAAATCAACTTGAGAAACCATGCTTTGTCATCTTAGGCTTTCAAACTACTCGAAAAGATCAGAAGGCAGTAAATGCTAGCCGCTTTGATCACTGCAATCTTACAAATGTAAAACTCTTTCTCAATTCTCAGTCATATCCGGATGGTAATCTTAATCTCGATGTGAATCGTAATCAATTTGCCATGCTCTACGATATGTACGCCAATTTTCAAAATTCTTACTATGGCAATCAGATTCAGAACCTATGTTGAAAAAGTCGCAATATCTCACTTACATACCGCTGATAGTGATAGACTGCTCAAATCAAAATGAGTCCTAAAAGAGCGCCCCTGTAGACATTCGTCTGGAATTTGAAGTAAAGGAAAATTTTCCCGCTGGAACATCAGCCTACTGCTTGATCTTGTACGATCGCATCGTTCAATACAGCCCGGTAAGTGGAGCTGTGCAGAAACTTTAAGAAGTGAGGATATACTTAATAGCCTGTGAGAGGGTATAAAGGCAAAGAAACTTTCAGCTCAGTATCACTCGTCATGGACTACGCAGTGGATATGCAGGGTTTTAAAAAGCCAGGCAATGATTACGTTCTGAATGAGTTGGCTACAGTATCCCTCAACGATTATGATGAATCAGTTGTGCTCCTATTCAACCCACCATTTCCCTAGCGAAGACTAACAAACAAGTATAAACGTGAAAATTTGTGGCTAGAACTTTGCTACCATGGACTATCGTGGAATGGTGGCGACTATGATTATACTGAAATAGGAAAAATTCTTCAAGATCAATTGCAAGACGCCAAAAACATTTACGTCATTGGTGAGATAAAGAAGTTATGGTTGGAGCGTTTCAACTTTAAAGTTACCGATATCACCGAAATGGGCTATCCATCTTTCAATCATCAAAGATCTGTGTCTATATGTACTAACCACAATGGAGCGTGCAAGACTACTTGTGCCCGTTACAACGTAAAGCGTATGAAACAGTTTTACCTCAACGATTCCAACATGGAGTGGGAAGACATTATGGAATGAGAAGATATTGATGAATAAAAACTTTAAGTGTAATTGAGGGGTTGATAGACAGGTAGAACCTCACAGGATAGGAGCAAGGTGGGGCTTCTATCCACCTTAAAAATTTTTTAATCATATAGCTAACCGCTAGGTGACTACGGTGCTCTCGCAAGCAGTCAGTCGGGGCGTGGGTTACATAAACGTGATGAGGTCGTTAGAGGCTTTCATTCCCTAATAATGGGTAAAAGCAGCTCGACCGTTGCTCCTGAGCAACAACAACTGATACAAAACGATACAAAAAAGCCGCAGTGGAAAAAATGTTCGGAAAAATTTTCGACAGATACCTGTTCTTTGCCCGAGCAAAAGGGTTATAAAAAGTTTTAAATATATCGTTGAGAAAGCTACCTGTGGAAAACGTGTTATGCAATAATCACAGATATGTATCCAATGTATGTGCTCTACATAATGCATTGATGATTAAAACATGGATGCTTCACCAACATTCTGTGAATGAATTAAGTGAATCGTTTCGTGCCATGTACATGTAATGTATCTAATGAATAATAAATACATATTTTTTAAAATGAATTGTTAATTATTATTTTACCTTTGTTTCATCATTAGTGGATTACACTTATAAAATAAAGTTTCAAATATAATTATTTTACTGCTGTATTGCTAAATAAACTATTTTTATTGCATAATAAACACTTTATTTGAAGTAAATAGTTCTAAGAATTTATTTATTCACTTAGAAAAAAACAAGATTTCTAAGAGTTTTTCATAAGAGAATACGATAAATTTCGAGAAATCGAAAGATAATTTTTTAATAATTTATAAACTATGCTTTAAAAGTTTTGAAATACAATTTCTTTTTTTTTTTTTTTTCAATACGGAGAAATACTTTAAATGTACTATAAAATTTATTTCCATATAGTTTTTTTGTTTGTGAATTGTTTAACGAATTGAATTACCCGTAATATTATAAGACGAAAGAGTATGGATAAGGAGAGCGCAATTGAAATACTCTCGAGTTCCAAGAATCGCGCAGTGTGAATATCGGAACAAAGAGGAGGTGCGATAGATAACGCATGAGAGAGAGAGAGAGAGAGAGAGAGAGAGAGAGAGACTATAGTTTCGTATGGGTCATGCTCGTATGCGCTATAAGAAGCAAATTTAGATGCGAGTATACATATGACTCGATAGCCGAGTGGGTATGGTGACTGCTCAGTGATCTGAAGATCGTGAGTTCGAATACACCATCAAGCGTTTTTTTTTTTTCATATTAAAACAAAATTTTTGTAATGTATTTGTTTAGTATTATACATAGTCGATAAAAAAGTTAATAAATCAATAGTTAACATTATCCTAAGTCGGTCAAACAATATATAAATTAATAATAATTTACCTACGGCACAGGGTCTTACCAACAGGGGAGCCGGGGTGAGCCAGACACCGCAAGGGGGAGCGGGTGAGCGAGAATCGCGGAGGGGGTGAGGAGAGATTATAGCTTCGTTTACGTCATGCCCGCGCCCGCTATAAGACGCTTATTTAGATGGGAGTATACATATGACTCGATAGCCGAGTGGGTAAGGTGACTGCTCAGTGATCTGAAGATCGTGAGTTCGAATTCACCCTCCGGCGTTTTTTTGTTACATATAAAAAAATTATTTTGTAATAAATTTGTTTAGTATTATCCATAGTTGATGAAAAGGTAAATAAATTATCCTGAGTCGGTAGAACAGTATATAATAATTATTTACCTACAGCGTATGGTCTTAGCAACAGGGGGTGGAGGTAAGCCAGAAACCAGAAGGGAAGTGGGTGAGCTAGAAACGATAAGGGTAGGGGGTGAGCCAGAAAATACAAGGGATGGGTGTGAACCAGAAAACACAAGGGGAGGGGGTGAGCCAGAAACCACAAGAGGGGGGGGGGTGTTAGATTATTGGAGAGGTGGCAAGGCGAGCGGGGGGGTGTTGGGTTATTGGAGAGGTGCCAGGGCGAGCGCGGGGGGGTGTTGGGTTACTGCGCCAGAACCATCCTGAGCCAGATCCATCCTAGCTATACTACTGCCATTCACTCCGCTGCACCTTTGGGTAATCCTACTCTCCTGAACATATCATTCAGTGGAGATTGAGAGATTTTTTTTGTACTTTGCTCTCTACCGTCGGGAACATATTCCTCTTCAATATCCGAAGACAATTCTTCTTCACTCTCGTCGGTTTCACTTTCTACTTCCACCACTAACTCACTTTCCTCAGCAAGACTTTTTTTTCGGACATCGATTTTCACATTGTTCTTCCTGATCTTCATCAACTTGCATAGCATCAAGCCCTTGTATAAAGCTGTCTCGTAAATTCTTATCTTCGTAACCTTCGACAATGTTATCTGTGGACCCTTTGTGGATCTTATTTATCCCACTCACATTTGTATACAATAGTAACAGTCACTTTTGTCCAATGGTTTTTTCCAAATTGCTGGTTTTCGAAATTTAAGTTTATCTTTATTCTGATGTTTTTCAAATCTTGTCAACATACTATAACAAGCAGCACATATCACATGTCGTACCCAATTGGTATCTTGTTCTAAAACTTCTATACCGAAACACATTTTGAATAAACTTCTGACCTTTACTGTAATATTTTTCCTATTTTTTTTATATATACTCAGCACAAACATATCAAAAACAATCCGGATCACCTGTGCAATCGTGGTCAATGCCCTGTCTAGATTTGGAAGGATCAGATATATTTGTATTTTTTTTTATACCCATAACTCTATGAAAATCCGCACGCTAGGAATCCTATCCCAATCGCAGGTGAGTTCGCCGTCCCAGGGGTGATAACCCTTATCCTAGGCCTAAGTATGAGGGCTTTCCGACTTTGACGAGGACAATAACAACTCGTCGTCGGACATACTACGGCATCATCCTTAAATCTTAGCACTCCGCTGTAGGACAGCGCGCCTCGCTGGCTTCGTTACCACGTAAGGCTGGAAGAAAATCATTCCGCACATCCCTTTCAGGTGGTTATCATTGTTCCAGTAGCTTCCATGGTAGCAGGATTTGATGGTAAGTAATATTTTTGGTAAGTTAAATTTTTAGTTTTACTTTTCGACATACTACATTTGCTTTACTTCGTAAATTTCCAGAATGAAATCTGTAGCACATTCTTAGAAGTATTTCATTAGCGTAAACGAAATGTCATGAATTATACTCCAAAAAGATGACATTGTAAGCTTGAATTTAAGAGGAGAAAACTGAGTAATAAAAATAAGTTTGCTTTTGTGTTTAGTTAAAGAAGTTGAATATATCTTGAAAAAAAGTAGGAAAAATATTAGAGAATCGATCAGAAGTTTATTCAAAATATGTTTCGGTATAGAAGTTTTAGAACAAGATACGAATTGAAAGAAAAGTTAAAGAAGTTGAATATATCTTGAAGAAAAGTAGGAAAAATATTACAGAATCGATCAGAAGTTTATTCAAAATATGTTTCGGTATAGAAGTTTTAGAACAAGATACGAATTGGGTACCACTATAACATGTACTGCTTGTTATAGTATGTTGACAAGATTTGAAAAACATTAGAATAAAGATAAACTTAAATTTCGAAAACCAGCGACTTGGAAAAAACCATTGCACAAAAGTGACTGTTATTATTGTTATACAAATGTGAGTGGCATAAATAAGATGCGCAAGAAAAAAAATAGTGCATCTAGTATACAGTGTCACAGACAAAATTAGTCGAAGGTTTTGAAGATGAGAATTCACGAGACAGCTTTATACAAGGGCTTGATGCTATGTAAGTTCATGAAGATCCAGAAGAACAATGTGAAAATCCCGATGTCCGAAAAGAAAGTCTTGCTGAGGAAAGTGAGTTAGTGGTGGAAGTAGAAAGTGAAATCGACGAGAGTGAAGAAGAACTGTCTTCGGATACTCAAGAGGAATATGTTCCCAGCGGTAGAGAGCACAGTCCAAAAAGATCTCTCAATCTGCACTGAAAGATATGTTTATTATTGTAGGATACTTTGTAGGATTATCCAAAGATGCAGCGGAGTCAATGGCCTCACAATTGAAGGCGTTTAATGTATTAGAAAAGAACGTTAATGTAACATTCTATCAAAACCGAGAAGAAGCGTTTCGTAAATACTTCACTAAGGAATCTAATATAGTGTTTTGTACGGATGTAAAAGGACTTGTCGATGAATTCGAACCAAATTTATAAAAGCCAGAAGAATGGAGGTTGTTTATCGATTCATCCAAGCGAAGCTTAAAGGCAGTTCTTCTTCGTAATACAAATGTGTATGCTCCTTTACCTTTGGTTCATTCGATTGTACTTAAAGAAGAATACTCTAATATCAAAATGGTATTAAACAAATTAAAATATAGTGAGCACGAACGGTTAGTCTGTGGAAACCTGAAAATATTGTCCATGATACTAGGGCAACAATTAGGTTTCAATAAGTACCCATGCTATGTATGCATGTTTGATAGTCGAGATAGGGTAAATCATTATAAAATAAATGCATTTGCCAGCCAGGCCGTCACTCACCCCTGGATGAAGCAATGCCGTTAGGCGACCTGTTGTAGATACTGGAAAACTTCTTCCACCTCCTCTGCATATCAAACTTGGATTGATGAAACAATTTGTTAAAGCTCTTGATAAAGAAGTACTTGGAAAGTATGTCTCCAAATGTAACTATAGTTAAATTAAAGGAAGGTATCTTAAATGGACTTCAAATTCGTGAAATATTTAAAGACGAAGAGATTGTCAAAAGTATGAGTGGTACAGAGAAGGCAGCCTGGTTGAGCTTCAAACATGCCGCAACAAAATTTTGAGGAATAAAGATGAAAACTATAACAAACATGAAAATTATAGGAGCATCGTAAAAAATATGGTAGAAAACTTTAAAAACTGAGGCTGCTTAATGAATTTGAAGCTCCACTTTCTTGATTTGCACCTTGATGAATTTCCACAAAACCTTGGGGATTTCAGTGAAGAGCAAGGTGAAAGATTTTATCAGGATCTGAAGGAATTTGAACGTAGATGACAAGGAAAGTGGGGCGTGAATATGATTGCAGACTATTACTGGATGCTGAAAAGAGAAACACAACCAAGAGGCAAAAAACGAAGTAGAAATCCTTTACACAGGTCGTTCGATGACAAAGCATACGCAAGTGTAAACCAATTTAGTTCTCGTTCATAAGATCACCTTCATTTAAGGACTCATGCCGGTTTTCAGTCACTAAATTCCATTACAGTAATCTTCTAAGCCTAAACTAGACTTATAGACGACAACTATGCGAGTATAACCAAATTTTTCCGCTCTCAGAGGTATAACTATGCCATCTTCAGATTCGCCTTAAGCCTGCAGTTGTCTTCAGTTTTTCTTGTAGTCTAAACATCAGGAAAGACTGACACATGTGTCTTTGTGCCTTTACCAATAAAATTCTGGTTGGTATTGACCTAAGACAAATTAAATTCTCCTTTTTTAAGCCTTCCTAATGTCGTCTGAACCTGTGAGAACTCATATTCTTTGTTTTTAAACCTTTACCACTAAAAAACGTGTTTTTTACGATTTGTTAAGGGTATCTTCGAAATTCACTGAGCGACCCCCCAATTTTTTATTGCAGATTCATGTGCAGCAGATCAAAATACATAGGAATAATGTTGTCTCAACCCCAGAGCAATATACTTTTTTTTGTGGGCCTGTGTTTTTATTTGCTCTACCATTTTTTTATTTTCCGATGGATTCGGCTCGGTAAGGAACTGTCGGTTACTTATAATTAAATGAGTATCTACTCCAAAGCCCGTTTGAATCTATCGAGATTTCGCTGAAATAATCGGGCTACTTAATCACATACATAAGTACAGACATACAGACATCTCGGAAAATGCTTAAAATGGACTCATTTTGGGTGGAAAATGGTTTTTATGTTGTAAATTTTCAGAATTTGAAGTGTTACAATTTTCGCCCTGACAAAAATATAAGGCTCTCCCAAGAAGCGATCATGCATAAAGAACAATAAAAATCAGAAAACACACCATATATGTTTCTGCCATGAAAGTAAAAGAATACTGTCTAGATACTTACATGATTATTCAAAGTACAAATATGTCATATAAATTTGAATTTTTTCTACAAAATAATTCGCATTGGTTTTATAACTGGCTAAAAGTGCTTAAAAATAGAAAAATTAAAATTCCAAAAAATCATAACTTTTTCAGAAATGATGCTTTTCTCGATCAGGCGGGGGTAATATACGAAATAAAACAAGTTTATTTTCTTAAGTATTATGAGCAACGTTTCGTTGACTAATCCGTCAACTTCTTCAGGCTAAAAAAATTTTTATTGTTAAAAAAGTTATAATATATATATATATATATATATATATATATATATATATATATATATATATATATATATATATATATATATATATATATATATATATAAAGACCTATACACGTTATTTCTGGTAATCTACAGGGTCCTATAGTTTATCTCTTCAGAGTTCCCTATATAAGCGCGTGACTAAAGAAATAATATCCCTGGGGTTATTGACTCTAGACGCGTCCCAGAAATAACGCTTACGTACAGAAAAATTTCCGGGACGTCCCGGAAAAAACAGCGCGTCCCGGAAATAACAGCGATGTACAGTGTAAACGTCCCGGAACCAACCGTTGCAGATAAATATATATATATATATATATAGACAATGATAATTTGTATACAGAAAACAAACGCAACAATACCTCTTAACAATTTTTGTTGTATGTTAAGCCATGTTAACAAGTCAAAACGGACGAAATTATTACGCCGAATTTTTAACTTATCGGAAATGCGACGAAATAGACATATAAATTCGCGCTTATATACACAGCTAAGACGTGTATACAAGTGGAACAAAAACAATAACACCAGTTCGTCAGCATTTGAATTTCCTTAGTACCGGAAAATATGATTTATTAAGAGTAAATATGTCTTCTTTCTTATTTATGTCATTGTTATGACATTTGATATGCATCATTTCGGACGTTAATCTTTTTTTATAATTGCTTTCTTTATCCAAAATTTCAGCGCACTCCCAATCGAATTCATGGTTAAAAGAATTTTGATGAATGGTGACAACGGAATCTTTATTTTTGTTATTCTTATGTTCATTGACTCGTTTTTTTAACGTTCTTTTTGTTTCCTCTATGTATGTAGCCGGACAATCCTTGCATTTAAATTTATATACAATGTTCGTTCGGTCCCATTTTTTTGTTACATCTTTGCCAAGTTTAATAATAGAGTTAAGACTCTTTTTTACTAACGGGACTGAAGTAATATAGTATAGTTTTAGGATTGACAATAATTTTTTGTAATTATTATTTATATAGGGCAGCTGAATTTTTGGAAGATTTTTGAATTTATCATTGCTTTTTTTGCGTTTATATTTGAGAGATATTTTTCGGTAGTGTATGTTCTTTTTTATAAATTCTAACGGATAATTATTGTTCAGTAACATACTTTGGACTTTTCGCAAATTATCGTTGTCGAATCTTTTATGTGACAATAGTATTGCTCGATCGACAAGGTTGTAGACAATGTTTTTCTTTTGCTGTACTGGATAATTTGAAGAAAAGTTAATTAGTCTCCCGGACGACGTTGATTTTTGAAACCAATTTGTAATTAATCTATTATTCTTTTTTATGATGGTTATGTCCAAAAAGTTTATACTATTATTATTTTCTAATTCATATTTATTTATTTATTTATTTATTTATTTATTTCCAGAAAATATTTACATTACATTATTATATACGAAATATACATAAGTAAGTAAATCCTACTGAGGCAAATATTATTGCCTGTGTGTAGATCTGGTACACAGAAAACTTACAAACTAAAAAAATATTACAAACTACAAAATTCTTAAAAAAACTATATAATGTTATGTGCGTAGTGTTAGTTAACATCGATAAAATCCATTGTAGTACATAAATAACAGTTAAATAATTTGTTAGATATATTGGTTAAGATTTAATTATTATTTTGAAATTATATTGCATCTTTTACTATAAACATTTTTAATTTTTTCTTCATTAATTGTCTACTTAAATTCATAACTTTGAGATCCTTAGATAGCCCATTAAAGACCCTTATAGCTTCATTGTAGCTATTTTTATCACTAATTCTTTTATCACATTTAGGTAATTGAATTGTTTTGTTTCTGGTCTTGCTCGCACTGTTTATATATTTATTTCTTAATGTAGAATAATGTAAGGATATTGACTCTAACTGGAATAATTTTTTTATTTCAAGAGGTGGATTAGTTTGAGAGAATTTATTTTTATTTATGATTTTCAATATTTTGTTTTGTGTTGATTGTATTAGTTTCATATTATTATCGTACGCACCACCCCAGGCAATTACCCCATAATTGATTAGACTATGAAAGAAAGCATAATATATTATCATTAATGTTTTTGTATCCATCATATTTTTTATCTTGGCAAAGACAAAAATTAGGTATTTGGTTTTTTTAATGATATATCTTATATGCTTATCCCATTTCATATTATAGTCGAAATACAGCCCTAAGTATTTATGACTTTCAACTCTTTTTATTAATTGCGTTCCTATTTTGATGTTTAGTGTGCCAGGTACACTATCACAGTAGTTTCCGAGAGTCATATAGACCGTTTTATCTATATTTAGCGACAGTTTATTTTGTGCAAGCCACTTGGCCACATGATTAAGGTAAGCACACATTTTTTCTTGAGCTGAGGACCACATGTTATCACTTGATATGATAACCGTGTCATCAGCATAGGACATGATTGTGTCATTTTGCATACTTCCTAGTAAGTCATTGACATAAAGTATAAAAAGTAATGGTCCTAATATAGTTCCTTGGGGAACACCCGTGGTAAATTCTTTATATTCACTTTTACAGTCTTGAATTTTTACTCTTTGCCGCCTATCTGTGAGATAGCTAGTCATCAGTTTTAAGGCACTACCCCTTACTCCATATCGTTCAAGCTTATCTAATAGAACTCTATGATTAACAGTGTCAAATGCTTTGGCTAAGTCTAGAAAAGCAACAATTATTGGTTTACTTTTATCTAAGTTTTCGTATATGATATTTGATATATAATTTAATGCGTCAGTAGTTCCCCTATTTTTAACGAAGCCGTATTGTTTTTCTGATATTATGTTATGTTTTTCAAAAAAGTGGTATAATCTATTATAAATTATTTTTTCAAAAATTTTTGCAATGTTCGATATTAAAGAGATTGGTCTGTAATTATTGATATTAGATTTTTCACCAGCCTTGTAGATAGGGACTACCTCAGCATTTTTGAGCGCGTCAGGCCAGATAGATTTCACAATACATAAATTGAAGATATATTCTAAGGGCACACATATATATTCAGAGAGAATTTTCAATGATTTAGCGTTAATATTGTCTACACCTCCAGATTTATTTTTCAATGTATTGATTATTTTGTATATCTCAGCAAAATCTGTCGGACGAAAGAAAATAGATTCAGGATTCCTATCTGGAAGTTTCAGGTTATTATTATTTATATTAGCAAATTGAGCACTCAAATTTGGTCCTATTTTACAAAAATAGGTGTTCATAGCATTTGCTATATCAGTTTTATTTTCGATTTTTTGATTGTTATCGTATATATAATTTATTGGATTATCATGCACACTATTTCTCCCTAATTTAGTTTTAATTATGTTCCATAATTCCTTAGAGTTCCCGCTATTTCGTTTTACCATTTCCTTTTCATATTTAAATTTTGCTTCTTTAATAACTTTATTCAATATCTTAGTGTAATTTGTATACTCTTTTTTTAGGGCTTCAGAAGTGGGATTGTTTTTCCATAAGATATACAGTGTCTCTTTAGTAGTACACGAGACTATAATAGCACTAGTAATCCAATTTTTTCTCGGAAGTTTATTTTTAAATTGTTTTTTGGTAGTGGACGCATCAATACAATTGTTTATCATGTCTATTAATGCGTTAACTGCAAGATTAGGATCCTGCATAGACAATATTGAGTACCAGTTTGAATTATTTGCAACATGTTTTAACTTGTTGTAATTAATTGATTTCATATTGAATTTCTTCGGCTGATTTATTTATAATTTATCTATAGTTATAAATAATGGGTAGTGATCATTAAATGGATTCGTTATTTTAAATGAATTAATATTTATATTTTTAGTTTTTATATAGAAATTGTCGATGCAGGTACCTCTTTTATTATCAGATGAAGGCCTTGTTATTCCAGTAAAGCATGGCGTAAATTTATATTCCAAGAGATCATTTAAAAATTCTTGTGTTATAAGGTTATCTGTTGAGTCAGTCTTACTAAAATTTTCGTCTAATATATCAATGTTAAAATCCCCGATTATACAATGGTTCTTAGTATTTAATTGATCTCTTAGGAATTTTTTCAGGCTATGTACAAATTCATACTTTTTTATATTGTGTGATCTATAGATCGCTGAGATTCTTACAGTTTCGGTGCCAATTAATTTTATAACCGAGCTTAAGATACGTATGTTGTCGACCACTATAATTTCTGTGTGTTCAGATAGTTCATCCTTTATATACATCATAACTCCATCTGCTTTATTCATTTTACTCTCACTATAGTAACTTTTGTAACCTGATATGTTGTACAATGGAGTATATTGCACATTCCAAGATTCAGTACATATAATGACACTTGGTCTTACGGCTAAACATTCAATAAAAGTTTCAAGTTTTTCAAAGTTTTGTTTTACACTTCTAATATTTACACATAAAATCAAATTTTTACCTTTATCGATACTTTTATTGAGTGTTTGTACATTACCAAAAGCTTGTTCTTTTTGTGAGATAATTTCAAAATTTAGTTGTTGTTGATCCATGTTCAAATTCAGAAAGTTCAGAAGTTGCTGAGTCTGTTGGGTAATAAATTTGTGATATGGTTCTGTTTAAATTTATTGGTGAGGTTGTGGCCGATAAATTACCAGCTGATGTTGCCGGACTGATAAAAATTCTACTTTGTCTTCTTGGTGTCGTTACGTCCGGTGATTTACCGGCAGCTGTATCAGTGTTTTGTCACTGTGATTGAAACTTTACTTTACCTACATATTTTGGAATGTGCGGTCTCACTGGATATGTAAACTGTAAATTATTGTGATACGCATTAAAAGTGTTAATAACACACTCTACATGTTCTTTTTTTATACAAATAATAGTGTCATCTACGTATCTATAGAGTGCAATTATGTATGTTTTTTAATTTTTCTAAGCACGACTTTTCTAAATCATCCATTACAATGTCAGCAAATAACGGCGAAATGGGTGAGCCCATTGGCGTTCCAAAAATCTGTCTATAATATTCATTGTTGAACGTGAAAAAAGTGTTGTTATATAGAAAGTGTACACATTTTTTTATTTCATCTAGTGGAATCGTGCAATTTGAAACGATCGATTGTGCTCGTCTGTCAATACTCTCGCACACTAGTTCTACCGGGATGTTTGTAAACAAAGATTTGACATCTAATGAAAGTAATACATAATCACTGTTTAAATGAACATTTTTAAGTTTTGTCTTTAATTCAAAGCTATTGTCAATATGAGAACGTGGAAGTCTTATACAATTCTTTAATTGTTTATAAATAATATTCGCTAAAAAATAGATGGGACTGTTAACTAGAGAGATAATAGGTCGTAAGGGTGCGCCCTCAGAACTGTGTCCGTCAAAGTTAATTGATTGTTGTGAAATTGTTTGTGAAGAAATTTATTGTTATTCAGAGATTTCAAAATTTTGGAAGTTTCTTTTATCAATGAATCTAAGGGATTTTTTTTGACTTTTTTATACGTGTTATCGTCAGAAAGACGTTCTAACATTTTATTGTTATAATCTCATTTACAAAGGCACACCGTTACGTTGCCTTCCGCTTTAGTGAAAAAAATATTATAATTTCACAACAATCAA
Organism: Torymus aiolomorphi; assembly: GCA_036365515.1. Classification (NCBI taxonomy): domain Eukaryota; kingdom Metazoa; phylum Arthropoda; class Insecta; order Hymenoptera; family Torymidae; genus Torymus; species Torymus aiolomorphi. The sequence continues at coordinate 17,087,239 of CM070874.1, forward strand.
TTAACTTTGACGGACACAGTTCTAGCCAAATGCTACGGATTACCAAAAATACACAAGGAAGGCGCACCCTTACGACCTATTATCTCTCTAGTTAACAGTCCCACCTATTTGTTAGCGAATATTATTTATAAACAATTAAAGAATTGTATAACTCTTCCACGTTCTCATATTGACAATAGCTTTGAATTAAAGACAAAACTTAAAAATGTTCAGTTAAACAGTGATTATGTATTACTTTCATTAGACGTCAAATCTTTGTTTATAAACAGCCCGGTAGAACTGGTGTACGAGAGTATTAACAAACGAGCACAATCAATCGTTTCAAATTGCACGATTCCACTAGATGAAATAAAAAAAAAAAAAAAAAAAAAAAGTGTACACTTTCTATAAAACACTTTTTTCACGTTCAACAATGAATATTATAGACAGATTTTTGGAACGCCAATGGGCTCACCCATTTCGCCGTTATTTGCTGACATTGTAATGGATGATTTAGAAAAGTCGTGCTTAGAAAAATTAAAAAACATACATAATTGCACTACTCTCTTTTACTATAGATATGTAGATGACACTATTATTTGTATAAAAAAAAAGAACATGTAGATTGTGTTATTAACACTTTTAATGCGTATCACAATAATTTACAGTTTACATATGAATTAGAAAATAATAATAGTATAAACTTTTTGGACATAACCATCATAAAAAAGAATAATAGATTAATTACAAATTGGTTTCAAAAATCAACGTCGTCCGGGAGAGTAATTAACTTTTCTTCAAATCATCCAGTACAGCAAAAGAAAAACATTGTTTACAACCTTGTCGATCGAGCAATACTATTGTCACATAAAAGATTCCACAAAGATAATTTGCGAAAAGTCCAAAGTATGTTACTGAACAATAATTATCCGTTAGAATTTATAAAAAAGAACATACGCTACCGAAAAATATCTCTCAAATATAAACGCAAAAAAAGCAATGATAAATTCAAAAATCTTCCAAAAATTCAGCTGCCCTATATAAATAATAATTACAAAAAATTATCGTCAATCCTAAAACTATACAATATTACTTCAGTCCCGTTAGTAAAAAAGAGTCTTAACTCTATTATTAAACTTGGCAAAGATGTAACAAAAAAATGGGACCGAACGAACATTGTATATAAATTTACATGCAAGGATTGTCCGGCTACATACATAGGGGAAACAAAAAGAACGTTAAAAAAACGAGTCAATGAACATAAAAATAATAAAAATAAAGATTCCGTAGTCACCATTCATCAAAATTCTTTTAACCATGAATTCGATTGGGAGGGCGCTGAAATTTTGGATAACGAAAGCAATTATAAAAAAAGATTAACGTCCGAAATGATGCATATCAAATGTCATAACAATAACATAAATAAGAAAGAAGACATATTTACTCTTAATAAATCATATTTTCCGGTACTAAGGAAATTCAAATGCTAACGAACTGGTGTTATTGTTTTTGTTCCACTTGTATACACGTCTTAGCTGTGTGTATAAGCGCGAATTTATATGTCTATTTCGTCGCATTTCCGATGAGTTAAAAATTCGGCGTAATAATGTCGTCCGTTTTGACTTGTTAACATGGGTTAACATACAACAAAATTGTTAAGAGGTACTGTTGCGTTTATTTTCTGTATACAAATTATCATTGTCTAAATATATATATATATATATATATATATATATATATATATATATATATATATATATATATATATATATATATATATATATATATATTTTATGTTAGTTTCCAGGACATTCCAGATGTTTAACGTTGGTTTCGGGGACATTTGTTAGTTTTGGGGACAGTCCCTGAATCTACATATGTTAAACGTCAGTTTTGAGGACATCGGCCCCCATAAGAGACATTATTTCTTTAGTCACGTATAGGTATACAGTAACATGGGGTCCTGGGAACTAACGTTATACAAGTTTATATATATATATATATATATATATATATATATATATATATATATATATATATATATATATATATATATATATATATATATATATTATAACTTTTTTAACAATAACAATTTTTTTAGCCTGAAGAGGTCGACGGATTAGTCAACGAAACGTTGCTCATAATAGTTAAGAAAATAAACTTGTTTTATTTCGTATATTACCCCCGCCTGATCGAGAAAAGCATAATTTCTACAATAAAACCATGGAGGGTGAAAAAACAAAAATCTTCAATTTAATCATAATTTTTTCAATTTGCATTCTTCGAATGCGGACCAAAGGATCTTTTCTTTTCAAAATAACGTATTGGATGGCAAAAAACAATTATTTCGTTATTTGTTTAAGAAATTGTTGTTTAAACAAATCTGTAGCACTTTTATCAAAAAAGACCTCTAAATTCGAATTCTGGAGCCCATAATATGCAACCATTTTTACTTAGATTACTGCATACTGTACGGTATCCAGTGTCCGGACTAAGGTAGACCGAATCTGATTAAAAGAACTGCTCAGAGAAAGTGAGAGTATGATAAGATACAGAATTAAAGTATGTACTTTACATACATAAACTAGGGAAATAGTAAAATATAAAGGAAAATTTCAATGGTAGACGCATCTTGTATTTTCATATGTTATCTTTGATATCAAAAGGGTAATTATTCTGACAATTATTATTTTTGTGATACAGTACAACGAACTTATTCTTACAAACATTTATGTTATTATTAGGAATGACTTTAAAACTCGTGTATGTTTATAACATTATTTATCAGGAAGTAAAAATTCTTCACAAGTTATTTATTTTAAATTTCATTTTATTCACTAAAAATTTTTTTAGTTGAACCCCTCTTCAAAGGCACTGTGACATAAAATAAAAAGTCCTAAAAACAAAATTGACGACTGAAGCTATGGAAATATAAGAATATTCTGAAAAAGTGTGTTGGAATAATCAACGTTGACCGTCGATTATTCCAACTTGCCAAGCGTTTTCGAGCTAAAAATGCGGCTTGGAAATGCGACGACTTTGTCAAGGTGAGCACTTGTACGCGCTCACCCATAACCAGAAGCTTCGTTCGGTGAGTGCCGGCAGCAATCGATAGTTTTCGGCACAGTGCGTGGTGTACTTACACGCTTGCGCTCATGTAAGTACACGCAATATATCTGTGTATGTTGCGACTACTCGCACTTTCTCTCATATCATTCTCGCCAGACTCGCGGCAACGGACTTGCGACGACCAGCTCGCGACACGCGCTCGCTCACTTCCAGAGCTCAGACTAAAAACCTGTAATCAGACGCACAGTGTAAATATCTTGTAAATAAATCAGAATTAATTACATCAAGCGCGCTGATTTCCTTCTTTATCACCCTCATCCAATTCTAAGAAGATCCGGGCAAACAACACCGAAGAGTGGCGCGACGCAAATACCTGGAGCATGCGGCGCCGCCTACTTCCAAGAACAAAGTGGAATAGTTACTATTGAAAACTTACATGGAATGTGGACTGCTGTCATCTTCTAGATTGCATTGCTTAGATACATTAAAAAATAACATCCTTTTATACAGACGATATGTGCACGACTGCTTTTTGATTGTGAAGTGAGACCAAATTAGAGACCATTGTAAACACTTTTAATAATTACAATAGGTACCTACAATTCACGGTAGAAATCGAGTCAAAGAACAAAATTAGCTTCTTAGATACTGAGATCTCCAGGATTGACAATAATCTCCCCCTCACTAATTGGTACAGAAAAATACTGCATTCAGCCGGTACATCAACTTCCTTTCTCACCATCCTCTCTCTAAAAAAATAGCTATCATTTACAGCCTAATTTATAAATGTATATTACTCGCATATCCCTCTTTTCTTCGCCAGAACATAAACATAGTTATAAATTCCCTTCTTGCTAACTACTATCTCCCAGAATTCATTGACAAATACATAAATAAATGAATCGCTCACATCCAAAACACGCAATCCAACAATAACAACAATAATCCTAACAACAAGCCTACCTTACATAACAATAATGCATCCATTGTTCTTCCATTCTGTAAATATATCACACCTAAAATTAATCAAGTTTTACGAAAACACGATCTAACCCCCATCAATAAACAAATTAACAATATGATAAAACTAGGTAAAGACACCCGCAATAAATTAGAAGTTAGTAATTTTGTTTATAAGGTAGATTGCTCTGACTGTGAGGGTAAATACGTAGGTATCACTACACGTAAATGGGGTTTACGTAGAAACGACCACCGTAGAGTGGTTATTAATAACAAGGTAGAAGAGTCCGCCCTCGCTTTGCACTTTTACAGTACAGGATATAACATTAACGTTAACAGTTTTAAAATCATTGACCGAGAAAATAACAAGAAAAAAAGAGAGTTTTCGGAGGCCTTGCACATATGGATCTACGGAATGGTGCGATTGTTTGTAACTTTTTTTTAAAGTAATTGATTGCCGCTATATTACCCATATACTATCACAACAACTCGGTTAATAAAATCGAAAACACTAAAAACTCATGCATCTGTATAAAAATTCAATACATCTCATAAAAATACACAAACTTTAATTTCACAGCTCTGTTCTGTTTTTAATACACTCTCATATCATCCTATTAATCGCAAGTGAACTGGCGCCAAACCGCGATATGTAAACACTCCCTCACACAAATTTGTCTCATCGTCTATACCTTGGCGCGGTGCGAGAACTGGACGCGAATTTACATCTTACCTGCGGTCCTTCCGCCACCCGGGTACTAAGATGACGGCAGCCCACATTCCACGTAAGTTTTGAATATTAACTATCCCACTTTTTCAAGCGTTATGTTGTCTTTTGTTCTCACACATTATTTCTCCCGGTATTCTAGTGCCGTTCCTAGACTTACTAGTCTCACTACATTCGATTATGTAGCAACTCCTTCGTAAAATACATCAGCTGAGAGCAATACTTCGTGTGATATTCAAATTATTTATATTTCTATAGCTTCAGTCGTCAATTTTATTTTTTAAAACTTTTGTTATTTTATGACACAGTACTTTTGTAGAGGGGTTCAACAAGGAAACCCGAAACAATGGCGATTTTGTTAATTGTTAAATGAATTTTTAAATGATTGTTATTAAATCTGGTATAATTACGAAACAACCAAATTATCATTTAAAAATTGAACGATGGGAAGGGTCAACCCTCAAAATAAAACAACTTCACATTCTATCTTCCAACCTTTCGCTGAACCATGTTGGCAGCCTCTTCAGGGAAATGTTTATTAACAATACAAGCAATATATGTACATTAAAAACATATGGTTATCAAACGCTTTTCAAAATCAGAATGAACAAAAAACATAAACTTACTATAATATCCACGACATGTTAAAAATTTTATTTTATTTTATTTTTTTTTTCTATTGTGGTAACAACTACATTGTCAACAATTCTAACAAAGAGTAACATAGTATGTAAACTAAAATACTAAATAAGGAAAGATTTGACTAGAATATATAGTCATTGCCACAACTGTTACTGTCCGTACATATTATACACACGTAAGCCTACAAGAAACTTAGAAAAGGACAGACGAAGTCCGTAGTCATACTAACGGGGCATGGGCATTAATCTAAATATATCTCGTGAAAATACTGTTATATCTTGCAAAAATTAATTAGTCTATTATATTGTGAATTAAAAAACTTGGTATCCTCCTGTCTATTGATGGTATGATCATTAATTTTTATATGTAACATTTCTAAAATTCGTCTTTTATCAAAAATATGTTCTCTGTCTATTATAACAGTATTGTCCCAATCAAACACATGGCTAGGATTTTCAAAAATATGTTTCGGAACAGGCATTAATATATTATTATTAATATCTATCGAATAATCGATTTTTTCCACAGACTTTTTGTGTTCTTGAATACGGGTTTTTAATGAACGTTTACTTTCACCAATATAAACACTACTACAACTACCGCAATTGAAAAAAAAAAATTTAACATGTGGATATTATAGTAAGTTTATGTTATTTGTTCATTTTGATTTTGAAAAGCGTTTGATAACCGTATGTTTTTAATGTACATATATTGCTTGTATTGTTAATAAACAGTTCCCTGAAGAGGCTGACAACATGGTTCAGCGAAACGTTGGAAGATAGAATGTGAAGTTGTTTTATTTTGAGGGTTGACCCTTCCCATCGTTCAATTTTTAAATGATAATTTGGTTGTTTCGTAATTATACCAGATTTAATAACAATCATTTAAAAATTCATTTAACAATTCATATGAAGGTATTTCACACACCATTATAAGTTTATTTAAACATATACATTCACTATTTCAGAGACAGATATGCTGATAATAATCTTGAGAATAAACTTTTATTGTATACTTTGCAAATACATCGAAAACAAATCGAGTCTTCAGTTTTGAGAATTCAGATTTCAAGAATTGAAATAAGTTATCAGAAATGCGTCTTCAAATATGATTAAAAGGCTTACTGGGAAACATACAAATTTTGACATGATATCCCTATTTTAATATGGGATTTGATTCTGGTAGTATTGAATCATATCGTACGTTTTTGTACGAATGTTTAAATAGCTATTTCGAATAACATTTAACATAAAAGCTGCAGCCTCCCGATCAGTAGCCGTAGGTGCAAATCGACTCCTTAAGAGTTTAATAGTTTGGCCTCTAAAACAAGGAAGGCCTGTGTCCAGCATAAGAGAAACTAGAGATATAATAGCTTCTTGATAAGGTCTGTAAACGAATTTAATGAACTTAATAATGTAATATTCATAATTCAAAGTTGATAATTATAACATTATTCTATACCTGATGGCCAGAAAAGCTTGTACACAGAGTTCCATGAACCAACGAAATGGTGCAGCTTCCATTTTTCCTCCCATTACTAACACCATTTCATCAGTGAGTTTAATATCTGGTTCAAATCCCAAATTTCCTCCAGGTGAACTTTCAAACATAAAGCCGAAATCAATATGAATGATATGTCCTTCTTCATCTATCATTATATTTCCATTATGTCGATCTTTAATTTGAAGTATATATGTAATAACACTATAAGCAGCCATAGATTTTACAAAATTTCGTCGGACATTTTGGAAGGATTTGGAAGTTTCATCCCCATAAACAGACAAAAAATACTCATACATTCCATAATCTGTTTGCCGACCTAATTGATCACGTGATTTTGCTTTAGGAACGCATTCTATAACGCCACACTAAAAATAAGATGCATTAAAAAATTATTTTTTATAACATTTTAATATAATTAAAAATTTTCTTACTCCAGGTGCAGTGGCCACCACTCGATATGGAAAAAGAAAAAGATTAAGGCCAACTTGTTGAAATACGTGCTTAAATATACTAATGACTTGTAAAGCTAACATATCTTGTCTTACATCATCTCCCACTTTAAATATAGCAGCTTGCCAAGTTTCTTTACCAGAATAATTCATTTCAACTTTCACATCAGCAGACACGGCCATTGCAATATTTTCTAATTCTTTTATTCCGTAACGTTGCACTTTAAACCTTGCTAAAAATGGTGCTTTTGCAGCACTCTGCATTGGTGTTCCACTATCATAATCAATATCTATAACCATGGCTTCAGGATTTGAAGGCAGATAACATCCTGGCTGTACCTTTATTTTTTTTAAAGCAGCAAGACAAGCTTGCTTTCGTTCTGGCCCTTTCGGATAAGGTCTGATTTCTCCAGATATACTTGTAATTTTCTCAAAGAAATCAAATTCTCTTTCATAAAATGCTTTTGCTGGTCCGGACAAAGCGTATAAAATAATTTTTACTAGAGCATCCAATGTATCAAACAAATATGGATCTTTGATTTGTTTATCTTCATCCACGTACATATTGGTATGCATATTCCAAATTAACTGATGCGCTACAACCTGAAAAAAAATAATTTTTTTAATGCAAAATAACATTGACTCATTAAACATTGTACCATATGAAGAAAGTTTTAAAATTAATATTTTAATTTAAAAAATTTGGCTGTTAAAGTGACAGAAGATAAAATATGTTCAATTAAAATATTTCAGTTGTAAGTAAAAATGTTCGATTAAAATCGATTCAATGAATTAAAAGCAAGTGTTGATTCAAAACAAATTAGGCTCCATTTCATGGATTTTAGTAGGAAATATTTCAAATGGTATGTAAAAATTATCTTAAAAACAATCAACGTCTAAACCCGTTCACTGGCACAATGGCAGAGACGCACACTGGCCGATGGTAAAAGCCACACTGAGGGGAGGGGAGAAACTTCGGACAATCCGGTAGATTTTTTTTAAATTCCACTACGTAAGCGGGATGTGTGAAATAGAACGATTTTGGTATCTGAGACCATGCATTGTGAAATTAACATCAAAATCTAATATTTTAATACATTGCTGACCTCTAGAGCGAACTTTTCTAATTAGAATTTATCTATTTGAGTCTGCGTATTCGTTTTCTTTTACATACATAATCCTGCGTAAATGTGATATTAATTAGGTGAAGTATGCATTAGGCATAAAAAACAATAACAAATATAGGTAGGATATAATGTGTAAAAATATTGAAACAAAGCTCTGGTATGCCGAACTAGAATATATCTTTAGCCTGCAAATCCAACATTTCTACGGGACTAATCATATTAGCGACTTCTGCTATAAGCTATTATAGTTTTTGAAGTTATTTAATTATTAATGAAACAATTTATATACAGGGTGTTCTAAAAGTAAGGCACTTACTTTTAGAATCAATTACCTAAACAAAAATGATGACCCCCCAGGTCAATAGTATTTTCGACGAGGGTTCCAACGGTGACCTTCAATTTGACCTTAGACGTGTTCTCAAGGTCATTTGAAGATCAACTCCATTTTGCTTCCTCCTAGAGGAAACTTTGTGATAGTAATTTTTTGAGTTATTGTAAAAACATGTTATAATTGTTTTTCGAGGTGTTAGGAATCAAAATGCATGATTTTTGAAAAATGTCTGTATGGATGTCTGTATGGATGTGTGTGTGCGTGCGTGCGAGCGTGCGTGCGTGCGTGCGTGCGTGCGTGCGTGCGTGCGTGCGGTTGGAGGGGTGGGTGTATGTGCGTGTGCGTGTGTGTGTACGCCTGGATCTCAGCTTCTACTCGATCGATTTTGACGGGACAGGTCTCATTTATTTTGTTTTTTTTTATGTGATGGTGGGTCAAAATTCGTTTTTTATTCGCCGATGCGTTTTTGTTTTATTTCGAATTTCCGATTTTCTCAAAATAGATTTTTGGTTTTGTTTAATGATAAGATCGAGATATTTGAATCGAATGGATAGCATTCGAAAGAGCATTAAGGGGGTCAGACACCTTTACAATTTTCTTCATAAAATGACCTGAAAAAAATTAATTTTCATAATTAGAAATATTTAGAAGTAATAGCTTAAAAATATATTCAATTTATGATAAAATGAGACTCAAAAAAAAAATTTTGATCGATTTTAACCAAATATATGGCCATTTCAAAATTTTTGCTCTGCCGTCGACTCCAGATTCAGGAACTGCATATATTTTAATGGGAGAGGTCCTAAAATTTTAGTATTTTATATGACTATTGACTGAAGAGTTGTACGTATCCAATTTATTTGATTAAATCATTTTTTACGGTCAAAAATTGCTAAAAAATCTTAAATTTAAGTGAAATTCAGATTTTTTAGCAATCTTTCACCGTAAAAAATTATTTAATCAAATAAATTGGATACGTACAACTCTTCAGTCAATAGACATATAAAATACCAAAATTTTAGGACCTCTCCCATTAAAATATATGCAGTTCCTGAATCTCGAGTCGACGGCAGAGCTCAAAATTTTACATTATGTAGAAAACAGCTTTAAAGATAAAATTACTAAAATACTTCTTTATTTCTTCTTCTTTATTTCTTAACTCCATCTCTGCCCTGAAATACAAAAAACTATTGTTTTTCGCTCAAAATATTTTACATTTAGAACAAATATTCTGGTACCTCAGTACACGATCTATCAGACTTGTAAGCTATGAGCACGCGTAACAGTCATATCCACATTAGTCAGTCAAGTTTGTTAAGTGGTTTAATATGTAGATCCTTTGGTGCTTTTAAATCCACATGTTTTTAATAATCTTTATCACATATATTAGATTCTTTTACATATACTGAGGTAAATAAAGAATGTGTTGAGAAATCCAAAATCCTTCATGCATGGAATGAAGCCAGTATCGCCATAGCCAAATGCTTGAAAAAAATGTTTATAGCAGCAACATTCCTATATTGATCTTCTTTTAATGTCTGATAAGGTGAACTTCTTTACTTGTCCTTCATTATTCTTTTTCACATATAATATTATTACTTAATAAAGAGAATACGACTGATACATATTTATTGCAGTGCATAACTGTTTGTACTTCAGAAAATAAAATGTCAATTATATCATAGTGAGATTCAGGAAATGGCTGATAATGGTAGCTTTCTGGCAGAAGCGAAGGTTCCATAACATTTTTCTGCACAATAGCATATCTTTCGCTTCCTTTAAAAGTTGATTTAAATCTGTACACTAAATATTTTTTGTAATAGTCAATATAGACTTAATTTTTCTTTAGTATCAATCCCTGTTATTTTAAGTATAAAGTTTCCAATAAAAGTTGAAGTACTAAAAGCTATTTCTAAAACATTAATTCAACTGTCACACGTATTATTCAAAACTTTTAAAAACTGATTTAAAATACTTTTACTTATTATAATACACTAAATGTTTACTCCAAAATCCGTTGGAAACAATGAAAATTAAGAACAACACTTTGTATAGAAAAGGTGCTGATGGCGCTGATGCTGATATCACAGTGTTTATATGAAATGACAGCTGTGCATGTTTGCATTGCTTGCGGACTTTTATATAGGTTAAAATCAGCTCTGTTACAGTGAATCCACATTGCATGCCGTATGCCGTATGCCGTCAGAAAAAAAGTTGTCTGAAATCTATAGGATTTATAACTCTATAGTTATAAATCCTATGGGTCTTCAAACAGCTCTGAGGAACATATATAAAGGGCGCTAAGGGCAAAAAGAAAAAGCAAAAGCACAGGAACAGATGTAAGACTAACATGGATATGTATATCTATATATATGAGGAACAGGAACAGCTAGAAGGAACACCTAGATCTGTTCCTGTTCCTCATATATATAGATATACATATCCATGTTATTCTTATATTTGTTCCTGTGCTTTTGCTTTTTCTTTTTGCCTGTAGCGCCCTTTAAGTACAAGAATAACATGGGTTAGTATATCTGTATATACGAGGAACAGCGAGATACACAAGGAACAAGAGTCTTGTTCCTTGCTGTTCTTCGTATATATAGATGTATAATCCATGTTATTCTTGTACTTTATATCTGTTCCTCAGAGCTGTGTGAAGGCCCTATAGGAATTTTAACCATAGAGTTATAAATATTATAGATTTCGGACAACAACTATTTTTCTGACGGCATACGGCATACGGAATACGGCATGCAATGTGGATTCACTGTTACAATAAAGGAGTGAGCTGTGAGCCTGTAAGAGGCTGTCGTTGATAAGCCAGGTTGTTAGGGTGCCAACTTAACTGCTATATAAGTTTTAAAATCAAATTTTTATTTTTGTCAAAAATACCGTCCATAAATTATATTATTTATTTTTTATCTTTGTATTAATGATTAAAATATTATTTTTGGATCTTTTAAAGTATATACAGACAGATATTTAGAGTGAGAATTTTAAATATATTAAGAACAGTGGAATGAAAAAAAAAAATTAGTAGAAATAATATATGATTATATAATTATGTATACAAGGGGAAAAATGTAATTTGAACAAAAAACAAATGAAAAGCTTTATCAGTGTTTTGTGTATATTCTTAAAACAGAATTAGATAATGCTTTAAAACTAATTGGGACATATTCTACAAGTGTTTTTTTAGTAAAATATGTAATAAAAAAAAATTGATTTTTCGTCATTCTAAAGGTGTCCGACCCCCTTAAAATACCTATATTTTCTGAAAAAAAAATTCTCTAGCTATCACGGTTCTTTTGTTATTAAAAAAACGTGTTTTTTTAAAAAGCTTATAACTCCCAAACTAGACGGTCAACTTTTTTGAGAAAAATCATGATAATGCAGAATATAAATAGCTATAATCTGTCAAAATTTTAATTCTTTCTGTTCATTATCTTTTGAGAAAAAAATTGAAAAATGAAAAAAATGAGTTTTGTACATCCAACGATTACGGGAGTAAATTTGACTTAATCGCTTTAAAATTCCTTCTAGAGATAGATTTTTGATAGCTCTCAGTCGAGTTCTTTGGGCAAAATGATTAGTCCAGAAATTTCAGAAATATTTGAGGTTAAAATATTTTTAACCTTTTTTTCAAATCGTAATTTTTCGAGAACGACTCCATGTATCAGCTTCAAATATATAGACAATTTTGTATGTGGTAATATGTATGCGAATTTTCATCAAGATCGTACGATTACTTTTTGAGATATTTGATTATGAAAATTTTCATATTTTACAAAGTTATTTTCTTTGTCGCATGATAACTAGAGAAAACAAAAATTGGTTTAATCATGTTGAAATTTTATGGAGATGTAGAGTCTATATATTATCGTATAAGTCCTTTAGGTAAAAGAATTATCTCATGATTTTTAGAGATATTTAAGGTTAAAATTCTTTTACGGTTTTTTTCAAAATCGTAATTTCTCAATAACGACTTCATGTATCAGCTTGAAATTTATAGACAATTTTGTATGCAATGTAGGCAATACCTGTGTAAAATTTCATCCAGACTGGATGGTTATTTTTTGAGATGTTTGATATTTAAAATTTTAGTCTTTTTGAAAATGACTTTCTTTGTTGTCACAAAATATAACTACAATAAAATTGTTTAATTTCTTTGAAATTTGGTAGAGATGTAGAGTTTGTATATTATTTATTAGAAAAGTTCTTAGGGTAAAAGAATTCGTTTATGAATTTCGGAGATATTTGAGGTTAAAACTATTTTAGCTCTCTTTTAAAATCGTAATTATTCCGGAACGCATTTATGTATACTAGAAATTGAAAATGACATGCGCTATGCGCTATGCACCGATGCACGCGTGTTATATACATGCTTTTGTTTTCTAATAGCCATTTATTATTTTTAAGGTTAGAACCTTTTTCTTTCTGGAAATTCCAGAAAGAGCACACAAATACGGACAGACATACTACTAGAGAAAAGTACCCTATGTGTGAAACTTCACAAAGAATATATAACTTAAAGTAAAGGTTATTTAGGAATTTTAAAAGGTTTTGACGATAATATTACAATCAAGTATTTGATTTATGTTTCACACATAATTAAAAAAAAAAATCATACCTATTATTTTATTCATATTTTATACATAATTTGAAAATTAATAATTTTTAATCTTCATAAATGAATTTAATTATAATTATGTCATAAATTGTTACGAAAATTATAAATTTTGTCATTAAAAATTCATTAAAGGAATAAGCAAATTATGTTTCAGGAAGCCACGGGCCAATGAATTGGCAGAGATTTTTTTTAATGGAGACCCCTATTTTCGACCCTAGATTCTGGAAGAGCGGAAAATTTTACGTTCACGTGATTTTTCCCTTGACGTGAACTCTTAAGCTTAAGGTCAAGGCCGCGTCAAGTGCAGATCATCAGAATATCGGAACTCCCTTGATTTTGGAATCAATTACTTAAAAAAAAATTATGACCACCAGATCGATAGAATTTTCGACAAGAATTACAATGATGACCTTGATATGACCTTGAATGTATCCTTTAAGGCCATTTTAGGTCAACTTAATTTTTTTAAATGAGAACCTATTTTTGACCCTAGATTCTGGAAGAGCAGATAATTTTACATTCAGATATGATTTATCCCTTGACCTTGAGGTATGATCGCAGATACAGCCTGTTAAGGTAGGTTCTGTGGGGACTCCAGCAGTAACCAAAGAGCCCGCTCCGCGGCAGCGCATGAAGGCGCTACAGCAGCACCTCTGGGCAGAAGAAGCGAGAAAGGTTTACGCTTTCGCTCTTTCTGGTCATGGCCATCCTCATGTGCACATGTATCTCTCGGGTTACAGTACAGTATCTTGTAATTAGGGATTATTATGACTATTTCTTTAATATATGGGTTATTCTGCCATAACTACCCCAGATGGCGTCCAGAGCTTACATAAAAATGGGCGAATAAAAATAAATGTTTCACAGGCTCTAATGTGTATATAATGACGTTGACTTTCTTGGAAGATCTAAAGAAAGCGTTTTTTAAATGTCTGTTAAAAAAATCAATAAAATACAGTCAAAATGTCAATTCTGTTCCTTGTCCTAAACAAGACTTTCAATATCAAACCTTGTTCCACGTGAAAATCAAGCGAAGAAGCCTAATTCCCACATACACATTGTAAATTGCAGGGTTTTTAATATATATTTACATTATTTTTAAGGTCAAATTCAACAAACTACTATTAAATCACGATGGATACTTTTTGTCCAGCGAGTTGTACGAAAATGTTGATAATAGCATTAATTGCTTTGAAAACAGCGCTACTTGGCTCCACAACGACATCTAGCGGTCGATTCCTCCAGCGCCAGTACACGGACGAATGATGGAAGCGTCAAAGCCGTTAAAAATTAGAAAATCCGCGAACGCGAACTACTTCTTTTTCTAATTTCACAGCGTACAAATATTTTAGTCAGTATAGTCCCCCATGTAATCCGCTGTTTAGATTATGTTTCATGGTAAGTAAAATGCATTTTTGTATACACTGAAAAAAATTTGGCGCGCCACCTACTCTTCAGGTGTACGTGCAGCGCCAATTTTAGGGATTAGTGGCTATACTTTCCATCGGAGTAACTGCTACTCCTAAAAGAGTAGCTGGTACTCTTGTAAGAGTAGGAGCTACTCTTATTCGGTATAGCCACGGTGCCAGCCTGTCGGCGCGCCACCTAACCTCGCAGACAGCGTGTGGAAAGTACAACAGTTGCGCGGATTCGGCGCGCACACTACACTGAATAGCGATACTGCTGCTACCTCTTTAGGAGGCGCGCCGAATTTTTTTCAGTGTAGTATTTGGTGGATATATTGAGTATACGCGACGTGCGAACTTTTTAAGTTTAAAAATGTCAGTTCCGTCCCTGTCAGTTCCGTCCTATAAAAGATTAAAATTCATAAATGTTAAAAACTTTTTAATTGAACTGAAATTTTTGGTGTTCGGACTTTTTGCTTCCACAAAGAGGAAGCTTTGTAACGGTGAAAAAAATTTTTGAAACAAAAAATGTTCAAAAACATGTTTTAAGACTTTTGGCACTAAAATCCGTTGGTTTTGATAAAAAAAATGTTCTGGTGTGCGTGTGTGTGTGTGTGTGTGTGTGTGTGTGTGTGTGTGTGTGTGTGTGTGTGTGTGTGTGTGTGTGTGTGTGTGTGTGTGTGTGTGTGTGTGTGTGTGTGTGTGTGTGTGTGTGTGTGTGTGTGTGTGTGTGTGTGTGTGTGTGTGTGTGTGTGTGTGTGTGTGTGTGTGTGTGTGTGTGTACCGGCGATAACTTTTGAACCGATCGACCGATTTACATCGGAAAAAGCTTATTCTCTTCGTTTCGGAGGAGAATAGAGAGAGCATAACCTACTTTTTGATTTTACCGATTTTTTTTTTTATTACCAAAAAACGATTTTGAATTTTTCGTTTTTTTGATTTTTTAATTTGTTTGAGCCAGTATTACTTAAAACTAGATTTTTATTAAAAGGTCTTTAAATTATCTACAATTTCTATTTTTTAAATTTAAATTATCTCTAGCCTGTCATTTGTTATTAATGAAAATATGGTTTATATTTTTTTAATTAATATCTGAAAAACTTTTTCATTTTTCCACTCAAAATTTTTAACACTTATTACACTTATCGAGTACAACATTGTGTTAAAATTTGAAGAGGTTATATTGATTTGTTTCCGAGAAAAAAATTATTTTTAAAAAAATGCGCGTTTTCCTTCCTTTACGATAAAAGGAGTAAAAGTCAATGAATAGTTTTGAAATTTGGCAGAGAATTAGCTTTTTTATATCTAAGGAGTCAGTTCTTTGCCCAAAAAAATCTGACTGTTGTGACCAAAGATATTTGGGTTAAAACTTTTTTATAAATTTCTTATATTTGCATTTTTAAAGAGAATATTCGATTGATTGACTCAAAATTTTTACCACTTATTATTTTACACTTATCGAGTATAACATTGTGTTAAAATTTCAAGAGGTTATGTTGGTCAAAAATTTTTTACTCATTCTAAATTAACCCCAAAACACAAATATAAAGTTTTAGAGCAAAATATGCAATAGTTCTATTTAATTTGTATATCATATTATGACGGAAAATAATTCTTCGTCATTTTCCCCTCTCTCCGCATTACCTCTGGTAACGCAAAAGGCGACGCAAAAGGACGCCTAGCCAAGGGAGAGAGAGAGAGAGAGAGAGAGAGAGAGAGAGAGAGAGAGAGAGAGAGAGAGAGAGAGAGAGAGAGAGAGAGAGAGAGAGAGAGAGAGAGAGAGAGAGAGAGAGAGAGAGAGAGAGAGAGAGAGAGAGAGAGAGAGAGAGAGAGAGAGAGAGGAGAGCGCGCGACCCGGTAGACTCGAGAGAGTCTAGATTATTCTCGTTCTGGATAGCGTGACCGGCGACAGCGATACCACGCAGCTATAAGTACCGTTTCGATTACTCTCTCTCTCTAGCCCACGGAAACTCGGGCCTCCTTCTACGCCCGTTGACCGCGCATCGCTACAAGTGTTTCCCCCTTTCCTATCAGCGCAATAAACGCCATACGGTTTCTACCTATTAATCGCGATTAATTATTTACTTTACCCCGTTCTCCCACAGTTATTCAATCATTAAGATTCGCATGCGGTGTGCATTGTACGAGGTGCGCTAGCCTCGCCGCCGCATGCACTATTTGGAACCGGATAATTGCTGAGCAGCCAGGGAAATAAAATTATCCGTTACAATATATAAATAAAATAATTATTGTGTACTAGGGCATATCCCCGAGAAAGTAATTTCATATTGAGTCCCGCGGCAACGTGTACTAGGGCAACGATAATAACTGACTTTCAAAATATGAATTTCGTAAAAATTTCATAAAAATATTTCATATAAATATCGATTCTTAAATATGAAAAAAACTACCCCTCTGTTAAATTTCAAAACGATTCGTTGTCTTTTGTTAAGAAGTATAACTTAGTTATTATATTTGTATGATTATTACAATGATGGATTAACTTTAAACCACTAAGTCGAGCAGGATAGTAGTTAAATACCTGTTTCAAAACAAATATTTATTAGATTATTGCCAATACATACTTTTCTTTCTCAAACTAATGTATTTCTTTAAAATTTTTTATAACAATAATTAATTGTTTTTATAGGATACATAAATGAAAAAACAAAAAAGATATTTTTTATATTCAGTCAAATTGTTTAACGAACAACAAAGATCCACAAAGAAAACAGTTTTATTTATTAATAAAGTTTTGTTGTGAAAAATTTACTTTTGTTTTTTAAATTTAAAAATGGAATCGATAAATTAGTTTGAGGAAACATCTTGCCAATGAATTGGTAGCGGTTTTTTATTTCTTATAATAAAACTGATATTCCATACGGTTTCAAATCATAAATTATATATATATATATATATATATATATATATATATAAGATTGAGTAAATTCATATAAATAATGAATGATTTACATAATTATGAAATCTTTAAAATTTCTATTTATCTGCTTTTATAAGATAAATTTTGAAAAATGGCTCTGACGACGAGAAACGCAAATATTCGGAAGAAAAAGCATCAAGTTAAACAAAGAAAATCAGTAAAAGTATGGACTCGTAATTCAGTGAATTTGCACTTTATCCCATGAAAATCCATCATGCGGTCTCAAAGAAAAGTTGCAACAAACTTTTTTTCTTGAAAATGCTGTAACTGAGGATAAAATGAGTTTAAGGACCACTGCCTAGGCTCATTTTATTCAAGATAAGTTATATTTACAACATATTTTCATTATTTTATTATAATAATATTTTTTATCATTTTTTTTAGGTAATTTTGGCCATACAGGCCTATAGGTGTACGACCGCATTAAAAAATTATTAAATATTATATTTTATTAAATTAATTTTAAAAGTAAACAGAAAATATTAATTGTAATATTATTTTAATATTGTAAATAAAAATGTAAATCAAAACACTGTATGAAAAATAATTTGTATAAATTACCATAAATTATTATTTTGATTCCTTAGTGAAAATAATTTTCGTGTCTAATCGTGCATAAGTGTTCTTAACTGTGCAAAACTGTGCCAAACTGTGCCCAAGTAGGTAGGTTTCGGATATTTTACACAGATTTATCACATATTGGCACAGTTTGGAACAATGTGGCACACTTTTGCACAGTTTGGCATAAATCATTTTCAGCTGTTGCAAATAAATATAATTTGATTTTTGATACAGTTTTGCATAGTTTAGCACACTTTGGCACAAAGAATTTTCAGTTACTAAAAATAAAATTACGTTTATTATTAGGCACAGTAGCGTACAGTTTGACACACTGTGCCACAGTTTTGCACAGTTTTTGCACATATTCACACAATTCGGCACAGTTAAGCACGCAAAATATTGTTCACTTATTAAAACAATATAAGTAAAAATATAAATAAATTATTATTAAGAATAATCTTGAATATTTAATTATAGGTAATCTCAATTAGAAATAAATGGACACACTTGACTATAGCTAAACTCAATTGATTTTCAAAAATTAATAATTCTTGAGTCTAATGACTATAAATGGTTGAATAAAAGATTTGATATTGTTAATAATAAATGATGGTTGTTAATTTAAAAATTTAACAATAATTTGTGTTAAGACGTGCTAAATTGTGCCAAACTATGCATAACTGTGCTCAACTGTGCCAAAGTATGTCAAAGTGTGTTAAACTGTGCCAAATAATCAAGTTAAATTTATTTTTAATAGCTAAAAGCTTTTTGTGCAAAAGTGTGCCAATCAGTGCTAAACCTGTGTAAATTGTCCGAAATCTATCTGCTTGAGCACACTTTTGCACAGTTTCGCATAGTTAGATATACTTTGGCACATATTTGCAGTTTCACACACTTTAGCACTCTACCGCACAAAAATTTTTCCACCAGGGTTACTCTTAATATTATTACGGAATTTGATATTATTAATTAATTTGGTTATATAAAATATTATTTTTCAAGCTCTTGCCCGAAATTATATTACAGACTTTTTTTATCGTATTATATATTTTAGTATTAATTTCGATAATTTTTTACAATAATGGTCAGTTCCGTCCCCTACGAAGATCATAAAATGTTACGTAAGCTATAGCCGGAATATTTTGTAGTGGATTCGTTCTGGGTACTTATTTTAAATGTTATAATGAGTAGATGGAACCTCAAAACGCCTATAAAAAGTTGGTTTTGAAAAAAAAAGTTAGACCTAATCTGGAGATGTTATGCCAGAATAACTCATATAACAGTATTAGCTTATACATCGTTTACCGTTAATTCCTCCGCTCCTATTCTCAAACTCCAAAGTGGTAACCCCGTCGTGATTGCAGCGGATTACTACACGGCAAAGTGGCACATGAGGAGGACACGTTCTTGACACCAGGGATAGCGTAGCCCTCCAGCTGGCGCTCAACGACGACATACCCGACGACATTGTCCAGCAGGGTGCACAAGCAGCAGCAGAGGCAGCAGGAACAGGTGCTCCGGCTCATCTTCATCAACCCACGCTTGACCTGGGGCTCAGAGGAGCGGTTCCGTGGCCATTCGTAATCGCGGACGTACGCCATCCTCAGTACGGACCTCTTCATCCACTCGGGTCTGCTTCTGCACATGCAGCACCGGCGCCTAGTGGACGCGTGCATGACTCTTAGCGTCACAGATGAGGTACACGTGACCGCCGTGCACAGCGTCGCCGCCCACGAACTTTCAGAGCACGATATTCCGACCAGGCGAGCGTATGACGAGCTGCTAGCTGAATTTGCCGAGCACCAGTGAAGCACTACATCCACACATGGAAAGTATTTCGAGGTAGCACAGCTCTTCTTCAGAGAGCTCCAAGATCAGGGCGTCGTGCAGTCCTCCTCCAGTGAATGAGGACAACGAGAAACCGGCGATTACTGCCGCCTCAACGCGAGCACCCCGCCAAACCGCTACCCGATTCCAGTAATCGAGGATCCACTACATAAATGCCACGGCGCATCAATCTTCTCGACCATCGATCTGGAGAAGGCTTCCTACCAGGTACTCATGGATGAGAAACACATCAGCAAGACAGCGATCACCACGCTGTCTGGCATGTTCGAATTTTTGCGCACGACGCTTGGCCTGCGAAACTCCACGCAGACCTTTCAGCGTTTCATGGACTCGCTGCTAAGGGAGCTGCTCTTCGCACACTGCTACGTAGAAATCATCGTCACCTTGCACAGCCACGAGGAGCACCTCCAGCATTTATGCACACTGGTTCAGGTAATGCAGCGGGCAGGCTTGCCCATCAATCTGGGCAAGTGCGTTCTAGACAGGCATCATGTTGACTTCTTCGATTACACAATCTCCAGCCAAGGCTTCCGGCGACCGGAGGGCAAGATAGAAGCCATCATGAAATTCCCGAGGTCGACCACCAGCACACAGCTGCGACGATTTCTCGGCATCATCAACCACTATCGACGCTGCATTCCGAAGGGAGCTCACCTGCAAGCTCCGCTTAATCAGTTACTAGCTGGTAAGGGGAAGAACCGATGCTTCCCAATTACCTGGTCCGGAAGCCACCTTTCAAGCCTGCAAGGAGGCACTGACAATGAGGGACGCAGCTATCAACACCTTTGTAAAGACGAACGCGCTTCTCGCGCTAGCTACCGATACATCGAGCACGGTCATGGAAGCAGCGCTGAAACAGCTACATGAAGGTGTCTGGCGATCCATAGCTTTATTCTCAAGAGAGCTTTCGCAGACCGAGCAGAGATATAGTACCTACAACCTGGAGCTGATGGGTACCATCGCAGCAGTAAAATACTTTCAGCACATCCTGGAGGGTCGCAGCTTCGTGCTGCGCACGGTTCATAAGCCTTTCCCCTTCGCCAGAAGCACAAGGCTTTTCCACGTCAGCAAGGCAGCTGGGCTTCCTGCTCCAGTTCGTAGACTTCAAACACATAAAGGGCGAGGCCAACGTCGTCATAGACGCGCTGTCGAGGTCGTGTGTCATCGGCATGCCCTCCGGCCTGCACGCCGCACAGTATGTAAAAGTAAAGAAATTCGTCTGGAAATCAAATAAGTTCTGAAAGATAAGGCCAAAAAAATCATTCAGGTGGCATTTGGAATGTGAATACGTATAGGTTACCGGGAAATTATTCGCAAAACTTTATCTTGATTTTATAACCTTGAAAAAATGTCTGGATGTTGGACAATTTGGAGAAACAGCCTTTTTGCGGGTTCAATCGCAAGATTCTACTGTTCTACACAAAACTCAATCACGCCGAATTTAGAATTTTATGATTATAATACTCAACAACCTTACTTCCCACAATCCTATGAGCCTAAAATCCTATAAAGTCAAAACTCATAACAAAGTATGTCATAAACTACATAACCCCATAACCCTATAACCACATAACCTTTAATCCAAAATCACATAACCTGAGGTTATTGGATTCATGAGATTGTGGTTTCGGGTTATGTGGTTATTGGGTTTAGGAGCACACGGTGTTATAGGAGTATAAGGTTTAAAGTTATTGAGTTTAAACTCTCTAAGGATATGAAATTTTGGGTTTTGAGATTAGGGAGTTTAAGGGCACAAGGTTTAAAGATAAGTGGTTATTAAAGGTTATGGGGTTTCGAATTATATGATTCGAGGATACATGGGTTGAAGGTTCTATATTTTAGAGGGTTATGGGGTTTTACGGCAATGGAGTTTCAGTTTCTAGGGTTTAAAATTATGTGGTTAAAGGTTAAGATAAAGTCTTGCGAATAATTTTCCGGTAACCTATTCGTATTCACCTTTCAAATGCCACCCGAATGATTTTTTTAGGACTTTTCGGTTAAAATTTATTTGATTTCCGGAAGAATTTCGCACACTGTGCGCCGCGAATATCCCGGCAGCTCAGCAGCAGGACAAGGAGCTCCCTCATCTCTTACAGAAATCGTCAGTGCCTGCCTGATGCCTTGCGTGGCAGTCCTTCCACGCTCTCCACTCTCCAGCGCACCCGTGTCCTTGAGCGACGGTCAAGCACCTGGCAGAGAAGTTCACCTGGCTAGGGATCAAGGAGGACGCCTATCACTGGGCACAGAGCTGCGAGCTTTGTCAGCGAGCCAAGGTAGGTAGACACAACCGGGCTGCCCTCAGGTCCTTCGACGTTCCGGACAACCGTTTGGAGCATCTACACTTGGACATCATCATCCTACTGCAGGTGGAAAGCTAGAGCTACTGTCTTGCAATGATCGAAAGCTTCACTAGATGGCCCGTATCTCTCCCTCTCACCAACATCAGGGCCAAGACAGCAGCTTCAGCACTCGTAGCAGACTGGATCTCTCAGTTTGGTTGCCCGCTCACCGTCACCACGGACCAGTACAATCAGTTTGAGTCGGCACTATTCAAGGAATCTGCGAGCTTGGTAAGAACCAAGTACATCCACACTATGCCCTTATCACCTGCAGGCGAACAGCCTCGTTGAGAGGCTGTACTGCACCCTCAAGGTAACGTTTATGTGCCAGCCGCACACGCAGTGGCCTGAGAGATTGCCCTGCTGGGACTGCAAGCCTCTCCAGCCGAGATACTCTACGGCAGCATGCTGAGGCTACCAGGAGAGATTTTTGTCCTAAACAGAATCCCGGCAGATCCATGTGCCTTTGTTGGAATGCTCAAGACTCTGTTTCAGAAAATCCGCGCAGTACCAGCTTCCACGCACGCCATTGGAATGCCCGTCGAAAATCCTATCGAATTTAGGGGCATAATTTTTGTTTAGGGAGTGGATTACAAAATCAGGGGGTGCGGTTCTTTTTGAACATCGTGTATATGCAAGTCTATATATATTCACATTCGAGGAAGTGGGATTAGTTCTTTTGTCTACTGCGATTCTGATATAGAAAAGTGTATGCGGAACTTCGCAGAAACAAATATATCTATACTAGCAAGGTTTACTCTCACACTGACGCTCGCTGGGTTAATATTTTTTTTCCTCACACCGGGCCGAAAGTGCCTCATTCCCGCCCGGCTCCGAAACGGAAATATGGCATTTTCGGTCTCGATGTGAGGAAAAATAGTATACGCACCACGGGAGTAAAATTGGCCAGCCCCCAGCTCGTGTAAATTGCCACCCGAGCCTTCGGCAATCCTTGCCTCGGGTGGCAATTTACACGAGCTGTGGACTGTCTAAGTTTTTTCCTCCCATGGTGCGTAATATACTATTTATTTTTCTTAATATTCGTAAAAATTTTTAAATTTAATGTGCTATATTTGAATACCGTTTTTACCAAAAAGTCACTTAATATTGCATTTAATTAATATAACATCTTCTATTTTTAAGCTTTTATAATTCAATCTTCATCATTCGAACTACAAGTTATTATTTGTGATGAAATAACAATGACATCAAAACATGCATTTGAAGCTGTAGACAGATTATTTAGAGACTTTCGTAAAAATAATATTATTTTTGCAGGTAAAGTAATGATTGTTTCTGGAGATTTTCGACAAACATTACCTATAGTTAAACACGGTCATAGGACAAAAATGATAGAAAACTGTGTAGAATATAGTAAGTTATTGTTTCGTTTTCAACACATCTTTAAAAGATAATCTTAGAGTAGATGACAATGATTTGGAATTCAAACAATGGCTCTTAAATATTGGCGATGGCAAATGTTTTTGTGATTTTGAAGAGGAGAATGAAGCAATTCAAATTCCAGAAGAATTTTTAATTAATCAAGATATAATTAAAGAAACATTGGTGAAAAATTGAATGTCAATGACGAGGAGATACGCAAGAAAGTAATTTTAGCTCCGAAAAACGTAGATGTATACCATATTAATAATGAAATATTATTAAGAATAGAAGGAAATGTAAGAGAGTACATTAGTATTGATTCATCTATAGATGATAATGATCGAAATTTAGAAGAAACTTTACTAGTGGAATTCATTAACACCAAATGGCTTACCGTCTCATAAACTGCAATTAAAAGAGGGTGCTATAGGAATTCTTCTTGGAAATATTAATTTGAATGCTGGTCTTTGTAATGGTACTCGATTAATAGTACGAAAATTAATGAATTATTGTATTAGTGCTGAAATTATAAGCAGTTACAAGACTGGGAATATTGTTTGAATACCACGAATTGACTTGACTTCCTCTAAAGAGGAAATTCCATTCGAAATGGAAAGACGACAATTTCCATTAAGATTAGGATATGCAATGACTACTAATAAGTCTCAAGGGCAAGCTTTTAATAAAGTTGGAGTATACCTACCAATTCCAGTTTTTAACAGCGGCAAATTATATGTAGCCCTTTCAAGAGTAACTTCAAAAAAGAATTTAAAATTTTGCTTGCAGATAATTCAACATCTTATAATGAACGTGAAAAAAGTAAAGTAAAAAGTATTTATACAAAGAACATTGTTTTTCATGAAATTTTAAAATAGAAAATTAAACGTGGCAACAAGTAACAAATGCGTTGTAAATTAAAAAAAAAATGCGGCATTAATTTCAAAATAAAAAGCGTTGTTAAAAAATGCATTACAAATTGAAATATATGCGGCAGCAATTGAGACAGCGAACTCCAGGTGAACACGAACCGATAAACGCTGGTCAATAATGACTCCTAGGTCTGATAACGAAGATACCCTCTGTAGAGGTTCACCGTAAAGTTCATAAGCGAACTGTCGCGGTTGAGCAGATTTACAAAACGATATGAATTAGCATTTTTGTGCATTCAGACGTAGGTTGTTAGTTGTGGCCCAGTCCTGGATCGCAATAAGGTAACGTTGGATAGCAGAGGAGTCCAGGGGTGAGTCTACCGTCCTAAATAATTTGAGATCATCAGCATATATTAGGAGTTTACAGTGTTTTATGTTTTGTCCAATATCATTGATGAAAGCAATAAAGAGCAGAGGGCCCAGGTGTGAACCCTGTGGGATCCCAGACGTTATACTCACACTACCAGACTCATACCCACGTAAGCGAACAATCTGCTTTCTGCCAAATAAATAAGACTTTAGCCACTGAGAGGACCCCGTGAACGCCTATGCCCCACAGCTTATGCAATAGTCTCATGTGTTGAACAGTGTCAAAGGCTTTCGAAAAGCCCAGGTAGATCGAATCCACCTGCCCGGAGTGCTCCAAGATCCTCGAAATGTAATCAGAACAAAGAAGTAAATTGGATAGGTTGTTTGTATGTGTAATGAAACACGTGGATCCTTTTGAGCAATTAAGTATTTTATTAATTTACTATCAGTCGACGTTTCGGAATCATTGTAGGATTCCCTTTTCCAGAGACTAATTAATTAAATTAACTAACACATACGCCCAATTTCATGGCAATGTAGTTGCTCGTCAATATAAAAAGATTGAACACGTAGCTCTCTCGACATTTTCTTTCTAACGCACGTCACATTTGCATTGTCATTGTGTGTTGCTGTGAACAGGTCATTGCCCTCTCTCTATCCCTCTTCTTCTCTCTCGGTGTCGCAGTGCTGATTCAACACCAATACAATCAAATGAGTTTTTTGTCCTTTCAGACTGCTCGCAATTCAACTTTGATAGGTTGTTTGTATGTGTAATGAAACACGTGGATCCTTTTGAGCAATTAAGTACTTTATTAATTTACTATCAGTCGACGTTTCGGAATCATTGTAGGATTCCCTTTTCCAGAGACTAATTAATTAAATTAACTAACACATGCGCCCAATTTCATGGCAATGTAGTTGCTCGTCAATATAAAAAGATTGAACACGTAGCTCTCTCGACATTTTCTTTCTAACGCACGTCATATTTGCATTGTCATTGTGTGTTGCTGTGAACAGGTCATTGCCCTCTCTCTATCCCTCTTCTTCTCTCTCGGTGTCGCAGTGCTGATTCAACACCAATACAATCAAATGAGTTTTTTGTCCTTTCAGACTGCTCGCAATTCAACTTTGATAGGTTGTTTGTATGTGTAATGAAACACGTGGATCCTTTTGAGCAATTAAAGTAAATTGGAGATAGTAGACCGCCCTCTGACGAAATCATGCTGCTCTTGAATAATGTGATTAATTAGAATATCAGCAAGTTTTTGAGAGACAATAGAGTCAAAAATCTTAGCCAAGTTATTGATTTGTGAAATGGGCCTATAATTCGTAACATCATGTTCGTTACCTTTTTTATAAATAGGCTGAATGAAGGACATTTTCCATTGTTCTGGAAAAACTCCATGGCATAGCGAGTAATTGAACATATGGAGCATGCGTTTGTCAAGGGAGTCAACGCATCTACGAATAAAGTAATTTGGCACACCATCAGGCCCGGCACTGGCAATAACTAGATTGTAGGATTGTCCTACGCACATCACAGATATCAATGCTTATACTAGAAATTAGACTAGGAATACGCATATCCAAATTGAGATCAGCCCTAGGGATAGGGCAATAGACGGATCCAAAGTAGTCAGAGAACAGATCAACGACTTCTTGACCTGAGGAGACGACTCTGTACTCCCAGGTTACATTCAGAGGAACTCCACTCGCTTTCCTACAACGATTAACATGTGCTCAGAAGTGCTTAATGTTTCTCGTTAGTGATAACTCAATATTGGCAATGTACCCTTTATTAGACATATATATATATATATATATATATATATATATATATATATATATATATATATATATATATATATATATATATATATATATATATATATATATATATATATATATATATATATATATATATATATATATATATATATTTGTTTTAACAGATTTATGGAGCCCGTTTTCTTTTATGGAGCCCGAGTCCCATAAAATATTTTTCTCGGGCGTTTATGGAGCCCGATCTAGAGTCTATAACCCCAGGGTCCATTATTTTTTTAGTCACTTGCCATAGGGATCTCTGGGCTGTAGGTACTAATATACAGGGATGGGCTCCATAAACGGATGGGGGGATTATTTTTTATATATATATATATATATATATATATATATATATATATATATATATATATATATATATATATATATATATATATATATATATATATATATATATATATATATATATATATATATATATATAAAAACTATTTTTGATTTTTCCCACTGTGTTTACAAGATATAAAACCCGAAAAGGTAGTTCATGGTATACAATCGATTTTAATAATTAAATGATATATATATATATATATATATCATTTAATTATTAAAATCGATTGTATACCATGAACTATCTTTTCGGGTTTTATATCTTGTAAACACAGTGGGAAAAATCAAAAATAGTTTTTTTATATTAGCTTGACTCTCGAATTTCATTAATTCTTGGTGTTCTAATAAAAACCTAGGCGAAAAAACATTATAGAGATATATTGATAAATGTTGGTCCTTTTTCACTTTACCGCCTAACAGTCATAAAACTATTCAACTATCTGTACTCAAAATCTCAACGATTGGCGTTAAGAAAATTTTAGTCCTACAACCAATGCAATCATGTAAAAGTAACCTTGCTGCATTTATTTTTAGCCACTACACCACTGACTTGAACCCGAGGCGAACCCCGAACAATGAGTCACCTTCGTCCCTCCAAGAAGTGATTGGTCCTCAGTTCCTAACCAGCTACTAGGTCCGTATAAAAGCACCAGGGGTCTTCATCATGCTAACATGGGTTCAGTGTCAAAGAGTTATACATAGGACGAGTAGGGGTTTGATTTTCATTGGATCCTTGTCTGTTTATAATTCGAAAATATCTATTACGAGATACTTTGATATGGATCCTGGTGTAAATTCTGTTATTTCTTTATGTTAAATATGGAAAGACTACGAAAAGCCGACGGTTTTCTGTATGTATGAATATAAGCGTATATAGCCACGGCGTTTATCCGCGTATTCTTACTCTGTACTAATTCGATGTTGCACTTACTAATGTTTTCTACTGTACGCCATTGCGCATTCATTGACGACGCAACGGCAGCGTCCGCTCTCTCTCTCTCTCTCTCTCTCTCTCTCTCTCTCTCTCTCTCTCTCTCTCTCTCTCTCTCTTGCGTTCTGTTATTCGGCATCAGCGCAGCAACGTGTCGCAAAGCCTCATTTATCGCGGTTTCAGATTTCCCGGCGCATCAAGGAATGTGGCCTCACTTTGGGGGTGAGAGTGCTGCGTCGACCTACTTTGTTGCAGCTTAGCGATAAGACTCGTGAAATAGAAAGAAATATACTGGCATGAATTGAAAAATGTTTTATACTTAAGAGAAACTTATAAAGGTCGTATTAATTTCGAATCGTTTGAATTAATTCTTTTAGTTGCAAATAGTACGTCACGTAACACCATATGTTGCTGCTGCATATTACCATCAATTATCTTCCGAGGATTATTGTGTTCTTCCTTACAGACTTTGTTTATATGTCTATAAATTTTTGGTTCTATTAAATAATTTACACTTGCTATATATGTTTTTATTTTATTCTTAAAAATATCGCAGTTGTCACTATCTGTCGCCTCAAGGTTACCGTTGTATTTTGTCTTATGTTTTAAATTACTAAAAGCACAGTTAGCACATTTGAGGTTATGTACACTATCTCATTTCACTGTTTTATGCTCGTCCGCACATATTAAGCAAGTAGTTTTATTTCTGTACTTGTTATTATTATGACCGAAACGAACACAATTTACACAAATTTTGGTGTTTATGGTATCAAAAACTCGACATTTTTGATAACCTACAACTATACTTTTGCTATATTCCATTATTTGCTTGTGAATAGCATCTGACACTTCAAGAATCACACTACTTAAATTTGTTTTTTCATTTGTGTACATATTTACTGCTTGACATTTTGTGTTGTAGTTTTTGAAATTTCTTTCGTTTCTGTCTTGTTGGATTTCTGTTAAACTCATGCTGAAAGTGTTATAGATACCAATGAAATGCAGCTAATGGTGGTAGTAGATAATGATCAAATTATTGCATCTAATGGCCTTGATACTACCAAACAGGTGGAAATTTTCTTAAGGTTGTAAATAACAAAACACCATTTAATAAATTACAACGTTTCGAGCATTTTATTAATATGCTCCTCTTCAGGTATCTAATAACACAATATGATTTTTTACTACATTAATACACGAGACGATTTTTCAAACAATTAATTAAAATAGCCACAATAAAACTTACAAGAGTATTGTTAGAAATACGAAGTCAAAACATGTTGCGCGGGAAACTATCCGCTCATCAATAGTATTACGTTATAATTTTCCGCCTTATATAGTCAAAAATTTTTTTACAAGTGTGAGTGTACAATTATAAGATATGCCAACACAAGCGTAATAAAGGTATAAGTGTGGCGTAGCCCACCGAGTAAGGAGACGGGGGGAATGGTCTAAATCAAACATGTGCTTTTAAAATGTGTGCTCCTACTAAGAGGATAAAAATTCACAATTATTTATCAATATACTATATTCTTTTGGTAATTTGCTGATTTCAAATTCTTTGTTCATAAAGTTTTTTTGAGAATGTATGTATAAGACTTCGGTGAATAATCTTTTATTAGTGTTTAATTCAGTATCTAAAATTTTAACATTATGGAAATCTATGATATTGTTATTATCTTTTTTATGGATAAATAAAGACGAATTCTTATCCTCATCGGTGTACTTTTTTTGGTGTTCCTTAATTCTAATACTTAGACGTCTACTAGTCTGTCCGACATATGAGGCATTACAATTACTACAGTCTCGTTTATAAATGACATTACTTTGTTTTTCGTACTAAAAACAACATTAACCTTAAGTCTTTTGAAAAAATGTTTCACAAAACCTTCTATCTCTTTGACGAAGGGAAAACTTATGATTATTATATTATCATCCATACCATTTCGTGTGCAATCTAATACAGAATTAATTTTTTTTAATCTTTCTTAATGTAAAAATCTATTAAATCAGGAGGATAGTTGTTTTGTATTAAAATATCTTTAATAAATGAGACATTTTATTTACGAAAGGTATGGTGAGATAAGTTTATTGCTCGATGGACAAGACAGTATATAATCGTTATTTTGTTGTTCAAAGGATGTTGCGAATTAAAATTGAGGTAACGGTCTGCAAATGTAGGTTTCCTATACCAATTAGTTATTATATTTCTATGTTCATTGATACTAATATTCAAATCTAAAAAACTAATACTATTGTTAAGAGATCGTTCAACAGTAAATTGTAGGCTTTTATCGTATGCATTAAAAATATTCAACGTATTTTCTATATCATGTTTGTGTATACAGATTAAAATATCATCCGCATATCGGAAATAGAACAGAGGTTTAATATGTAATTTTTTAATACACTCCATTTCTAAAACTTCCATAACTATACCTTCCATAACTATATCAAACCATACGCTTTTGAGATATTACATTTTTGTAGAACTGTCTGTAACTTATTACCATTTGCGTTAAAATCTATTTTGTTCAGCCACTTAGTTCGTTTAAGTTTCTCTCAAAACTATAGGAGAGGGTTAGTTTTAATTTTTTCATAACATTTTGAATCACCAAATAAAGATTCAAACTTTTCATTGTAAACAGATTTGTTAATAATCACGGTAGCATTACCCTTCTCTGCTCTAGTTATTAAAATATTTCGATTTTTCTTGATAAACTCTTTAGTTTTAATTAAATCCATCTTAAATTTTTTGTCAACATGTGATAGAACAGATAAGTTTCTCTTATAAAATTTCTTTATAACGTTCAAAAAGGTTCCCCGTATTTTTGGCTTTATAAGAATATATTTTGTAAAAGTTTCAAAGTTTTTTACAAAGTTAATCGTAAGTTTATCGTAAAAGTGTTATTAAAATTGAATTTTTCGCCTAACCTTAGTATGTCATTAACGTACGTTGGGAGTTCAATATCCGACAGATTGACGCACTATTTCTCATCTTTAATCGTAGAAGTACATGGGCCAATAACCTGTATGTTATTGTCTTGGGTATTGACCTCAAAGTTTTCATACGTTCGATCTTTTATATACATATCTCTTTCCATTGTGCACTTGTATTTTTGATAGTATATAGAATCTAATTTATTCTCTAATTTTAATTTTACCTTTTCCATAATAAAGGTCAATTTTGTTTAATAGTAATCTATAAACAGTGTAGTCAAATCGTTTCCAACAAACTTTTCTATATCAATAATAATATTATTCAAAGATTTTTTGTATTAAAAATTTGTGAGTGTAAATCTATAATTTCGATATTAAGCATTTTTGATTTTACATATTCAATAATTTTAATTCGCAGCATCCGCTGGACAGCAAAATAGCGATTATATACTGTCTTGTCGATCGAGCAATAAACTTATCTCGCCATACCTTTCATAAATAAAATATCTCATTTATTAAAGATACTTTAATACAAAACGACTATCCTCCTGATTTAATAGATTTTTACATTAAGAAAACATAAAAAAAAAATTAATTCTGTATTAGATTGCGCATGAAATGGTATGGATGATAATGACCCTTCGTCAAAGAGATAGAAGATTTTGTGAAACATTTTTTCAAAAGACCTAAGGTTACTATTCTTTTTAGTATGAAAAACAAACTTAACAATATCATAGTTCTAGGTAAAGATAAAAATCTGAAATACAACAACTCTAATGTCATTTATAAAATAGACTGTAGTAATTGTAATGCCTCATATGTCGGACAGACTAGTATACGTCTAAATATTAGAATTAAGGAACACCAAAATAAGTACACCGATGAGGATAAGAATTCGTCTTAATTTATCCTTAAGAAAGATAATAACCATATCATAGATTTCCATAATGTTAAAATTTTAGATACTGAATTAAACACTAATAAAAGATTATTCACCGAAGCCTTACACATACATTCTCAAAACAAATTTATGAACACACAATTTGAAATCAGTAAATTACCAAAAGAATATAGTATATTGATAAATATATGTGAACTATTATCCTCTTAGTAGTAGCACAGATTTTAAAAGCCGATGTTTGATTTAGATCATTCCCCCCCGTCTCCTCACTCGGTGGACTGCGCCCCACTTATACCTTCGTTACGCTTGTGTTGGCATATCTTACAATTGTACACTCACACTTGTAAAAAATTTTTTGACTATATAAGGCGGAAAATTATAACGTAATACTGTTGATGAGCGGATAGTTTCCCGCGCAACATATTTTGACTTCGTATTTCTAACAATACTCTTGTAAGTTTTATTGTGGTTATTTTAATTAATTGTTTGAAAAATCGTCTCGTGTATTAATGTATTAAAAAATCATATTGTGTTATTAGATACCTGAAGAGGAGCATATTAATAAAATGCTCGAAACGTCGTAATATATTAAATGGTGTTTTGTTATTTACAACCTTAACAGAATGTCCACCTGTTTGATAGTATCAGGGCCATTAGATGCAATAATTTGAACACTTTAATTTTAGGGTTGAGCATTTGTTCTTTTTCAATAATGCAGTGTTCGAACAAATTTTCATTTAGAACAGAGCTTATAATTACTTTATTTTCACTTTTTACTATTATTCCTTTTGAATGTATGTTAGTGTCTTTAGTTATTATTTCTGTAATATGTTTTTTTTATTAGTTAGAATTAGTTCCTCGCCAACATGGTGCCGGGAGGCAAGGAGCCGCCTGATACCATTCTTACAAAATTCTATAAGTGCCACCCTACAGCCAAAGTAGAAGCAATATTGTGTTTACTGTGTGAGAACTTTTTTCACACTTGTGAAATAGTCGCAAAATATAACGCAGGATATCCAGTGAAACTCATTAGAAACTCACTAATGATATGTCAGGACCATCCCAACGTGGCCCTAACCTCAAACTTACCATATGGTGCACTGAGCAGTGAAGCAAAGGAATTAATAGCCCAAATTAAACTAACAATAAGAGAGCAATAAAACAAGAAATCGTTAGTGAAATAAATTTGGAAAAACACAACAACAATCAAAAGGGTCTTAATGATACAGTATACGAAGATTATAGTGAATTAGAATCCCTAAAAATAGAAAACCAATTGCTAAAACAACTAAACAACGAATTGTAAGATAAAAACAGAATTTTAAATGAACTGCTTACCAAAGAAAAACAGGGCAACAACAATAAAATCAAGACTTTCGTAGAAATTACAGCTAATACCAAACCTAAAATTAAAAGAGTGCCAAAACTAATCATAAGAAAAACTGATAACAAAGATAGTACTGTGAAGTCCAAAATAAATGAATTGAAAACAGTAATTGACTATATAATATTATTTATTGAAATGGAATGTATGTATTTACCAATTCCTATGGCTGGTTACGATGTTGAGATATAATTATTGTTCTTACGCCTTGTAACTGCTTAACTGCGATTGTAATTAAATTATAAATTATGCTCGCTACTTTGACGAGGCTTACAAATAAAAACTTGACTCGAATGTCGTCCGAGTTTGACGGAGCTCGCCAGGTTTATTGTACGCTGTCACTGATTCGCGTGACACACATCACTTCTTTTATAATACAAAATAATTAGGTTAAAGATGGGCCCGGTGACGTATCGAATTCATCTTTTGACAACTTATGTATTACAAGTTTTCTGGGTCGTCGTACTTGCGAAATGCTGAGCATTGCAAAGTATGGCCTTTTGACTGCCGCGGAGTTCGGTGGCTTGGATTCTAGCTCGACCGTATGTTAAAAACTGCATGCGTTGTCTTCCTGAGTGGGTGACTCTATACGTCACAAGGTCGCATAAGCAGAACGCTGCGTAGTATTAAGTTACATTCTCGCTTTTATGTGTCAGGAAATATCTGATACTAATTATGCTTTTTCTTTAAAATGAGAATACGTCTCCGGACGTAACACCTCCCCCCTTAGCCTGTTGAATGTCGTAGAGATTCAACAAATGTATCAGAGATTTTCTGTTACAGAATTTGATTTAATGATAAAAATAATAATACGATTTATAATAGTAATAGTAATATTAGTAATAATAATTATAATAATAATAATAATACTCGTCAGTCTTGGATCGACATGAATTTCTCATAAATTATGGTTTAAACAATTAATACTTTGATTTACAAAATCATGACCATTGGTTATTTTACATTCATGGTTATCAAGTTTAAGTTTTCTAAATTGTTAATTACTTTGGTACGCATTGTTTAAATTGACAGTTGTATTTAGCGTATATTATTCTTGCTGGAACATAAAAATTGCTGTATTTGTATTTTGAAGAGTTCATTGACTTGGAGTGTCGCGAGGCCGTACAGTTAAAAGTGCATAGTTGTCGAAATACGCATATACGACATTTGTATGTCAGAAAATTACTGGCGATAAATATGCATTGTTAATTTGATTTTAGAGATACGTCACAAACGTAACACTTCCCCCCCTTAGAATGTTGAATATCGTAGAGACTCAACAAGTATAATAATAGTTAGCTATCAGTAATTTTCTGTTACAATAATTTCAAATTACAATTATAAGATGGAAAGTTAACTATAAATACAACAACGTTTTTCATAAAATGTTTTGGGAAATTTTTAAATAATTTCAATATGGTTCGTTCAAAATTGTGGTTCATTTCGTACAAGAATGTTTACAATTTCCCCGTGTTGAAATTTTTTTCTCTAGCTAGTTGATACGTGGGTGTCAATAAATTTGCAATCACATAATTTTGTGGATCAAGAAATTACTGATGAGAATATGAATATCAAATGTAATTTAGGGATACGTCACGGACGTAACACCTCCCCCCTTAGACTGTTGAATATCGTAGAGATTCAACAATTATAGGAATAGTTGAACCATCAGTAATTTTTTGTTACAAAAGGTTCAATAATACTAACAATTCAAATAAGAAAAACAATAATAAAAATTCATATCATTAAATCCATACTAAAAATTTATATATATAAACAATAACAAAAACAATAATAAACATTCAATAAATTTAAACAAAATTTCGTATCGTCTATAAATTTCTATAAAGTAAATCATTTATTTTTGTTCCTAACACTAGACTACACTTAACCTACGGTTTTAATTTTATATAACAATTGGTTAATAAAACGTTACGTAATAAATATAGCATACGTTATGCATTAGAATTTGTATAGAGATATATAATATCTTGTTTGAACATCGCATTTCGACAATTAAATTATTTTATTACGCTAATGTATAATAAATTTTGTTTTGCTGGTTTTACATAAATTAAAGTCATTGATTAACTGAGTTTAGAAATAATGTGTGTATTAAATAATTTTGTAGTAAATAAAATGTGTGAGGAGAAATATATAGGGAATGATTCAAGTGATCATTCACTTCCCTCCCTGCTGAGATATTTGGCAAAAGATATATTATTTTTTCCTCTTTGTTTAAGTAGAATAACATTAAAGGGTTTTTGATATTATCATTATAAAAAAATATTTTTCAACCGTATACTGAGAAAAATTATAATTATTTCCAAAAGAAAAATTTAATTATATTGGTAAGTATTTTTTATAAAAAAGGAAGATTAATAGGACGAAGTGATTTTTGTTAATTTTGACTTGTTATTGCTCTTATGCATCATTGTATTACCTTTCTTTGAAAATCTCAGCCGTTTTAAAAGTTCATTTTAAAACTCAAGATTTTTTTCTGGCATGAGTAGCATTCACATATTTGCATTAGAGAGTATGCAGTGTGTTATAGAGTAGAAAATTGCTTTACTCAATACAGTGCCGAATAGTGTATCTTGTAGGATGATCATGTTAGTATATGATGAAACTGATCACTTCCAATACATTATATTCGATTTAATCTTAGCAATGTGAGTACAGCTACCTAAATTCTTTCTTTTTTTTGTTCTTGAACTATTCATAAAATTTCTTTTATGAATGCGAACAATTTTTGTAGGCAAATACAATCTGATTTTGCATAAAATTACAGTCAAATTTTTTTTATCTATGTTTGTTAGGGTTGCAAGGTTTATGAATGGTTTTGTTTCGTTTTCTTTTGGATTAGTTCTATATTTTCTTATTCAAAGATAGATAGAATAATAAGTTATTAAATTAATCCCTGAAATGTTTTCTACCTTGTGACTAAATAATTAATTAAATATTTCTATTATTTAATAACACATAATTTTTACAAAAAAAAAACTTTTGCTTGTATCATTAGCAAACAAAAACTGAGGTATTTTAATATGTAATCGCAATATTTTTGTTTGTTGTTAAAAAAGAAAAGAACAATATATATATATATTTTTTTTTTTTAATTGTCAACGATGTTATTGTTAGTCGTAGCATTACTTTTAAAATCTTTCATGTATGAATCTTTTTGCTGTCTTCGTAAAAATTTCTTAGAATTTCATTATTCAAATTTATATTATTCCGATCGCATTTTTATAAAATTATTATCTTTGTGACACGGCAAATTGAATGTCACTTAAACGCGGAAGGGAAATAGGCACGGCGGCCACGGCGAGCGACGCCTCGACGCGCGTTAACGTTCGCACACACACATGCGCGCGCCCGAGTCCCATCTCCTGCTCCGCACACGATCCCTCGCCCCTTTTCTCCCGTCCTTCCTCACTTAGCAGCTGGAGTGAAGAAAGCGAGAGCAACGGCAGCTACGTCGAGGAAGAGGAAATTTACAGCACACGAACAGCAACAGCGAGCATTGAGATGGGCAGGCCGAGGAGAGAGAGAGCTGGAGCTGTAGCATCAGCGGGCTAAGCAGTCACGCTCTTCCATGTGGCTGACAGCAGCAGTCGACGCCAGGAGAGAGAGAGGGAGCGAGAGCGAGACAGAGAGAGACACTGCTGCACAGCACTGCCGCGGCCGCCCGACACACACGGCGCGTGCGAGCATCGGCAGCCACAAGGGACTGCACGCTCGCGCCGCGGTAAAGAAGACGGCCGATCGGCGAACGAGCCGGCGGAACGGAGCAGCGTGCGCGAGACCGGCCGACACAGAAAAGACATTCGGTTGCTTACCGCCGTGCCGCGTGCTCGCGTGACTGCTAGTGCTCGGAAGTGTGCCTGGAAGTTGCGTGGCCTCGCCGACGAGAAACCGTGGTCGAGAGGACGCTACATCGGAGAGGACGAGAGCGTGTCTCTAGAGGAAGCTGTCGCAGCAGCAACAACCCTGGTCAAGGTTTGTCCCACAATTTTCCTTCCCCGCATTCCCCGTGTGATTTGTGTGTGCGCGTTCGCGTCGGGAGTCGCGAACTCCGAACTCGCGTAGCTGCAGCTCGAGCGGGAGCTGTAGTTGTAGTAATAGAGTAGGGTTTCTGCGTTCTCGGCTACGCTAGCCGCGCGAGAGAAGAAACTGGTGCAAGTGACGCGTGCACCTGGCGCCAGTAGTTATTGTAGATAATTCAAACTTAATAAACTTGATTGTTATATTCAAGCTAAAGTATTTCTGTGACCAACCCGCGTACCTCTGTCCTGATCCCCAGCAGAGCGTTACGACTTTCTTAGGAAATATAGTTGCTTTTCACAAAATTCTGACAAGTTGATACGAACAATTGTAGACAAACGAATAAATGGTTATAATTTTAAATTGTATATTTGGTAAAATCTGGATCACCTTAGGGTTATATTCTAGTTGACCAAGAAGTAGGATGGTTTTGCTTCAAATGGAAAAGTTCAGCTGCAATTATAATTCTCTATTGCTGTATTAAAAGCTGTATTATTGCTGTATTGGAAAAATAAGAAGAGATTATGATAGATGCCCTGTTGAAAATATCCATGTGGATTTTACACTGATTTACACATGGATTCCATGTCGATTCCATGTGGAAATCAGTCCCAAATCGTCCTGTGGACTTCCACATGGAATTCCATATAGATTTCCTTATGAATTTTTCTACAAACATTTGTAAAACAAAATCCGTATGGATTTCCATGTAGATTTCCATGGGGGAATCCAGGTAAAAACAACATGATCCATATAGATTTCCACATGGATTTCCATATGGTAATTTTAATGTTTATAAAAATGTTTATTTATAAAATTGTTATATTTTTTTTTTACTAGGATACATATTTTTGACAACAAGTACTATAGAATCTTTTCGAAGAATTACATAAGAGGAAATTATAGTTTATAATTTTTTATGCTTTACTGATATGGTAAAAAACGTATCCCTAGTAAAAAAATTAAAAAATGTTATAAATAAACATTTTTATAAACATTTAAATTACCACATGGAAATCCATATGGAAATCTACATGGATCATATCGTTTTTACCTGGATTTCTCCATGGAAAACTACATGGAAATCCATACGGATTTTGTTTTACAAATGTTTGTAGAAAAATTCATATAGAAATTTATATGGAATTCCATGTGGAAATCCACAGGACGATTTGGGACTGATTTCCACATGGAATCCACGTGGAATCCATATGGAATCCGTATAGATTCCATATGGATTCCATATGGATTCCATGTGGAAATCAATGTAAAATCCACATGGATATTTTCAACAGGGTGTTAATATTGAGTATGTTGTCCATATCCTAAAACAAAAATGTTATGTTATTATTTGTTATAATATTGTCTTTGCTTATTTTTCATAATTAGTTAAGATATTATTTTGTTCATTTTAATAGAATTGCAAATTCTTATTATACTGATCCTTTTGAAATTTATTCATATTTGGTTCTTTAATAGGCCATGTTTTGTCTCCCTTTTTAAACTTTCTTCTGATAATAAATTTATTGTAGTAACCTTTAGATTTTAATTTTAATCTTCTATTTTTTACAAATTCTTTAAAATGTTTTTGATTATTAGATGTCCATTTTATCTTTTTGACATTTTTATTAAATGTTATTTTGGTTAAAACTAATTGCAATTGGTGTACTTTATTATGATTTGTATTTAGATTGATTATTACGTTATGATTTTGATTACCTAAAGTTTCTTGTAGTTGATTTTTATTCTCAAGCTGTTCTTGGTGTTCTTGATTGTCAAATATTTTTAGATGATTTTTATTCTCTAAATGTTTTTTAAGTTTTTGATTATCAAACATATCTTTTGGTTGATTTTCATTTTCGAAAACTACTTTACTATTACTTAATAAGTTCTTTAGATTTTTTGTATCATTTAAAAAAGACTCTTCTGAATGTATTGATGCTATATTCTCTTTTAACGAATTTTCAAGCGAGTTTTGTTGGAATTTAGTTTCCATTTGATCCTCTTCGGATTCAAATGGTTCAGCTAAAGCAAAAGTTATGTCTAAAATGACTTTAAGATCATCATAAAAAGTTACTGTTTCCAACGAATTATTATCTTCTTTATTATTTTCATTCGAATTTTCATTTTTTTGGTTATTCATATCAGATTCATTAAAATCAATTACATTAATTTCATCACAATCCTCATGAGTTTTTATATTAGATTCGTTGAAATTTATTTCTTCATTAGTCTCATCATTTTTTACAGTAGATTCAATAGAATCAATTAAATTTGTTTCCATAATTTCTTCAATTTCATGATTATTTTTGAAAATTTCGTTAAAGTCTATAAAATTAATTTCATTAATATTTCCATGATTTTTTATAATCATATCATTATCTTTTGGTTCATCAGTGATTTCATGTATTTTTATAAAAGGTACGATAATTGAATTGATTTCTTTATCATCATTAATTATTGTAGATTCCTCTATGATATTAGTTTCCTGTTTATTTTTATTTACTTTATTTTCTGTAATTAGTTCATTACTATTATACCTTTCAATATTCGTTGCATTAACTTTATTTTTCTGAATTTTTGATTCGTTAATTGTTTCTGTTGTAACATTATGGTATGATTCATCAGTATTAATACTTGGATATTGTTTGATTTCCTCACATTCTTTAGTAGTATGATCTGGATTTTTACAAAGATCACAATGATTTCCCATTGCATTATATTGCATTATAAGATTTTTAAGTTTTCTGCAGTTGTCGACGTCATGCCCGATTTTTTGCAATATTCACATTGAATTCTTTTTCTATTTACTGTATTGGGTTGTTGATTATTAAAAATCATATTTCTTGGCTTGTAATTTTGTTGTTTGATGTTATTGAATCTGTTTGTATTCCTTGAATTGCTTTGTGTGTGGTACGTGTATTTGTTTTCTAAACTTCTATAATTTGGGCTAATATTCGTGTAATTGGTATTCATTTTTAAACTTGTATTTCGATTTGGGCAATATGCTGCAGTATGTGTGACCGCCTTGCAAATTTGGCAAATTATTCTATTTCTTAAAATTGCACACTTGCAATCTGATGCATCGTGGTCTTCTTCCTTGCATAACGCGCACCACATTATTTTTTCGTTTATAGGGCAGTATATCATCCAATGCCCGAGTTTATTGCATTTCGTGCATACTGCTGACAAGCAGTCTTTAGTTGAGTGACCCGTGCTTCCGCAATAATCACAATCAAGTTCATATTTCTTTACAACAGGGCATTGAGTAGCTGTATGTCCTATGATTTGACAGTATTGGCAATAAACTTCATTTGTTTGGTTAAATGTACACTTATCTACAGAATGTCCTCTATGATTACAGCTTTTACAGAAAAGTTCTATTTTATTTTTAGCATTCTTGAAAAAATATGATATATGATCTTTACTTTTACAAAAAACACAAACTGCATTAGAGCAAAACAATGCTTCGTGATATTGATTTCGGCAAATTTGACAATGAAATACTTTAGTATAATAATGGTTTTGTTGTTCAAAATTATAAAATATATTAGCTTGATTATTCATCATCGCTTTTTCATTTTATTAAATGTTCGTAATTATTATTGTAGTTTATTTTTGAATTTATCTTTTATTTTGTTTATTATTGTCTTTCTTTCATTTTCTCGTTTGAGTGTTGTTCATTTTCTTATTTTATTATATTCCCTTTTGCAATGTAATATTTTATTGTAATTCTGTTTTTGTATGATTCTTCATTATAATATTCTTACTTTTATTACAATACTTTTCGTTTGTTTAGTTATTTTTTATTATTATTTTGATTTCCTTATTTTGATTAAAAATGACTCGATTATTTTATACACTGATTATATCTCTCATATGTTTTCTATTTTGTATCGTGTAAATTCTCTATTATTTATTTCCTTTTATTTATTTCTCTTCATTCGTTTCTTATGTTTTATTCTTTATTCTTTTTATTTATGTATCAGTATGGTTAGTAATCTAGCCTTAAAACTCTTAGTTTCTTTTCGAAAGCGTTTGCTTATTATTATCGTTTACTAGTTTTTTTTTAATTTTGGATCGCTTTGGGTCTTTTGTCTGGTTATAATCCCTTTGTTTCCCTTATTTTCAGTACCTTCCTTAGTTGACATGACATATTACTCTTTTGTGTATGATATCTATAATGTTTCTTTTTAAATATGGTTTTATTGTTAGTTCTACTATTTTTTGTGTATACTTATATTTTTGTAATTGTTTTATATGATTTTATAATTTGTTTATTTGCTGCTTTTGTATCTCCATCTCTTCCATTTTCTGTTCACTTTATTTTTCTTAGTGCTTTTATATCTTATTATTTAAAATACACTATTTATATATACACGGATTATTTAATTAATAATTTTTGTTTTAAATTATTATTCAATTTCCTTTGTTACGTTTAACCCTTTATTCTATTCTTTCTTTTTCCCGTATATGGGAGCGTCCGCCAGAAACCAGCCGCGGGCGCGCGGTACGCATTTATCATGCAAAACGCGCTCTGTTCAACTCGCTCGTAATCGTATGCTGAGTCTCTCAGAAAAAAACAAAAGATATATATCGATAGATTTTTTCCTGCTCTTTCCAATGGTGCTATTGTTTTTACTCCGGAACTTTTCCTTCTGGCTGAAAATTCAAGTTGAATGTTCAGAGACATTTTTCTCGAAGTATATCATGTTTTTTTACAAAATGCATATGACCATTCGAAAGTACAAGTCTTAAGCTACAAAACCCTAAATTTTCAAATTGGAGAAATGAAGGGCTCAAAAGTAACAAGATTAAGAAGACAGCGGTGAGTGGCCGCGCGTGCTCTTCGCGCTGCGCTCGGACGCGCCGCTCGCGCGGACTTGGTATAATGAGCTCGTAATCGTATTTTGAGTCTCTCAGAAAAAAACAAAAGACATATATCGATAGATTTTTTCCTGCTCTTTCCAATGGTGCTATTCTTTTTACTCCCAAACATTTTCTTCTGGTCGGAAATTCGAGTGGAAAATTTAGAACCATTTTTCTTAAAGTATAACATGTTGTTCTTCAAAATGCATAGCACCATTCGAAAGTACAAGTTATAAGCTACAAAACCCTACATTTTCAAGTTGGAGAAACGTAGAGCTCAAAAGTAATAAGATTAAAAGACAGCGGCGAGCGGCTGCGCAAACTTTTTGCGCTGGACCCGAGTGTGCTTTTATAAACGTAGTGCATATTTTCGTTGTTTCCTATTTAAAAGCATTACACAATGTTTTATCAGTGCATCATATATTACGTTTTAAATATATTAATTTTTTATTTAAACCTTAATTCTTTTATTTTTATTTGCTGTTGGAGTTGGTGGATAGGTGTAGTAAAAATACTCTGGGTTATACTTAAAGAAATGACTAGTTTATTAGGTAGTGTGAATATAAAGAGGCGCTTGCCTACGCCATGCGCGAGATGCTACATGCTGGGCGTCCGAGACTAGAGAGAGTATATCGCGTCGCTCGCTGTCGCTCGACGCACCTTCATAGTCGCAGACACACTAGGGGGGGAGACTTACATGTGTGTGTATACGTGTGTCGCGCTGTTTATGTCTCATAGCTACGCTCATATACAGAAGGCGAAATATTCACAATATTCAACACGCCTCCTTGAATTTTCGACTTTTGTTTACATTATTTATATTAATTTTAGCGCGTTTCTATTTTTAATAAATTTGTCCTTAGATAGACTCTTAGTGAATATGTCCGCTATATTTTTTTCACTTTCTATCTTTACAATATCGATAACACCTTTTTCGTAATTCTCATTTACATAATGACATTGTACTTCAATGTGCTTAGAATTTTTTGTTAAGTTACCGAATTTACCTATTGCTACTGCGCCTGAGTTATCCTCGTATATTTTGACAGGACTTGTAAATGTCGTATTGAAGGCGTCTTTCAAGAGATTAATTATAAATAATATTTCTGTTGTCGCTTCAGACAATGCAATGTATTCAGCAAATGTTGAATTTTTAGTCACAGTTTTTTGTTTCTGTGCTTTCCAATATATTATATTTCCATACATTCTTATAACAAATCCGGTGGTTGATTTTCTATCAATGTTATCACCTGCAAAGTCTGAATCGACCATACAATCGAGTTTATCCTTATTTAAGTTACAACCATAAGTTAATTTTAAATTTTTTGTTTTGTATAGATATTTTAATATTCGCATCGCGTATTTAAAATGTGTTGAATCGTAGCAACTCTGAAATCTACTTAAGTAGTTCACGCTGTAAGTTATGTCAGGTCTTGTACCTGTGCTGATATATAATAATTCACCTATTAAATTTCGATATTTTATTGTTTCATCTGCTTTATTAGCCTGTTCGAGTTTTAAATTTGTCTCCATCGGAGTATCATAAAGTTTCGCATTTTCTAAGTTGTACTTCACAGCCAATGATTCTATATATCTTTGTTGACTTAAGGTCATTATACCTTTCTCGTTATTATAATCAATGTCGATTCCTATATATGATTTAATTTTTCCTAGATCTTTCATTACGAATCTTTTCATTAAAGCAGATTTAACTTCATTGATTCTATCTTTATTTTTACAGCATATTAAGAGATCGTCTACGAATACTAACATGTATATAGTATCATCGTCTGTGTTGTTTACATATAAACAGTAATCGTAATTGCTTCTTATGAACCCAAGTTCACTCACGCATTTATCAAATGTCTCATACCAAGCCTTTGGGCTTTCTCTCAATCCGTATAGTGCTTTTAATAATTTGCAAACTTTATTTTTGCCGGTTTCATAACCTTGTGGTTCATGAATATAAACTTCTGATTTTACTTTTCCATTAAGAAATGCTGTTTCTACATCCATTTGTTCTATGAACAGTTTATTTACGCAACAATAACTTAACAAAATTTTTAACGTTTCCATTTTTCCTACTGGCGAATAAACATTTTCCTGACATTCTCTTTGTTGGAAACCTCTAAC
Organism: Torymus aiolomorphi; assembly: GCA_036365515.1. NCBI lineage: Eukaryota > Metazoa > Arthropoda > Insecta > Hymenoptera > Torymidae > Torymus > Torymus aiolomorphi. The sequence continues at coordinate 17,131,752 of CM070874.1, forward strand.
AACTAACCTAGCCTTCAGAGAGTCATCGCTTTTTCTTTTATAGACCCACTTTACATCAATAATCTTTTTATTTTGAGGTTTATCAACTACAACCCATGTATTATTTTTCTTTAGACATTTAATTTCTGAATTCATAGCTTTTTGCCATTCTTTGAATTCACTGGAGTTTAACGCCTCCTCAAATGTATTCGGTACATTTGCGTTTACATAATGTATATAAATATAATGTGTTACAGGGTTTCCGTATCTTTGTACCGGACTTTTCTTTCTGTTTAACGTTCTTTTAACTTTTAAATTTTCATTTGAACGATTGAAAGCATTATCGATGTTCTCATTCTCATTTTCAATATTTTCAATTTCATCGTTATTATTAATTAAATTTTCATTGTCATAATTATTTTCAATAATACTGCTTGTATCACTACTTGAATCGTTTGATTCGTCTATATTGAATTCAATAATATTTTCATCGTTAACCTTTTCCAAACAGATTATTTCGGTGCCGTCTTCGACAATGTGTACATGTCTGGCATTTATTACTTTGTTATTCAACAAGACTCTATAACCATTGTGCGTATATCCTACTAATATACCTAATTCAGCTTTATCATCCCATTTTCCTTTTCTCAAAACTTCTGGTTTTCTAACGAAGACTTTACTTCCGTAAATTTTTAAGTTTTGTACATTAGGTTTATTTCCAAAAAGTATTTCAAAAGGGTTTTATTTTCGTTTGAGTTAGCTATTGTACGGTTTTTCAAATAAGAGACTGTTTTAACAATTTCTGGCCAATATTTTAATGGTATTTTGGCCTCTCTTAACAGACATCTTCCTATATCCATAGCTGATCTGTTGAATCTTTCCGCTACTCCATTTAATTGGTGGACGTAGGGTGGGCAAGGTAATAATTCTATTCCTTTCTCATTTATAAATTGATAAATTTCCTTATTCAAGTACTCTTTGCCATTATCACAATTTAATTTTTTAACTCTTTTATTAAATTTGTTTTCAACTAAATTTACATATTCTTTAAAACAAATTGCAGTCTCTGATTTGCTTTTAATACAATAAACTTTACTACATTTACTGTAATCATCAATGAAACTTAAAAAAACTTTTCTCCACCAGAACCTGTTGTTCTGTGTGGACCATTTAGATCAGTGTGAATTAACTCTAAAATTTCTGAAGTTTTACTTCTCTCATTTTTAAACGGTACATTAGCCATTTTACTTTGAATACAATTTGCGCATTTCATTTCGTTATTTTCTAATTTATCTGGTAAACCATCTACCAATTTATCTTTTACTAATTTGTTTAAATATTGAAAGTTGACATGGCCTAATGCTCTATGCCACTTTTCTTTTTCAGTTAATTTGACAGAGTTTACGTATAAATCATTTTCAAAATCCTTATATATGTTACTTTTCATGACATACAAATCATTTATTTTGTTTGCTACCGCAACTAATTCTCTGTTATTGTTATATATCTTTGCATTTTCATTTTTATAAACAATAGTACTGTTTCTTGTAATTTTTGAAACGCTTAATAGATTTTTATTAATTCCTTTTACAAAATAAACATTTTTTAAGTCTATTAATTTTTCATTATAATAATTTTTGAAATATGTTTTTATATTGCCTACTTTTGTGGCCTTTAAATTTTTACCATCTGGTAACTTTACTTCAATTGGATTTTTTAATACAATAAATTTTTCATACATTCTCTCATCATTCACAACATGATCAGTGCATCCGCTATCTAATAACCAACTGATTTCTTTGAATTTACCATTCTTTTCGCAACTATAATTATAAACATTCGTTATTCTATTTTTATTACCACAATCTTCGCCGAAGCTTGGATTGTGATAATGATAATGCTTAGATTCTACTTCACTATAGAACACATCACTCACAATTTCACTTTTCACTTCGTCGTGTTTGACCTCGATCATCCAGGTCTCAGCTGCTGGGTCTTCACTGGGTTGACTGGAGTCTTCTTGCCTCTGCTGGGCTGCTCCTCTGCCACGACCACGTCCTCTGGAACTGCCTCGTTGATATCCTCGCTGGGATCCTCGTTGACCTCGACCTCTGCTCTGGGATGCTCCTCTGCTTTGGAATGCTCCTCTATTCTGGCTGGTCTGTAGTGGTCTCCAACAGTCCTTCTTGAAATGACCTTCCCGGCCACAGTTATAACACTGTCCCTTTGTCTTGACGTTGAATGTACTTACATTTTTCCTTTTTTCGTTGTCAGGCACTGTCATTATTTTTTCTTGAATTTTGGACTTAACATAGTCTACTGTTTGTTGAGCTTCTGGGACGAGATCAATTAAACTCCCAATAAAGCTGTAGCTTACTGGTAGTGCTCTAATTAAATACCTCATTTTTTCCTTTTCTGGTAATGTGCCTCCAGCTGCTTTAAATTTGTTGCAGGCTTGTTCGAAATCTACAAAAAATTCTTCAACTTTCTCATAATTTTTGAGTTTAATGTCTTCTAGTTGACCTTTGCATACTATATGCAGCGCTGTAGATTTAGTAGAGTACATGCTCTTGAATTTTTCCATCATTTTGTAAGCTGTATCGCATTCACAAACATATTCTAATTGCTTGTCTGAAATAGTGCTTATTAATATATTTCTTGCTTTTAAATCTTTTTTCTTCCATTCATCTGGTTTATCTGTCTCAGCCCGTTCTCTTTCAGTTTGTTCTCTGCACTCTTTATACTCGAATAGAGTCATTAAGCGAAATTTCCAACTTGTATAGTTTGCACCATCAAAAATGGGAATTACTATATCTTCGAATTTTGCTTGCTTAGCCATCTCGACTTTTTTTAATTTAATATCTTCGTACACTTTTATTACTTTATTTAGCGTAATTACTTTCTGCACTATTTTCACAAAACGTTTTTCAGCATTCTTTTCCTCAATTATTTCTCCGCTTTCATCTTCAACGTCATATAGTATTACTTCTTCTTTGGTTTTTACTTTTCCTTTAGTGCCCATTTACCACATGTATAACCTCAAATTCTGCCACGTGCTCTATTCTTGCACCGTGCAGCGTGCTTCACAGACGAAATTTAATCTGCTCGCATCGGCTTGAATTTTCGTAATTTTCCAAAAATTCTTTCTTTTATCACTTGAAGATATGTTTTATTCTTTATTCACACTTGTATTTTTCTTACTTTTGCACTTTTCCTTCAATATTTTTCACTGTCAATTTTCCGCGAGCCATGTGATTGATTCTGCCGCAATACTTGCCGAAGCTTGTATTGAGTCAGTTTTCTTTTTACTTACCAACCACGGACTTCTGCTACCATGTCGGAGTTGGTGGATAGGTGTAGTAAAAATACTCTGGGTTATACTTAAAGAAATGACTAGTTTATTAGGTAGTGTGAATATAAAGAGGCGCTTGCCTACGCCATGCGCGAGATGCTACATGCTGGGCGTCCGAGACTAGAGAGAGTATATCGCGTCGCTCGCTGTCGCTCGACGCACCTTCATAGTCGCAGACACACTAGGGAGGGGAGACTTACATATGTGTATACGTGTGTCGCGCTGTTTATGTCTCATAGCTACGCTCATATACAGAAGGCGAAATATTCACAATATTCAACATTTGCGATTATTTTTATTAGTCTTTTCACGATACTCATGTTTTTCTTAATTCGAGTTTTAGAGGGTTCGGCTTTTTTAACTGGTGGATATAATTGAGAATCTTTGGATGTTGAAAATCGTTTTGTTCTAACTTTTTAGTGTTAGCTAATAATCTAACACAGTGAAACGATTGAGTTCCAGGCACTGTTTTCGCTGAATCTAGCCTTTGTCTTAATTTATCTGTAGCCTTAGCATATTCATCTTTTGATGAAAAAAAGCACAAAATATTTTCAAAGTATTTAGTCGCCCACTGGTAAAGATCTTGCGGCGTCAATATATAATTATCGAATACTTTCCGCAAACTTGCTCGCCTAGCATTACTTTTTATAGAAGCACCGATTCCATCGCATGCATTTTTTTCGTGAGCAGTCGCATGAAAGTGCCATGCAGCTTCAACGGAAAAATCTTCATAATGATGAAAAAGATTCTGAAAATTATGTTTATTTTTAAAATGTTGTGCAGCTCCATCAGTAAAGTAAATGATATTTTTAACGAAAAGATTTTTTAAAGTAATCGATTATAATTTCTTGAATTAGGTAAACTGCAACAGTATCATGAATTAAGAGTTGTCTGAAAAAGCCGCCATACTTTTGTGTTCAATTTTAGAATCTGAACCTTTGTAGTAAATAACTATTGTTGCCAAACTACATTGATTATTATTCTTATAGTGGAATGATTGTGCCGCATCTTGTGCAATGAACGCATAGTTTTCCGAAAAATCTAGGGATATTAAAAATTCTCCTTTGCTTAAGGATTCTCGTAAGATTTGAAAATAACATGACTGCTGTTTGGAAATGAAAGAATGAGTTTTGAGTTTATGTAAAAGAGGAAAAAAGATATCAGTAAATAAAGAACTAGAAACAATTTCAGTTTGCAATGTTGATCTATCAGTAGTTTTCCACATTTGAAATTTTATTTCATTAACCCCAGACCTTTCAAGAAATAGTTCAATTTCCGTTTTTAGAGGTTCAATACCAGGACAATTTTGACACATATTTAAGTAACATTTCGCTGTTGGTGTTTTACAAACTATTTCAGCTATACAATCTTTGGAAGTATCCATTTTATTAAAAGAAACTCCTGAATTTCTTAAACCAGCTAAGAGGAGTTTGACGTTTTGATGATAAATGCACACACACACTGAATGCGTATCACTAGCACCAACTAAAACACAATATTTAGGGCGACATTCGACAAATTTAGTGAATCCTATTTTTGATTCGGGATACTGTTGTTTATACTTTAAATATAACTCTCTAAGATTGTACAAAACAAGTCGTTTCTGAACATAGGTCTTTGTGCCATCATCATTTCGTATACACTTATTATCTTTATAACCTGCCATGATTCTACTATTATCGTCATTTTGATAGAAAAGTTTTACTTCGTTTACCGTATCATATGATATTTTTCGGTTTCCCCTTTTATAAACTAAAAGGGATTGACTATCTGACAAACATTTTGTTACAAGCCAACGGGATGAATTAGAAAAATTAGCAACTTTACGAGAACTCCAGTTTTTTGGGAGTAATTTTAAAAGCAACATTTTTCCATTTTTCGACAAATTATCATTGTTAAACAATTTTTGTAATGTAGGGTTTTGTAGCTTATAACTTGTACTTTCGAATGGTGCTATGCATTTTGAAGATGTTTTTTTCTGAGAGACTCAAAATACGATTACGAGCTCATTATACCAAGCCCGAGCGTGCGGCGCGTCCGAGCGCAGCGCGAAGAGCACGCGCGGCCACTCACCGCTGTCTTTTTAATCTTGTTACTTTTGAGCCCTTCATCTCTCCAATTTGAAAATTTAGGGTTTTGTAGCATAAGACTTGTACTTTCGAATGGTCATATGCATTTTGAAAAAAAACATGATATACTTTGAGAAAAATGTCTCTAAACTTTCAACTTGAATTTTCGACCAGAAGAAAAAGTTTCGGAGTAAAAACAATAGCACCATTGAAAAGAGCAGGAAAAAATCTATCGATATGTGTCTTTTGTTTTTTTCTGAGAGACTCGAGAATACGATTACGAGTGAGTTGAACAGAGCGTGTTTTGCATGAAAAAAACTTATTTGGCAATTATTCTTAATCTTTTTCCTATAATCTTTGTTTGTTCTTTTAATATTTTTGTTTATATATTGTAATGTTTCTCTTTTGTTTTATTATTTTTCCTTTTAAATATTTTATTATTGATTTTTTTTTCTCACTTGTCTTATTTTCTTTGACTGCTATTTTTTCCGTATAATATCTTTTGATTTCAATATGTGCTTTTATTTTGACACCTGCTATTTCACTTATAGTTTGTTATGAAATTTTTTGTTAATAACTCGACAAGCCATACACGTTTATCTTCAGAAGTTTAAATGATTATGCTACAATAATCCTCTCAACTTCTTACTGTAAAACGAGAAGCTCGAAAGCAGTTAGTAGTGATATTTTTTAGTAATTTTCAAATACTATTCGTTTCCTCTCATTCCAGTCTTATTTTTCGTATAACTCTAGTAAACTTACGTTCGATTTGTACCGGAACCAATGTGAAGTCCGAAAAATAGTTATTTTTATTCTTTTATTTTAAACAGTCTAGTGAACTAATGTTCGATTCGTACCGGAACCAATGTGAAGTCCAGAAATAAGTGGAAATAAATAGTAATTGGTTTTATGTATGTTTATTATATAAAGTACAATAATTTATTTACCAATACAATCTGCTGGCTTCTGGTAGATCGATGCGTTGTAATTTTACTTACAATTCTTTTTCTATAATTGTTCTTTACGTTTAGAATTTACACTTGCTTTTATAAATTTACTATAAATAACTTATAAGATCTGCTTACTAGACGAGTAAGGCTTACGATTACAATTTCAATAATTTATAAAATCTGCTTGTTAGATGAGTAAGGCTTACGATTTCAACTTGACTCGAATGTCGTCTGAGTTTGACGGAGCACTCCAGGTTTCTTGTACGCTGTGACTGACTCGCGTGACACACATCACTTCTTTTATAATACAAAATAATTAGGTTAAAGATGGGCCCGGTGACGTATCGAATTCATCTTTTGACAACTTATGTATTATAAGTTTTCTGGGTCGTCGTACTTGCGAAATGCTGAGCATTGCAAAGTGTGACCTTTCGACTGCCGCGGAGTTCGGTGGCTTGGATTCTAGCTCGATCGTATGTTAAAAACTGCATGCGTTGTCTTCCTGAGTGGGTGACTCTATACGTCACAAGGTCGCATAAGCAGAACGCTGCGTATTTGCATTCTCGTTTTTATGTGTCGGGAAATATCTGATACTAATTATGCTTTTTCTTTAAAATGAGAATACGTCTCCGGACATAACAGTACAGACTTGGAAAAGACAGTTCTTCAACATCTAACACAAGACAAAACAATACAAAAAGTGTCTCATGCAAGAGCAAGGATACAGTGATAATAAACTGCATGAATGAAGAAAATATAAACTCACTTGTGAATTCACTAGGAGGAAAACTATCAAACAATTTTAAAATAGAAAAAGAACAAATAAATAACCCAAAACTAAAAGTAATAGCTATTGATATGGATCATGGAGGTGATAATGAAATTGAACTAGACATAAATGAAAGAAACTTCAGTAACATGGATGATAAGTGCAAGTTACTACACGTATATACTAATGAGAAAACAAAGAGGAAATGAGCAATAATAGAGGTTACCTCTAGCATTTGTAAACACGTCAAAGACAATAAAAGCAGATTATTTGTTGGATACCAAAGTTGTAGAGTGTTTGATATTATTAACACAATTCCGTGCAATAAATGTGCTAGATTTGGACATAGCAGTAAAAAGTGTGTAAATCAAGTCACGTGTAATAAGTGTGCGGATGCACACTTACCAGCGAAGTGTACAACTACATTGTGTAGATGTGCAAACTGTGTCTATAGTAATGCGAAGTACAATACCAAATATAACATTAACCATAGTGCAATTGACAGTGAACTATGTGAAATATTAAAATCTAAAATAAAGAAGTAGATTGAAATGACGGACTACCCAACGCATCCTACTTACCCTAGATACCTAGCTAAAGTAGAAAGTCTACATATCCAATAGAAGGCACCGACAAGAAGAGAGAGAATAGCTAGTGTTGACTCGATAGTTTCGCAACAGTCCCGTAACGCAGTGATACTATCAACAATGAGCCAAATCACGGAGACAACAACAACAACAATACAAAATAGATAGTAGTATAAATTTGATTGCGGATATACAAAATGATATAATTAATAGAGACTATAATTGCGACGACGTAGGTAAACTAAACAAATGCATGGATTTAGAAAAGGAAGTAATTTAAAATGTAAATATAACAGGCATAAATGCGAATTTTAATAATTTACTTGCATTCCTAAAAAGCCTTGTAATAAAGCCATGCATAATTGTTTGCAGTGAAACATGGAAACTTGTACACCCTGAATCTTTTAATATAACTGGGTACAAAATGTACTATAACAAAAGTTATATTAATCAAAATGATGGTCTAGTGGTTTACATAAGCGACTACATTACTGAAATGACGGAAGTTATAAATATTAATAATCTTAAAATAATAAATTCTAAAATTGCAATAGAAAACAATAGAGAAATATTATTATCTGCACTATATAGACCACATGATATAACAAAAACGGAATTCGTCTTAAACCTCAAAAAATTAGTAGAGCATAGCAGCAAGTTTAAAAATAATCTAATTATGGGTGATTTTAACTTTGATATTTCAAATCAAGATAAACGTAATCAAGAATTTTTACATATACTCTTGGAGCATGGCTATTGCCTAGGCTGTTGTAATATTACCAGACCATCAGATAAAACAGGCATTTCAGGAACTTGCATAGACAATATTTTTATTAAATTAGATAAAATAGCATATAGAACTTTTACCCTTCGTATACCACTTACTCACCATTTTCCACTTTTTATGTCAATAAATAAGATAAGAACTACTGAAAATATAGATACCATAAAACATATAAATTACAATAAACTCAGGACCACCGCGGATTCAATAAACTGGAGTGAATTGTTACTAATAAATGATCCAAATATAGTATTTTGAAATATAATGTATCGATCCGAAGGAGGCAGGTAAAAAGAAAACACAAGTTTTTACTTTAAATTTGTGCAACGTTTCGTTGGCATGGTCCGCCAACCTCTGCAGGCTATAATTTATTAACAAAAAGGTTTTTAATTACAATATATAAAAGAACTATCACTTGTATAAAGGAATAGTATATACCTTATTTTACCTAGCACATAATGTCAATGTAAGCAATACAGTGGTGTACATTCGTATTTATAGTCGTAAGATCCTTGTATTTACAAACAAGGCCAAAAATAAACAGAGCGATGCCTAGTATTAATTTAAAAGACGCAGTAACGGAAAATACAAACTGTTTAATGATTTTACATCTTCTTTCTTATTGATATTGTTTTTATCGCATTTAATATGGATCATTTCAGATAGAGTGCGTTTTTTGTAGTTTGTTTCGTAATCTAAAATTTTACTATTTTTCCAGTCGAAGTCATGTGAGAATTTGTTCATATGTTGTTTTACTACTGCTTCTGGGTTATTAGTTTTTTGATGTTCTTTAATTCTCGTTTTTAGAGTACGTTTAGTTTCCCCTGTATATGAAGCTGGGTATGACTTACAGAAGAACTTATATACGAGGTTAGTCCGATCACATTTATCGGTATGGTCTTTACCTAGTTTGATAACTGAGTTGAAACTTTTTTTAATTATGGGTAGAGCACAAAATTTGAAGGGTTTTAAAATTGCTGCTATTTTTTCGTATTGGTTATTAAATGGTAAAGAGATGTAAGAGATAGATCTATTGTGTAATGGTGTACTTTTTTGGGGTTGTTTATGTTTAATTGTGTTCATCTTAATACGTGTATGACGGTTGATAAATTTATTAGGGTAATTATTGTCTCTTAGGATTTGATTGACCATTTTTAGATTTTTGTTATGAAATTGTTTGTGTGAAAGAGAAATAGCCCTATCGACGAGGTTATAGACTATGTTTATTTTTTGTTGAGTGGGATGGTTGGAGAGATAATTAATCAATCTACCGGAAGAGGTGGGTTTGTTAAACCAATCTGTAATAATAGAATTATTGTGACGAATTAACGAAATATCTAGAAAGTTGATTTTTTTGTCTTGTTCAAGTTCATACGTAAATTGTAAACGTTTATTGTATGAAGTAAAGATATTTATAACTAAATCGATATGTTTTTTCTCAATACACATAAGGGTATCATCTACGTAATGGAAGTAAAAGAGAGGTTTCACGTTATAGTTATCTTCTAAGTTTTTTAGACAATTTGTTTCTAAGTCATCTAACACCATATCTGCGAACAAGGGTGAAATGGGAGAACCCATAGGTGTACCTTCAATTTGTCGATAAAACTTATTATTGAACGGAAAAAAGTATTAGAAAACAAAAATTTTGTGTAACGATGTCGTGAAAAGTAACGCTATATATGATAAATTAGACAAGAGCACTCTCATTGCCATAACTTTCCTGGACCTCGCCAAAGCTTTTGACACGGTAAACTATCAATTTTACTTGATAAACTATACAATTACGGAATAAGAGGAAGTGCGTATAACCTAATAAAAAGTTATTTAGGAAATAGACTGCAAGAAGAAAATTAAATAATATAAACAGCCAATTCCAATCAGTCAAGATGGGTGTTCCTCAAGGAACTATTTTGGGACCCTTACTCTTTTTACTTTATATCAACGACTTGCTAGTAGACATCCCCGAAGACACTATAGTATCATACGTAGATGATACCGCTGTAATAACGACAGCCAAAACCTGGAAAGAAGTTGAAACAAAAATGAATGAAACTCTACATAAAATATCAACATGGCTAGCACTCAACAAGCTTTCATTAAATACAGACAAGACAGTTTACATTGAATTTGGAAATCAAATAGATAGTACACCAAAAAATTTAGACATTAACATTCAAGGCACTAAAATCAATAGAGTAGAAAGTACGAAATATTTAGGCATCATTTTTTATAGTAACATGAGATGGAACGAGCACATGGAATACATTTACAATAAAACTAAATATCTCATTTTCATTTTCTATAAATTAGCAAAACTCATGACTAGTAGTACCTTGAGGATGATATATTATGCCCTCTTTCACAGCATTATTTCATATGGAAATATAGCCTAGAGAGGCGCGTATTCTAACAGTAAAAGCTTGCTCAATAGACTACAGATCAGATTACTTAAAATAATTAATAAGAACAAATTTACACCCGACAAAAATCCTATTGCTTGGATCAAATCTTTTCGTACGAATCACTGTCTTACCATTACGAAGAGTTACAGTCAGCCTTTATTAACTTCAATAGTACAACTAGAAAAAAAAGTATACAAATTCCAAGAAGACACCTGACCATTAGCACAAAAAACAATTACATTAGAGCAATTATGCAGTTCAATAACCTAAAAAATGAATTAAAACAATTAGACACAAGCATACCAAAAAAATTAAAGTAAAACAATGGATAAGAGGAAACCCCTAATTCAACACTTATAAATTAATTATTATTATAAACGTCAACAAACTACTAATCAAATTACTTTAGTTCTAAGTTAGTATTTAAGTGCGCCGGACCAGCGAACAGGAATTAGTTCCTCTGCTGGATTATATATAATCCGAATCCATTTCAAATCAGGTGGACCGCGTATGCCTATGTCACCGATCATTTTGGAATTAAAGTATTCATGTTCTTCTCCAAAAATTATTTGACCCGTATATTTTTATTTTTTTGTTGCATCAAAATTTCATGCGTTCAGCAATGGCAAACATTCCGAGAAAAACCTTACTCAGAAAAAAATGTTTTCAATGTAATTTTCAAACCGCTACTGCTTCACCAGTTTTTTAAGCTTTTTAGCGTGTAAAAGATAATTTCACTAAGGTTTGAGCCCTCTTTCACGTTCTTTATGTTATTTAAAAAAAAAAAATAAAAAATGCACGAGTTATGTACTTTTTACTGAAAAATGTACTTTTTAGAAAAGTGCATTTTTCTCAAAAACGCCATTTTTTTTGCTCAATTTTTTTTTGTCCTGATAGAGGACCTAAATACCTATCTAGACGTATTTGTGAAATTCCCGACCCGTGCCCAGGAATAGCGATCATTAATGAGATAATACACAAACAAATTTTTCACGCTTAACCCTTACATATAGTCAATGGTACAACAGTCAATATAAAGGTTTTTATCTTTGTGCGTAAGCAATATACAAGTACACATAGTATCTGTTGTATTTTTTATTTTTGTCTTTTAGATTTTTTAGTTTTATATCTACCTTTCTTTTTCTGCTTCATTGTTCTTACTTCAGTAAGGGGACAATCGGCGGTCTTTGCTGTTAAACAATGTACTTTATCATTGCACGTTTCTTTAATCCATAAATGAGTTTTTTGAATTCCAGGATACTTAGGAGTAGCAAGCTAATCAACATTTTTTACTTTTCTAAACTCTTCTACGTCAACGTCTTGTAAATGTATTATTTTAATTGCATCTGTATATTTTTGAACGTGCTCTACAAAATCATTAGCATTTTGAATGCATTTTTCATGGGGACCTCGAAGATTATGCGAAGTAGCATAATGCTTTATAAGTCCACCCACACCATCTACAGCTCCTTTGCCGTGCTCAGTAGCAGAGAACAACCATTTTATATCAAATGGTGCTCGTTTTATTTCATATAATTGAAAGCGATTTTTAAAGTGGCTAGCGGCGCCATCTGATACAATGGCAATTTTTTTATTGAATCACGACAATTGTCTTTCAAGTAGATTATAATGTTTTCTATTGCTAGCAAAGCATACGCTGAATCATGTTTTCGGTCATCACTTATGAGTGCGAAACTTTGTGTCGAATCCCCTTGATAAGATACTGCTGTGAAAATAGAAATTTGATCATTAACCCAATGATTTCCTTGAACAGCTTTATTATGAATTAGAGCCCAGTTTTCAGCGAAGTCTATTTGAAGAACTAAATGATGTGGGTCTTTTTTAGCATTTTCTCTTTCTGCTTTTATAGCTTTGCATTGTATATTTTTTACATACATGTGAGTACTAATCTTCATGGTCCAAACCGAAAGTTCCTCTTTAAAAGCAGAAATTGGCACTGTTTTTTTAATCAAGTTACCATTTTCCCACAAAGCATACGTAATTTCTTCTGTGCTTTCTACATCTTGCAGTTTTAGAACATGAAACGTAATTCCGTTACTGCCTGGACAAATTTTACATTCCTGCAAATAACATAAATCTGATGGCTCAGAACACTTTGTTGCGTTTATTATTTCTGACCGAAGTTCATCCAACTCTGTAATGTTACTCCCTCTGAAATTAATCAAGATCGTAAGCAATAAATCATAATTTGCGCAATAGATACAGAGACAAACTTCTTTGATGGGGCTAAGTAAAACATATTTTGGTCGCAAACTATAAAACTTCGATTTACCAATTTTTAATTCCGGATAATCATTTTTGAATGCTTTATACGTTGCTTTCAGACTTTGAGTAAGAAAACGTTTAACTTTCTTCTCTTTTTTATCATTTATTTTAACGGTAATAACGTCACTCTTATTAGGACTCTGTCTTGAACAATTAAAATCGTAATTTATATAATATTCCATAACAATTTGTTCGGTCCTTTCGTCAATTAGATGGCCTGTGTACGCTTCTGGTTCTGAATAAACTCCCTTTTCTTGTGCAAGACTTTTCGCTCTTTCTATCATGTACAATGTTATGTCTGGAAATAAAGATAAAATTTCATTTTTCGTTAAGGATGAGGGTAGCAAAGTCAGAATTTTTACTTTTTCTGATACCGTAGAACACTTTTGCAAGGCTAAACCAACATTTTGTACCCATTCTGTACAACGGCATGCAGTTGATTCGTTTGCTTTTATAGAAACGTCATAAACATTATTCAACTTCACATCGAGGGCATTAGACAATGTTGAAAGTATATTTTTCGTTTTCTTTTTTACGTAATTTTCAATTGATTTTTCACGTATAAGATTTTTCCCCTTAAGAGGCGATGCACATCCTGAGAAAAATCTACTTATTTTATTATTAAATTCTTCCACGCGTTCTGGAGTACTTGGCAAAAAATCTTCATCTCTATCGATTCCGTTGTCGATAAAATTATCATCCATTGAAAATTCATTTTCAGTGCTAGTCACCAATTCTAAAGCATGCTCGTAACAACGTCTACACAGATATGTAGAAGGGGTCAAAGGTAAATCAGGATAGAGAAGCTTCAATGGATGAGCAAGATTCTCAAGTTGTTTAAAACGCACGGAATTAGGTTCGTAAAAAATTTTTTTGTGCTTATTTAAAAAATCTGCATATTTGATTCTCTTCGTTGAATAATTTTGAGACATCGTAGTTAAGTTAATCAGGTGAAATATATAATAATTTTCAAAAATATGATAGTTTTAAAAAATACTGGAGGTTTACTTATAGCAGAAACCGAACTTTTCTTGGTACATAAAAGATCTAACGATAGCCATCTAGCGGACCAATGTATAAGTACATAAATTCATACGTGTACATATATGTATTACTTAACTACTAAAAACAAAGGTAGTTATAAAAATAAATAATCTAAAAGACAAAAATAAAAAATACAACAGATACTATGTGTACTTGCATATTGCTTACGCACAAAGATAAAAACCTTTATATTGACTGTTATACCATTGACTATATGTAAGGGTTAAGCGTGAAAAATTTGTTTGTGTATTATCTCATTAATGATCGCTATTCTTGGGCACGGGCCGGGAATTTCACAAATACGTCTAGATAGGTATTTAGGTCCTCTATCAGGACAAAAAAAAATTGAGCAAAAAAAAATGGCGTTTTTGAGAAAAATGCACTTTTCTAAAAAGTGCATTTTTCAGTAGAAAGTACATAACTCGTGCATTTTTTTTTTTTTTTTTACATAACATAAAGAACGTAAAAGAGGGCTCAAACCTTAGTGAAATTATGTGTTACACGCTAAAAAGCTTAAAAAACTGGTGAAGCAGTAGCGGTTTGAAAATTACATTGAAAAAATTTTTTTCTAAGTAAGGTTTTTCTCGGAATTTTTTGCCATTGCTGAACGCATGAAATTTTGATGCAACAAAAAAATAAAAATATACGGGTCAAATAATTTTTGGAGAAGAACATGAATACTTTAATTCCAAAATGATCGGTGACATAGGCATACGCGGTCCACCTGATTTGAAATGGATTCGGCCGTAAGTCCCAAACGGTAACATATTTTTTATACTCAATGAAATCTTCAATTTTTTTAAAATTTTCACTTTTCAAAAGCTGTTTTCCTGATTCTATAGATTTTATCGCATTCATGTTGCCACCATGCAACGAAATTCTTCTTTATGTATTTATTTTTGCTGAAAGATTTTTGTTGCGGATTTGCTGTTATAGCAGATTTTATTATATCAAAGAATATCTGATATTTTAGACTAGCAGTTAAATTATAAAACGAAGAGTCTAAAAGTTAATGGTAAGTTTCAGTTAGTATATCGGTGTCTCCTTTTCAGTTCGTATGCTTAGACGCTACTTTGAACGACTTATTTATGTACATATTTTTCATATTATTTGGTGTAGTAAGAATTGGAAAGTGAGTCAAACCATAAGTTTCATTACATGCTGACACAGAAATCTTTTCTATTAAGTTAGTCGTGGATGTATTTAAATCGAGATTAGATTTAGGCTCTCGTGAAAATTCGACTCGAGACAAGGTATTTGTATTGTGAATGCACAGACGTAGAGACAGAGAAGTAGAGACAGAGAAGTAGAGACAGAGACGTAGAGACAAGCGCCTAGACACAAAGACAGAAACAGAGACGTAAAGACAGAGTCGGAGAGCTAGAGATGTAGAGACAAAGTCGAGAAGATAGAGAAGTAGAAACAGAGACTTAGGGACAGGCGCGTAGAGACAGAGACATAGAAACAGAGACGTAAAGACAGAGATGTAGGGACAGAGATTAGAGTCAGGGATGTAGATACGGAGACGTAGAGACAGAGACGTAGAGACAGAAAAGTAGAGACGGAGTTAGAGAAAGAGTTGTAGAGACAGAGACGCAAAGACAGAGATGTAAAGAGAGATTAGAGACAGAAACGTAGAAACAGGGATGTAGAGACAAAGACATTGAGACAACTATGTAGGCATGGAGACGTGGGGCAGGAATGTAGATACATAGATGTAGAAGCAGAGACGTATAGACAGAGAGGTAAAGGCAATCGCATAGAGAAAGAGATATAGAAACACAGATCTAGCGACAGAGTTGAAGAGAAAAAGACGCAGAGACAGAGAACTAGAGACAGAGATGTAGAGGTAGAAAAATCAAGACAGTGACGTAGAAAGAGAGAATGAGAGAGAGTACTTATTAAATAAAAGATGTTTGTCTGAAAATTTATAATGATATTAATCAAAATAATAACTATGATCGTGTTATTTTAGCTCCTCATAATGATAACATTATTTATTTGAATAACAATATATTAAGATTATCAAATGGTAAAGAAAAAAACGTATTGATTATGCAACACATAAAGGAGTAGATCAAACTGATGATAATATTCACCTAAATTTCCCAATAGAAACTTTAAATAAAGTAAAGGAAGGTCTTCCTCCTCATGAATTAAAATTAAAAGTAAATGCAATAGGTTATGTTAATTAGAAATTTGAGTATGAATGATGGTTTGTGCAATGGTACTAGGCTTAAAATTACAAAATTATTCGAATATAATATTGAAGCAGAAATTATTACAGGAGAAAACATATGTAAAAAAGTTTTCATTCCTAGAATTACATTAAATACAGGTGAATCTTCCTCTTTACCGTTCATCCTTTATAGAAAACAATTCCCCATCACTTTAGCTTTCTGTATGACTATTAATAAATCACAAGGACAAAGTTTTGATTATGTAGGATTATGTATCAAAAGACCATTATTTTCTTGTTTTTGTGTTGAATGTGGATGGATCGTGGACTGTAGAGGTTCAAAAAAAGAGTAGGTGTTTCGTGTAGAGAAAAGATTGGTTTATTGCCGTAGTGCATTGTGCCGTTGCAGGCGTACAAATGTTGCTGCTCTCTCTCTCTCTCTCTGCCGTCGCGCGTGGAACTGCTCCGCCGGCCGGCGCTCCGTAGTGTCGGCGGCGTGCCTTAGTAGTTGGAGGGGGGCGGTAGAGGCGTGTGTCTGTATCTCACGTTCCCGAAAGGGAACCTGAACTCTCAGGTTCCTTTCGCAGGGAACCTGAACACTCAGGTTCCTTTCGTACGGAACCTCGACCCTCGCTTGGCGTTCGTACGTTGAATCACGAACATTTCTCATGGTCAATTATACGTAGCATTGTCAAGATGTAGAAATCCCAAAAATATATATATTCAAAACGAATTAGAGAATTCATCAGAAATTGAAAATATAGTTTGGAAAGAAGTTCTAGATAACTGTGAATGAAACCTCTCTTTCTATCTCTCTCTTATCAGTGGATTAGGCCTCCTGGGGATACCACTGTTTTGTTTATAATATGCATATGTTCAAAAATATTATTCAAAAATATTATATTTTTATATATTTTATTATAAAATAATATACATAATATTTTCAAAATTTATAATAATTATACTTCAATATAACATATGAAATTTGATAAATAAAAAAAGGCACCTTTTTATTTACCCCATTAGGTGGTGTGGAAAAAATAGAACATAAGATATAAATTTCAACTGGATAATTTAAATGAATATTTTCATCTCTACATTTAGGGTAAATTTAAAAGGAAATATACAGATAACTATTTCAAAAAAATTAAAATGAGAAATTATTCTTCGTCAGTAATTTATTGTTATTAACATTTATCTCTAAATATGGGGGTTGGCGAGCGGAGCGAGCAGGGGGCGAAGCCCCCCTGGTATATATATATTATAACGGAGTTCCAGGATAAAATACGGAGAAAATAAGAATCTCGGTTCTCCGTATTCTATCGAACTCGTTTGACTCTCGTTCCCGCGAATTCGTGCATCTCGAGCGTTTGTTGACATCGCTCGAACGATGTATTCGCGAGCTGCGCGCGGGGACTGCGCGACTTTGGCGGTTGCAAAGTCGCGCTCGATTCATTTTTGAATCAGATTCTCTCGGGTCGTCGAACCGCGCGGACTCGAACGTAGATCGTCCGGAGAAAACGGTCACCATGCGATACACCGGTATAGCGTAGCGCCCGTCCATGTACCATCCACGGAGAGCAACGCACGTGAACAATCCGAGCCACTCCTGGGGTCCCAAGCGTCTGTAGGTGCAGGCTGGATGTTAGGATCCGGTCTGAACACTCTGAAGTCGACCGGAGGATAAGGCCTGACGCAGGAGCGGATTCGTGAGCGAGCAACGAGGGGACTGCACTTCTCTCCCGGTAAGCCTCTCTGTACTTCCCGCGCAGCGATCTATTTGTGTATTTTCGGCTCGCAGCGGCGAACGGCCAGTGGGGCATTCACCGGCCCAGCGAAAATAAATACATTGATCCGTCCGCGCCGAGCGGCGGATCCCGTCTTCTTGTCGGCGCGCAACGCGACGCTTTATTTTCCTGTAAAATTTTTTTCAGTCCGCGTGTTACAATGGCGCCCTAACGTGTTGGGTTTAAGGAGAAGGTTAGGAGCCGGTACGTTCGAGATTGGCCTATTAAAATCGCGTTTCGTTCAAATTCGCCCGCGCGCGAATCACTACACCCAACTATTCAGCTGACGGCCAATGGCCATAAGCCATTACAGCTGATAGGCGCAGAGATTTAAACTCACCAAGTCGAGGTGCTGGGCGTAAACAAACAGACAAGAAGACTCGTGGCACGCATAGAAACATAAACACAAAACAGCAGATTGCTTGTTATTGTAGGTGTTTATATTTATGCTCGGACAGTATTGTGTATACTTGTTCCGAGCCTTTTAAACTGCTGTAAAGCCAGAGCGAGAGCATTTAAATGACGATTGTAGTTGTTTCCGTCGTCGTATGTGGCGAAATGAAATTCCTTTTTTTTGATGCGAGATTTTAAGCGATTTTCACGCGATTTTTTTTGGAATAGAGTTACCGTGCCTGTGCGTGCAGCCGGTCGAAAGTGAGAACACTTTCATTCCTTTTTTTTTTTTATTGCGGGATTTAGTCAAATCGGTATCTTCGCTAAAAAAATTTTTTTGGAATTGCCACGCTCTCTCCCTAGCTAGCTGCATCGAGATATGTCGTTCTCGAGCGGCTTGGGACAATTGTCTGTGGTAGCTAGGATTCTAACATTGTAATTTGCGTAACAGACGGCCAATTCGAGAGAGAATCTCAGCAGTTAGTTGCGCACATACACAATTCGTCGCCAACTTTTTGTATAATCGGTCTAGTTTCAGACGATGGAATCATCGACCTCAGAAGAACTAGCCGAATCGATGGAGCAGTGGCACAAAAATCTAGAGCTGAGCTTCCAAGCTGTAATAGAAGCAAATATAGCTCTAGATTTAAGAAGCACTGGATGTATCGAGGGGGATTCTAGGTGAATCACTCAATGGCTGATGGGAAATTACAACCCAGCCCACTTCACACAAGAAATAAGTGGAAGTGCAATTGAGCAGTTCACAAGGAGACTCGAATTGAGGAATAAGTACGTCAACGGAACAATCCTCAACGCAAGCAGAGCTCCAGAAGCGAACTACAACGCAGATCCCTCGACCCATAGCCTGTTTCAGCAATTGACGTCGAACAAAGCAGTCGACAACAACTTGTTGAGATCCATGAAGACATATGTATTGCAGATCATGGATCAAAGTGTAGGCAGTCCTCCCGACGTAAGAAACGAGGCTCTTACGTTACTATGGAGCCCTTTAACTCCAGCGGGAGGACCGAGTGAGGTCCAGATGCAAGTAAAGTGCAGCACAGCGAGGGGAGATTCCCCGATCTCCTCCGAGTCCGAAGAATCCGAGAACGCGAGTCGATCGGGGAATGCAGACCGCTCATGGATTTCGGACAGCTGTGCCGCAACTTTACCATCGCTAGCAATTTCAGCGTCCATCCACGAAATCGGCGTCGGAGTAAGCACAGCCTGGGGAAGGAGAGATCCGCCAAGCTTCCCCCTGTTCGCGAAGTCTGACACTCCACGGCGCTTGGCATATAGAGACTGCCTGGAGGCACCGAACGGCTGTGCTGAATACTCACAAGCTCAAAACGACGGAGCAAATACAGCCTGGAGGAGGGAAGATTCTCCAAGCTTTCCCCTGTCCGGAACGTCCGATATAAGCCGCTTGGAGAATATATCGAAAGCGGACGGCTGTATTACCGTCTCTCACAAGGAAACCACCCCAACCCGAACTTACCAATTTTGATAATTTTTGGATATGTTGTAGTATTTAAAAAACTATTCGACACGTATTTTTTTTATCGGCCCATAAGGACTTTAAGGGGTGAAATCCACCCCCAAAGTCAACTCTCACAATTCGTCTTTTTAGTATTTCTCAGCGTGTAATGAATTTTTGAAAAAAAAAATCAATTGGAAAATATACGTCTTAAAAAACATTAAGTATGATTAGTATTTATAACCAAAGGGGTTGCAACCCCTATTTTTTAATTTAATAAAACTGCATTTTTTATTAATATTTTTTTTATAAATATCGAGGTTTAGTTTAAAAAAAAATATAAAAAGTAGTTTTGTGAACAGTGTCAAACATTAGTGTTGACATGTTTCGGGATTTTTCAACAATCAACCCCTAACTACCCTTAACTACCCCTCATAGTGATAGACCATGTATAAGTGGCAAAAAAAATTTTTTTCTTAACCAATGTGTAAAATGAGCGTAATTTATAAGAAATAAAAGTACATTCAATTGATTTTATTTATTAAGAGTACCAAAAGAATGAAAAAAGCTACCCTCAAAAGTGAATACCAAATATATCAGCAGTTCTCATTAAAATTCTTGATTAAAAAGAAAAATATATAAAATAATTACTGTATGACTGAGAAAGATAATAACATTAATATTTTAATAAAATCAGTATTTTTTAGGGGTGGAAACCACCCCTAAAGTTTACCCTTAAAATTCTTTTTTTAATTTACCTTTTTATTGGATACCATTTGATTGATGGTTTTTAGTTAAATCAGGTATGAAAATATTTTTCGTTAAAAGCTTGATATATAAGGTATATTTATGGCCTAAGGGGTCGCAACCCTTATTTTATTCTTTGAAAAAACTACGACTTTTTATTAATATTTTTATCAGAATAATTTGGGTATAAATTAAAAAAAATTATTAAAAGCATTTTCGTTAACTATTTCGAATATGTTTGTGGTTTTGGAATTTACCAAAAAACCCCCCCTAACTATCTTTACTAACCCTGACAGTGACAGACCATGCATAAGTGGGGAAAAAAATTTTCTTTTTTATAAGTCATTCAATGTGTAAAATGAGTCTATCTTATAACAAATAAAAATATATTCAATGAATTTTATTTATTAAAGAGTACCAAAGAGGTGAAAAAGATCACCCCCAAAAATAAACGCCTAATGTAACATGAAGTCTGATTTATTAGTTCAATATAGATACCAACATATTATTATTTGTACATAGATACATTGATATGTGTATGTAGAAGTTATCCTATGTGGATACTATATAAAATTGATTAAAAATTATTTTTCATAATAATTTCTATATTTTTCTTTCTTTATTTATTGTTGAATTACAATACATCATTCAACAAATGTTTCACAGAAATGATAATCATCGAAAAAATTTTGGAAACATAATGACTTTTTACACCAACCACATCGTACTATAGCAACGTTGTTACATCCTTCTACTTCGCAGTTTATATTGCAAGAATTTCCAAAACTAAAATCAACCGAATTATTAGCTTTAGCTGGTTTTTCATCAATGTAGCCGCTTTTCTACCAAGAATACTTAAAAATATTTGTATATCTTGGTAAAGAAAGCTGATTATGGACCAGAGATTGCATTTTTATAATGTTATTTCTTAAATGGAGATTCATATCATAGTCCAGCAAAATCACTTGATCTGAAAGACGTCGAACGAAGTTCTTCCAGATACGAAATCCGTACACATCGAGTGGTTGGATCTTCCCTGTCGTTCCTGTGGGAATTTTTTTTATATTAACAATTTTGTTCTTCGGTATTGTTTCCTCTATAGCTTTATCACAATGTCCACTCCAAGAATCGAGTAAAAGTATAGATTGAGACCCAACATACGGTTAAAATACTTCTTTTAACCAAATTTTAAAATGATATAAAATAAGAAAATGTTATCAAAATTTTTTCCATAATATACAAAAATATACTCACCTGTAGTTAATTTTCCAGATTTGGATGCTTCTACATGCACATTTGTTGGTCTAAATAAAGAAGATTCTATTATAGGATCAAACTGACCTGTTCTTTCTTTTAATACTAAAAAAAGTGGTGATAAAAGTTTTCCAGTAGCTGATATAGTTGGTTGAATTGTATAACTATGCATTGTCAATGAAACTGACTGTACCAGGCATTGCACCTGCTTTTCTCCTTCAACTGCTAACACGATTTAACGTCAGTTACAAAAGCAGCAGCTTTAGTTTGAAGTTCTTGACCACCTTCTAATATTTTTTAGTGATAAATTTATTTATTTTTCTGGATACTATTCGATGAGATTTTTTAAATTTTAATAACCAATTTGCAGAAGCCTTAAATCTTACATCTTCAGAGCCGAGCATTTTTTGAGCTTGCAACGCCCATTTACGTACGTCGCGATCATGCACTATCGAACCAGCTTCAACAGCAACTTTTAAATTATGTAAAGTGTATTGGCAAATTTGCGCAATTTTTTCTCTATATGTTCCACGTTTATTAATGTTTTTCGCCCAACGATTAAGTTGACTGATGGATGAAACTTTTTTGTATCTGTGTTGCACAGTTTCAAGTTTTAAGTTTTTGTTTTTTCCGCTTCTCCAATATTCTACGGCTCATTCTTTATAATCAAATGTGACTTCTTCGGCATCATTCATACACTGATCTGTTGGTGTAAAATCAGGATTAGGAAAGTGATGTTGTACTTCATCTTCAATTATTTGAGCATTAGTATCTTTATAATTTTCATGGAAATCCAACGTCTCCTCAACAATTATGTCGACATCATTAAACGCATATGTGGCATCTATTAATATTTCTTTCAACTTTTCTGACAATTCCATTTCTTTGAAATTAGTCTCGCTATTTGGTATTTGTAAGCTTTGAAAATATGCTAATAATAAATTCACTACGTTCAAAGGGTTAATCTTCATGTTTGAAGCTAAAATAAAATTAAATAAACATCAACAATAAATTGAAACTCTGTCTAATAATTACAAAGTTTAACAACAAATAAAATGCTGCCCTAGCAAAAAAAAATACGTAATAAACGTATCTTCCCAAAAATACGTAATAAAACCATTAAAAAAATTATAGGAGTAATATATCAAAGAAAATCATAAATAATCTAACATAAATGATCATATCTTATATGATAAATTATCAAAGAATATCATTAATTATAATCAACCATAAATAGGCATCAGATATTATCAGTAACAAAATTTAAATATTAATAATTTTTTAGATATAACAAATTCATTCTAAATTTATACAATAATTATCATACATATTCTCAAATTTGTCAATGATTATAATTATCAACAATTGTCAAAAAAAATTCCACTAGCGTTGGATTATTTACAATTAGTTGAACTATTTTCGGCTGAATGCCTACATCTGCAGTAAGACCAGACTTTTCTTGTAGATTGTGCATTTTAATCATTTTTAGTTTTTATCTATCACGTCATGATTTTGAAATAAATATCAAATTCAGCATCAAAAGTAAACAGCAAGAATATGATCTGACCTCGAATCCAGACAACTTTCTTTTGTAACCTGTGTTATTAATTGAAATAAAAAAATTCAATATTCATACCATGTAATATTTGATTAATTAAAAAAATAAAAACGTTCACTATAAAAACTTGAAAACCAATTATTTATAAATTTGATAAAAAATGTTAATTTTTTAACAGTTGAAGTTTATATTTATTTCAATCAGTGAAAATATTCAAATAAAATGATAAAATTATAGATTGATACATATATAACAGTAATACTTACGAAGTTAACAAAAAATTTTCTTCTTATTCTTCTTAAGTATATTTTCGAGCTCGACAAATTCGTACGTAAATATGTAAGTGTGGGCATTTAAGAATTCATTACTATATTTAAAAAAATGCTTTACTTGTCTTGAACTGTTCTCAACAGTGAATAGCATAATGTTTATATGAATATACAAAGTTGTTTTCAACGAGTCTTATCTTTGGATATCTAATCTACATAGTACCATATCTACCTAGCAGCATTCGGCAACAGCCGGATAAGACTTTAATCAAGTAAATATTAAAGTTTTTATTTTTTTAATCAAGAATTTTAATGAGAACTGCTGATATATATATATATATATATATATATATATATATATATATATATATATATATATATATATATATATATATATATATATCAATTTCGGAAACCGGTACTTTTGAGGATCTATAGTTTTTTCTCCAGAGTTCGTATATGCTTGACTAAAGAAATAACTCCCTCTCTGCGTTGAAGGTATTAATATAAATCCTCAAAAGTACTGTTTCATACCGTAGGAATTTTGAGGATGTCCTCAAAAGTCCGAAAAATCCTCAAAGTATCGAATCCGTGCTGACATAGATCCTCAAAACCTGCAGTTGATGTGTAGATATATATATATATATATATATATATATATATATATATATATATATATATATATATATATATATATATATATATTATACATTTCTGGTTTATAAAGCCCATTTTTTTATATATAGGGGTTTATCGAGCCCGATTTTGATTATGAAGCCCGGGCTTCATAATATTTCTAAATATAGGGGTTTATGCGGCCCGACCTAGAGTCTATAACCCCAGGGTCCATTATTTCTTTAGTCACTTGCCATAGGGAACTCTGGGCTGTAGGTACTAATATTCAGTCTTGAGCTACATAAACCCCGATAAGTGTATATATATATATAGATCTATAGATATACATGTATATATATATATATATATATATATATATATATCTTCCTATACTATATAGTTGTAAGCATTTTTTCTTACGACCCAGGCGCTCCCCATCCGCCCCCCCTCCTCATCCGCTACCCATCCGCCCCCCGCTCCTCATCCGCTACCCATCCGCTCCCCCCCGCTCCCCAAAATAACGTAAAAATATCTCTAGAAACAGCAGTTTTTGATCCTTCCTCTCCCCATCCGCTCCCCTCAATTATTAGTCTTTGCCGCTCTTCACTCCGCTCCCCATCCGCTCCCCATCCGCTCCCCAGACGCTCCCCTTTTTACCTCACTAAAGTGATACTTTTAAGACTCATCCCTTCCGCTCCTCATCCGGTCCCCATCCGCTCCCCCCCCACTCCTCATCCGCTCCCCATCCGCTCCCCCCCGCTCCACAAAATAACGTAAAAATGTCTCTAGAAACAGCAGTTTTAGATGCTTACGCTTCCTATCCGCTCCGCACCGCTTCCCAGCCGCTCCCCCGCGCTCCTCTCCGCTCACCATCCGCTCCCCATCAGCTACTTTTTGTTATAAATCGTAGCTATTCCTCCAAGCGCACGCTTTTATCAGGTGTTCCCAATTGTATTTAATTGGATCGGATTGTATTTAAGACAGGGACGTAAAGAAAGAGAGAGAGAGAGAGATTAAAGACAGAAACGTAGAGACAGACACGTAGCAACTGGGGTGTAGACAGAGGCCTAGAGGAAGCCACGTAGACACGGAAACGTAGTGATAGAGACGTAGAGAGAGAGACAGAAAGAGAGAGATTAGAGACAGAAAAATAGAGACAGAGATTAGTGACAGAGATGTAGAGACAGAGATGTAAGGGCAGATATATAGGGAGAGATATTAGAGACAGAGACGTAGACACAGAGGCAGATAGACAGAGACGAAGAGACAGATACGTAGAGACAGAGACGTGGAGATAGAGAAATAGAGACAGAGACGTAGAGATAGGCGTGTAGAGTCATGAATATAGATATGGAGACGTAGAGACAAATACGAAGAGATAGAGAAGTAGAAACAGAGACGTAGCGACAGGCGCGTAGAGACAGAGACATAGAAACAGAGACGTAAAGACAGAGATGTAGGGACAGAGATTAGAGAGAGGGATGTCGATATGGAGACGTAGAGTCATAGAGGCAGAGACATAGAGACAGAGACATAGAGATACAAAAGAAGGGACGGAGATGTAAAGACGGAGATATAGAGACAGAGATGTAGAGATAGAGACGTAAAGATAGAGACGTAGATAGAGAAATTAGATATTGAAGGTATGACGCCATCCATTTTTTATGTTAAGTACTTGAAGACGATCTTTGGAGGCAAAAATGAAAAGATCTTGCGTGTTTTTTAGCAACGTTTCGTTGGCTTAGTACGCCAACCTCATCAGGCCTTTATTCAAACACAGAAATAAATTAACATATACAATTATTTTCAACTATATAAAGACAATTAAACAACGACGCATGAATACAAAAATCAAAATTACCAAAAATAATAAACGTATATATCATACGTCGATCCGATGTTATTACCGACTGAAAACAATAACACATATGCTGTATTTATATACACCGGCCGATGTTTACATAAAGAGTTATATAAAATAGGATGTAGATGAACCGATGTAGAGGGTGAGATTAGAGACAGAAACGTAGACAGTCATGTAGAAAATCAAGTCAACAAAGAGGAGAGAGAGAGAGAGAGAGAGAGAGAGAGAGAGAGAGAGAGAGAGAGAGAGAGAGAGAGAGAGAGAGAGAGAGAGAGAGAGAGAGAGAGAGAGAGAGGAGTAGAAACAGAAAAGTAGAGACAGAGGCGTAGAGTCAGAAATGTAGATATGGAGAAGCAGAGATAGACGCGTAGAGTCAGGAATGTAAATATGGAGACGTTGAGACAGAGACGTAGAGATATAGAGAAAAAAAAGTAGAGACGGAGACGTAGAGACGGAGAAACAGAGACGGAGACGTAGAGAAGGAGAGAAGGAGACACAGAGACGTAGACGTAGACACAGAGGTGGAGAGAAAGAGATTAGAGAAAGAGTTATAGAGATAGAGACGTAAAGTCAGAGATTTAGAGAGAGATTAGAGAAATAAAAGTAGAAACAGGGATGTAGAGACAGAGACGTTGATACAACCAGGTAGACATGGAGCCGTAGAGACAGAGATGTAGAGATAGAGGCGTAGAGACAGAGACGTAGAGTAAGTGACGTAGAGACGGAGAAGTAGAGACGAAGAAGTAGAGAGAGAAGCGGAGCGACCGACACGTAGAGACATTAAAGTAGAGATAGAGCCGGAGAAGTAGAGACAGAGGCGTAGAGATGGAAAGGTAGAGGGAGACGTAGAGATAGAGATATAGAGACGGAGAGGATTATTATTTTAATAATTTAAAATAATGAACATCAGGGTGATTTGTTCTCTTATTCCAAAATATAAAATTTTTAAATTTATATGGGGGTTAGAAACTGTGATGCCTATGCTCATATGTTAAATATTTTTTAGATAAAGTCTTATGATCCTTACTTTTTTTAATAATATCTATATAATAATCTCTACTATTTTTTTTTTAATTTTAAAATAGAAACTGATATATATATATATATATATATATATATATATATATATATATATATATATATATATATATAAAAACTTGTATAACGTTAGTTCCCAGGACCCCATGTTACTGTATACCTATACGTGACTAAAGAAATAATGTCTCTTATGGGGGCCGATGTCCTCAAAACTGACGTTAAACATATGTAGATTCAGGGACTGTCCCCAAAACTAACAAATGTCCCCGAAACCAACGTTAAACATCTGGAATGTCCTGGAAACTAACATAAAACATAAATATATATATATATATATATATATATACTAGGGGGGTACCCCCCTACTCGCTTTACTCGTCAACCCCCCATTAGTAAGGGGGCTTTTTATTTATCAGTTTTTATTCTAAAATTAAAAAAAAAATAGTAGAGATTATTATATAGATATTATTAAAAAAATTAAGGATCATAAGTCTTTATCTAAAAAATATTTAACGTACGAGCATAGGCATCACAGTTTCTAGGAGTGAGGTTATGTGACGTTTTCGACCCTGAAATCAAAGATTAAGTACAAATAACTTGCTGTACGGTATGTGGAAAAATTGTATATTGCCTTCGGTAGCAATGAGGACCACGAACGCACGCGAGTTGTGCCTTCGCTTCGCTTGATCCAGAAATTATGGATAAGCACAAATAATTTTCTGTACGACATATGAGGAAATTGTATATCTCTAGGTAAAGGTAATATATGGGCTGAACAGTGACAGAGACTCTATATAATATATAAAAGATATAAAAAGTCTATCTTTTCCACGCCACCCAAGAGGTAGACAGGTAGGCGCCTTTTTTTATAGAGGTTTCCCCTTTTTTACTATCTTTGAATTCATTTTCCATTAAATATATCATTTTTTGTTTTTGTAATAAAAAGTTAGTAAAAAAAGGCCTATTCCTCTGTATAATTTTCAAGTATTACTTTTATTCTATTAAATAAACATATGTTATATTTTTAAACATTTTTATAGTTATTTAAATAACATAAATTTTAGACTTGAAAGTCATTCAAAGCTTTTGAACTTCATATTGATTTCAAAGGTCGCTCAAAGCATGACGCTAAAAATATTAATTATGAAGGTCGCTGAAAGCAGACCGAAACGTAAATCGAAACGGTTGTTGAATTCTAAAAGTAGATCGATTTTGAAGGTTAAACAAAAGATCAGTTTGTAAGTCATTGAAAATATATTAATTTTAAAGGTTGTTGAAAGCTAATCTATTTTGGAGGTCTGAATACTGACATATATATGTCATACCTATTTTGAAGGTCGCTGATAGCAGACCGATTTTGAAGGACGCTGATAGCAGACCGCTTTTTGAAAGTTAATCAATTTTGGAGGTCTGATAGCAGACCGATCTTAAAGGTCGCTGATAACAGACTGGTTTTGAAGATCGTTGATAGGAGACTAATTTTAAAGGTCGCTGATAGCAGACCAATTTTAAAAACATTTTTTAATTATGTTGTTGATAGCAGACCAATTAAGACATTTTTAATAGTTTTTTTTAATTTAAAAGTCAATAAAAGTAGACCAATTTTGAAGGTCGCTGAAAGCAGACCAATTATCTACTAAGACTTTCGATTAGATTTTTTATATAATTTAAATTATATTCTTTCAATGACTCCTCTAAATATTCATTATACTTATTTGTTTCTTTTATATTTTCTTCTATTTTTGTATTTAATTCGGACAGTCCATTTTCTTCTTCCAATGTATACACGTCTACATATTTTTTTTTTTGGATCCCATAATACTGGACATTCTGTTTTATTTTGGTTTAAATGATTATTGTATTCATCTATTAAATTGTTCATATAATTATTGTCCTCGTGGTCATGTTCTAACAACTGTTTATTTAAATCGTCTAAAATTTGAGCTTGTTCAATGGTGTGAACTTCTATAAATTTTTTTTCTTTTGGATCCCAACGTAATGGTATTGGTTTTACATCACCTTGGTCTGCCATGTTTTTTAATTTAATATACTTCGAATTAATATAAATATTATAAAAAATAATTTGTAATTTTATTACATAATAAATATAAGAATAATTATAATTGTTCATCAAAAATTTCTTTCCACACAATATTGATAATTTCCTCTGTATTTTCCGAATCATTTTGAATAAATATATTATTACGATTCCTACATCTACATAGTGCAACATATAATTGTCCATGTCAAAACAATGGTTTTCTAATATAAATACCTATAGCATCAAAACTTTGTCCTTGTGATTTATTTATTGTCATACAAAAAGCTAAGAGGATAGGAAATTGTTTTCTATTAACTATAAATGGTAATGAAGACGATTCTGCAGTAGTTAATGTTATTCTCGGTAAAAAAACTTTATTTCCTGATTTTTCACCTGTTATTATTTCAGCTTCTACATTGTATTTAAATAGTCTAATTATTGCTTCCTCATAGAGGAAGCTTTGTGATAGTAAAAAAAAAGTTTATGAGATAATGTGTTAGAAATGTTATTTAGCAAATTTGGAATCGAAATACACTATTTTTAGAAAATGTCCGTATCGATGTGTGTGTGTGTGTGCGTGTGTGTGTGTGTGTGTGTGTATGTATGTCCATATACGCTGATATGTCATGATCTACTCGACCGATTTTAACGGGAGAGTGATCATTTTTTTAGATTTTGCTTCCACAATTGGGGTCAATATTCTATTTTTGTAAAATTTAATTTTTTTTTTATAGCCATTTTTTAATTTTCAAAATTTTTTTTTTCGATTTTTTTAATATTTAGAACAAATATTGTTTATATATCATGAATTCTCTGTATGTAGGATAAAATTATCTACAATTTAAAAAAAAAAAGTCGGTAGCTATATTTCGTCATAAGTTATTGATGAAAACGTAATTTTTTGTAAATAGGTTATATTTCGAAATTAAAAAAGATATTAACATGAATATTTTTTTGGTTATAAAGGATATTAATTACTATAACTTACTAAATTTTTAGATTTTTTTATTCATTATTTTTTGAGAAAAAAAATAATTTATAAAAAAAAGTGATTTTTTTGTCGTTCAATAACTGTAGTAAAATTGACTTAATCACTTTGAAATTCTTTGTAGGGGTAGATTTTGTATACCAATCGAGTGAGTTCTTTGGGCAAAAGGATTGATCCATAAATTTCGAAGATATTTGAGGTTAAAATTTTTTTCAATTTTTTTCTAAATCGTAATTTCTCGAGAACGGCTATTCTAAATGTATCTAAATGAGGTGGGTGGTATTTGAAAGAGAATTAAATTACCTATATTTTCTAAAAAAAATTAATTCTCTAGCTATCACGGTTCTTTTGTTATTAACAAAAACGTAAAAATTGAAAAATGAAAAAAATGAGTTTTATATGTTGAACTATTACAAGAGTAAAATTGTCTTATTCGCTTCAAAATTCATTGTAGAGGTATATTATTGATAGTTCTCGGATGAGTTCTGTTGGCAAAGTGATTGGTTCATAAATTTCAGAGATATTTGAGGTTAAAATTTTTCTAGACATTTTTAAAATCTATTTCTTGAGGATGGCTCTGTGTATCTGAATGGGATGGGTAGCATTTGGAAGAGAATTAAAATATTTATATTTTCTAAAAAGAAACATTTTTTAGTTATCGCGGTTTTTTATTATTAACAAAAATGTAAAACTTGAAATATTGAAAAATGAAAACAAAAATCTGTCTTTATCAAATTTTTTAAAATACATCCCCTCACATTATAACAGCCTTTCCACTAACGCATTCAATATAACACGTTCAATGTTCAACGTAACACGAAAATAAATTTGTTGTCCGACATCTACCAATTTCATACTCAGTGGTAGTGGTGCAGAATGGGTACATTTCTACCACTGAATATGAATTGGCCATGAAAAAATGACAAGTTAATATTTTCCATAAAATTTTTCCAATTTTTTTCGTGAAAAATTTATTTTTCGAATTTTAATTTTATATGAAAATGTATAATTTCATCTATCTCTTACGAGATGAAAATTACGTAAAAAGTTGTGCATTAATGTGGAATGATCGTTTGACAAAATTTTCTAACTTTAAAGTAATTTTGACAATAACTTTATCGTCATTGATAGTTTAATTAATTAAAAGGCAATAAAAGACTACTTCTTTAATTAATATTTTTTTTTTAATTTAGTTTATAATTAAATTTAATTTAATTTATAAAAAGATAATTTTAGTTTATAATATCTCTGAAAATTATGAGCCAATCATTTTGCCAAAAAACTCTGCCGAGAACTATCAATAATATACCTGTACAATGAATTTTGAAGCGAATAAGACAATTTTACTATCGTAATAGTTGAACATCCAAAACTCATTTTTTTTTTATTTTAAAATTTTTACATTTCTGTTAATAACAAAAGAACCGTGATAGCTAGAAAATTAATTTTTTTTAGAAAATATGGGTAATTTAATTATGTTTCGAATGCTATAAATTACATTCAAATACATAGAGCTCTAAATATCAGTTGCAAATTTATAGGAAATTGTGATATATATTTTATGTATGTGAAATTTTGTGGAAATGTATAATCTATAAAAATTTGAATAAATTATGTTGGAGTTTTGTTATTTCTGTCTTTCTGAAGTATTAAATTTTAAATATTGGAATTAAAAATTAATTAAAGGAATCAGTAAATTAAGTTTGAGGAAGCTACGTGCCAATGAATTGGCAGCGGTTTTTTTAATCGCGTTCCATTGCATAACCCATCGTTTATACTTAAGTTACTTATTAACATTACTATCGCATTAATTTTCAGATTTAATTTATGTGATAAACCTTCACGAATATTATGCAAATATTCAATAGGAAAATTGATGTAAATATTATCATCTGATAGATCAACACCTTTATATGTAGCAGTATCTATACTATAATAAGTCATTTCATCACTATCAATCAATTTTAATATTTTATTATTCAGAATAGTTGAATCTTCATTATGAGACGTTAAAATGACACTATTCATAGAGAAATTATAATTTATATCTTTATATATTTTCAAACAAACATCATCAGTTTTCCAACAATTTGGTACTTTGAATGGATTAATTGTTCCCTCTCCAATATCTAATAAAAATGAAGCGAATTCTTCATTGTTAGAACGAATTTTTTTTTTTAACTTCATTATATTGAAAAGTGGCCAAATATCTGAATATTTTATTGTTTCTTGTATAATTGTGTTTCTACAACCGTTTTTAATAACTGGAAGAATTTGCCGAAAATCTCCTCCTAATACAATTAATTTCCCCCAAATGGTAAATTATTATTACAAACATCTCTTAATGTTTTATTTACAATGTCTAAAGCTTTATTTGGTATCATTGATGCTTCGTCCCAAATTATTGCATCTACTTCCCGTAATTTTTTCTTATCAGAGTCTAATTTTAAAAATGCACTTTCTATACTTTCTAAATCTAAAGGTAATTTAAATGTTTTATGACTTGTCACTCCTTTTGGTAATAGTATTGACGCAATACCAGTCCAAGCCATTGATAACATTTTTTTTTTCTTTAGACAAAAAGTAAAAAATTAATGTTTTGTATAAAAATGTTTTACCTGAACCACCAGGACCGCCTATAAAATGAATCTTATGTTCATTATTTAATAATTTCTCAAAAATATACTTTTGTTCTAAATTTAGTTGAGTATACATGTTACTAAACATTTCTTCACAGAATCAAATTTCAGTCTTATTAACTTCATTACATTCAACTTTTAAGATTTTATTTGGTTCAGGCAATCCAAAATCTATACATGATTTTTCGTTTAATGATAATATTTCATTTATTTGTATGAGAGCATTGTTTAATTTATCATCTTTAAAATCTTCTATGAAAAAGTTATTAAATTCCTTCCAAATATTATTACCATTAATATTTTCAGATAGTAAATACCAAGCAAAAAATTGACGTAGTTGATATCCTAACATAACGTCACAAGTTTCTTTAAAAATATTTTTTATTTGTAAGTCATCATCAACTAAACCCATTTTTATTGCAGTTTCTCTGTATGTGTTATATGTAATTTTTTCATACGTTCGTAAATCTTGAAACGAAATTGCACCTTTAACACGATTTAAAATTAATTTTAAATGAAATGATTCAAAATCCTTTGGAGAAACAATATCTAAACGACCTATTATATAATTTTCTTGATTTCGTTTTCGTTTTATCCAACATTTATTTTTAAAGTTGTAATATTTAGGTATATTAACATATTTTATATTCCTTGCATAATTATCTTTTTTATTTAAATCAAACCATGTTGTTAATGTTGTTTTATAATTTTCTAAAGCTTCAGTCTCGTTATTTTCTTCAAAAATAATTCTTTGTTGATTTTCTGTATGAACTGGTAGACTTATTACTGTATGTTTTCTACCACATAAAGGAAATTTTTCCAATCGCCAAGCTGCTTCCATTGGACTTAAAAAACTTCCATCAACAAATTGAGTAATTTCGTCATATATATTACCATCATTGGTATCATTAACTTTTTTTAATTTACATAATGCTCTATCTCCACCTTTATGTATGTAATCAAATATATATTTTATACTTTGAATATTGGCGCAATATTCTACATTAATGTGACACTTATATTTTTTTAATAAAAAACTATTATAAGGTACTACCATAGAATTATCTACTGAGATTAATTGACTGTTATTTTTTGCTTTATACGTAAAATTTTCTGAGGTATTATTTCTTCGTTTATATTCTGGATAACCATTTTTTTTAATTTTGTATAATTTGTAAAAGATTTAGGAAAATTTTTTTTACATATACTTTTATCTTTTATATAACAAGGAGAACTATGTGTATGCGGTCCATGGAGCATGTGTTTAATTACTAATTTTTGTAAGTTTTCATCTTCATTTTTGTCTGGTATTTCTGCAGATATATATTTATCGTATAAATATTATTATATTTATTGTATAAATATATGATATATTTTATTTTCTTTTATGTCATCTAATAATGACATTAATATTGTATGAAATAATGTAACTGCTATATTTGGAGTATCATTTGGTGTAGTCCTTACAGGAAATTTTTGCAAAACTTCTTTTAGTTCTTGCCACTTAGGATTACATGTTACTGTTATAAATAAATCAAGTCTCCCAGCATTTCTCATAATAGCCATTGCATCTTGATAATGCTGTTGTACATATCTCGGACTACCAATGTAAGTGGCTAGTAGTATAAAAATATTTCCTAATCTTTCTTTATTTTCAAAGTTATTAGAAATATTAGAAGCATTATTCATTACATGACCTAATAAACCTTGATAACATTCGACTCTTAATTTTTTTTTATTATTTCGAAAATATTCATTCTATTACTTTCCATCATAACGTATGCATGTAAAAAAAATTGTTGTGTTAATCTTCCACAATATAATAATGGACTAAATTTACCATTTGGTCGATAAGCTAATCTATATGAATAATATTGTAGGATAGTAAGATGTTCCTTTTCTGGAGCGCTTGTTCTTTTAGTGTAACCAACAATCCAACCTAAATCCTAAAGGAAATAATATCGGGAACATCATAGGATCAATATGATGCGATAATTTATTAATATATGTATTTTTTTGTTCATTATCAGGAATGTTTTTAGGATATACACATACATCGTAATTTTCTGGAATTTTATTTTTCCATACTATTATTGCTCCACATTCAGATGTTACAGGAGCATTATATCTATGCTTTTGATTATTATTTTTACGGACGAAATACAATTTATAATTTGGGTAATTTTTTAAATTTGATATTTGATATAAATGTTTATAATTTTTTGCGTATGGATTACGGTTTAATATTTCAATTAATATTCGTATATGTTCATCACTTAAGGGGGCTAGACACCTTTTTTCTCTGAAATAAGAAGTCACATTTTAATACATAAATGTAAACTACGAGGGGTGTTCAAAAAGTAAGTTTCCCTGCTCCGGGAAAAAAGCAAAACACCATTTTTAGGTTAAAGTAACATATGTATTTATTGTTTGACTTATAAACTATTTTTCTACATAGTCCCCTTGGACTTGAATACATTTTTTATATCTGTTCTCAGGCTTTGACAAACCTTGTTTATAAAAATCCGTGCCCTGTTTTTTAAAGAATAATTTAACGTTGTCTTTCACTTCATCATTTGAATTGAAGTGATGGCCACCCAAACTTTCCTTTAATTTAGGAAAAAGAAAAAAGTCACTTGGTGCGAGATCTGGAGAGTAGGGTGGGTGATCAAAAATTTCCCATTTGAATTTTTCCAGTAAGATTTGTGTTTTTTTTTTTGCTGAATGAGGCCGTGCATTGTCGTGAAAAAGCAACACTTTTCTTGATAATTTTCCAGGACGCTTTCGTTTAACGGCACTTTTAAGTTTATTTAGCACGTCACAGTAACGATCTGCATTTATCGTGGTACCGGATTCAAGAAAATCAATCAACAGAACACCTTCGTTGTCCCAAAAAACTGTGGCCATAACCTTACCAGCAGAATACTGGATTTTTGCTTTTTTTGGAGCACTCTCTTCTGATTTCTTCCAAACCATACTTTGTCGCTTCATTTTAGGGTTTCTGTGCATGCATGCATTTGTCACCATAAATATGCACTAATTCAGTGTGAATTTCGTTGCCATTAAGCCCTTTTGCAGTTAAAAAGCGAATAACT
This sequence comes from Torymus aiolomorphi, assembly GCA_036365515.1. Classification (NCBI taxonomy): domain Eukaryota; kingdom Metazoa; phylum Arthropoda; class Insecta; order Hymenoptera; family Torymidae; genus Torymus; species Torymus aiolomorphi. Next base: position 17,167,921 of record CM070874.1, read on the forward strand.
GCACGCAACTCACAGGTGGACACGTTTTTCACAGGTAGCTCCATGGTTTCCGAGCCGGTACTGATGAAAAAAATTTTTTCGGCAGCTAAGACTGGTTCCGCTCTTATCGGTATATCCTAAACTAAAACTATGTTCGGTCCCAGCTCGCTAGATGGCGCTGGGGCAAAACGGCAGACTAGGGAAACTTACTTTTTGAACACCCCTCGTAATTATTTCATACTTTTTACATATAAAAGTGGGTATATTTACCTTACCTTAAAACTTTCTCCGATGGGCCTTTTATATGGTCCAGAACCACAGTCATCGATGAAACAAGTTTTTTCACTAACCGTAAGCTTTGAAATTTTCCTGTGGATGGAATGACTCCAGATTTGAACTAAATTACTCCTGAATAGTATAATTCTCATATGAGTGTAGGGATTTAGGATTAAATGTCGGAAAAAATTTTTACATCAGAAAAATTATGAAAAAATATAAAAAATTTAAAAAAATAAAAAAAAAACTCTTGAAAAACAGCACAATTTTTTTTTCTCATTAGATCAAAAATCCCTACACTCATATGAGAATTATACTATTCAGGAGTAATTTAGTTCAAATCTGGAGTCAATCCATCCACAGGAAAATTTCAAAGCTTACGGTTAGTGAAAAAACTTGTTTCATCGATGACTATGGTTCTGGACCATATAAAAGGCCCATCGAAGAAAGTTTTAAGGTAAAGTAAATATACCCACTTTTATATGTAAAAAGTATGAAATAATTAGTTTACATTTATGTATTAAAATGTGACTTCTTATTTCAGAGAAAAAAGGTGTCTAGCCCCCTTAAGTCTTGATTTTTTAAAATCTTCGTTTAAGTGCTGTTACATTATCATAAATATATAATTGTCCACAACAAGGTTCATCTTTACCGATAGGTAATAAAGTGATTGGCGTAATGTGAAAAAATTATCCTTGAATTTTTAAATTATAAATTCCTTTTTTCTTTTCATGTTCGACGTTAACATTAAAGGTTAAAAACAAAATAAATTATTATAATATCGTATTAAATATCTGAAGGTTTGATCATGTAATAACATTTCTTTCCATGTTTTATCATAATCACTTAAAGGTGAAAGTATTATTGTACCATTATTACAACAATTAGACTTATATTTTTCTTCTTTCCAAAATACTGCTGAAAATTTTATTCTACTATCAACGACCTTCAAAATCGGTCTGCTATTATACCTCTAAAATTGATTAACTTTCAAAAATTGGTCTGCTACCAGCGACCTCCAAAATCGGCCTGCTATCAGACCTCCAAAATTGATTAACTTTCAAAAATTTGTCTGCTATGAGCGACCTTCAAAATTGGTCTGCTATCAGACCTCCAAAATTGATTAACTTTCAAAAATTGGTCTGCTATCAGCGACCTTCAAAATCGGTCTGCTATCAGACCTCCAAAATTGATTATCTTTCAAAAATTGGTCTGCTATCAGCGATCTTCAAAATCGGTCTGCTATCAACGACCTTCAAAATCGGTCTGCTATCAAACCTCCAAAATTGACTAACTTTCAACAACCTTTATAAAATTAACAAACTGATCTTTTGCTTAACCTTCAAAATCGATCTACTTTCAGAGTTCAACAACGGTTTCGATTTAAGTTTTGGTCTGCTTTCAGCAACCTTCATAATTAATATTTTTAGCGTCATATTTTGAGCGACCTTTGAAATGAATATGAAGTTCAAAAGCTTTGAATGACTTTCAAGCTTAAAATTTATGTTAATTAAATAACTATAAAAATGTTTAAAAATATAACATATGTTTATTTAATAGAACAAAAGTAATACTTGAAAATTTTACATTTTTTTTTTACAGAGGAATAGGCCGTTTTTTACTAACTTTTTATTATGAAAAAACAATGAAATATTTAATGGAAAATGAATTCAAAGATAATAAAAAAGGGAAAACTCTATAAAAAAAGCGCGCCTATCTATCTACCTCTTGGGTGGCGTGAAAAAATAGACTTATTTGTGTTAAAAGAATATCAATGGTCCTCATTGTTTGGAGACAATATACAATTTTCCCATAAACCTTACAGAAAGTTATTTGTGCTTAATCTTTAATTTCAGGGTCGAAAACGTCACATAACCTCATTCCTAGAAACTGCGAAGCCTATGCTCGTATGTCTATTTTTTTCCGATGATTAGTGCCATTTATAATTATTTACGGCCCGAGCGAAGCGAGACTCCCTGACGCCAATGTGAAAACAAAATACTCTACGCGTGGTGTGAGAAAAAAAGATCTTTGTCGCATGTATACGGAGATGGTAAATACGATTAAAGAAAAAAATGAATATGAAGGGGGATAAGAGGGGGAACGGGGGGGCTAGGGGGGGCTCAGAGGCTATTTTAATATAAAAACTCATAGAAATACGCTGATTTTTACGTTATTTTGAGGGGGGGTGGGGGGGTGATGTTCAAAAACAACACTAACATCTATATAATATAGGTAGATATATATAAGGGTTGAAAGCCGTTAGGTCATAAATATACCTTATATATCAGGCTTTTAACGATCATCAATTTTATATAGTATCACGTAGGATAACTTCTACATACACATATCAATGTATCTATGTACAAATAATAATATGTTGGTATCTATATTGAACTAATAAATTAGACCTCATGTTACATTAGGCGTTTATTTTTGGGGGTGATCTTTTTCACCTCTTTGGTACTCTTTAATAAATAAAATTCATTGAATATATTTTTATTTGTTATAAGATAGACTCATTTTACACATTGAATGACTTATAAGAAAGAAAATTTTTTTCACCACTTATGCATGGTCTGTCACTGTCAGGGTTAGTAAAGGTAGTTAGGGGTGGTTTTTTGGTAAGTTCCGAAACACACAAACATATTCGAAATAGTTAACGAAAACGCTTTTAATAATTTTTTTTAATTTATACCCAGATTATTCTGATAAAAATATTAATAAAAAGTCGTAGTTTTTTCAAAGAATAAAATAAGGGTTGCGACCTCTTAGGCCATAAATATACCTTATATATCAAGCTTTTAACGAAAAATATTTTCATACCTGATTTAACTAAAAACCATCATTCAAATGGTATCCAATAAAAAGGTAAATTAAAAAAAGAATTTTAAGGGTAAACTTTAGGGGTGGTTTCCACCCCTGAAAAAATACTGATTTTATTAAAAAATTAATGTTATTATCTTTTTCAGTCATACAGTAATTTAGATTTCAGGAAGCTGATGGCCAATCACTACCAGGTGTTTAAATATTAAAAAAAAATTTTTATTAAAACACAACGTTTCGGGCATTTTTTTATGTCCCTCTTCAGGTGCTATATATACAATAAACACAAATTAAATTAATACAATAACGTTTTACAAAACACTTACACACTTAATATTATGTACACCATTTACTTACAGCTTGACAAATTTTATAAGTAAATGGTGTACATAATATTAAGTGTGTAAGGGTTTTGTAAAACGTTATTATATTAATTTAATTTGTATTTATTGTATATATAGCCCCTGAAGAGGAACATAAAAAAATGTCCGAAACGTTGTGATTTAATAAAAATTTTTTTTAATATTTAAACACCTGGTAGTGATTGGCCATCAGCTTCCTGAAATCTATATTATATACTACTACCATTAGAGTCAAGAATCAACCTATCATACAGTAATTATTTTATATATTTTTTTTTTTAATCAAGAATTTTAATGATAACTGCTGATATATTCGGTATTCACTTTTGGGGGTAGCTTTTTTCAATCCTTTTGGTACTCTTAATAAATAAAATCAATTCAATGTACTTTTATTTCTTATAAATTACGCTCATTTTACAAATTGGTTAAGAAGAAGTTTTTTTTGCCACTTATACATGGTCTATCACTATGAGGGGTAGTTAAGGGTAGTTAGGGGTTGATTTTTGAAAAATCCCGAAACATGTCAACACTAATGTTTGATACTGTTCACAGAACTACTTTTTATAATTTTTTTAAAACTAAACCTCGATATTAAAAAAAAAATATTAATAAAAAATGCAGTTTCATTAAAATAAAAAATAGGGGTTGCAACCCCTTTGGTTATAAATACTACTCATACTTAATGTTTTTTAAGAAAAATATTTTCCAATTGATTTTTTTCAAAAAAATTCATTACATGCTGAGAAATACTAAAAAAACGAATTGTGAGGGTTGATTTTGGGGGTGGATTTCACCCCTTAAAGTCCTTATGGGCCGATAAAAAAAAATACGTGTCGAATATTTTTTTAAGTACTACAACATATCCAAAAATGATCAAAATCGGTAAGTTCGGGTTGGGGTGGTTTCCTTGTCAGACTCCTGAAGACGAAGAACAGCCAAGCCTTTCAAGGAACAGCAAGAGAAAGATCGACAATCTGGTGACGGCACAACTGGTGGACAGCACGCCGATTATCTCGCAACTCTTTGATGCATCAACGCAAACAGAAATTGAGCGTCGTTGCGAGTGTAAGTGTAATCGGACGCGCAAATTGGAGGAGGAGAAATTTAGACACTTAAGCGAAGAAGTGAGATGGCTGCACGACGAGCTGCACCAGCTACGAGTGCAAATGCCGTCGCTTCATGATTCAGCTGCGTCTAACAAGATCCGAGTTGCCAAGCGCTCTGCCAAGTCACGACCTCGATCGGGCCAAGGGACTAGAGACAACCTCAAGTCGTTCCAAAGCCAGCAAAAGTCCAGCTCGACAGGGAAAATGGAGGTGTATGCATCGGCCACGCAACGACCTCCAAGGTCACCCAAAAGAGACCAACACAAGAAACCCTCGAGCGGACCCGGTTCGAACCAAGAGGTGAGTTCGAATCCGTGGACGACGGTATTTTCTCGACGCCGCAAACGGCGGTCAACTAAGCCAAACTTGGCCACTCGAGAATACCGCTCATCAAGGTCGAGGGTCACGCTCGGATCATATAACTCCTCACCACCGAGTCCAACCAGAAAATTGTGTTGGACGTGCCAGTCATCGACGCATTTTCACAGGGCCTGTCCGGAGTGGCAACAGCGTCCGAAGAGGATAAGGGGACGAGACTATCTCCAAAACGCCCTTCCGAAGAGGAGCGACGGCGGTCATCGACCGGAGCCTCAGCGCTATGAGAGCCGATAGCCTCCGGTCCATCAAGCGTCATATGACGAGTCCCGACCACCGTTGGAGTTCAGCGGACTCACGGTGAAGATCAAGTGGTTGCCGCTTTAATGCAAGCGGTAACCAACGCGTATCCGGTCCTGTCGCTCAGCTCGTCAACGCCGCCGTTGACGTAAAGTCGTGTTCAACGAGAGCCTCGGTATCGAGTTGCTTCTCTCCCGCTCCGCAATGTCTGGGAGAGGGGTATAACGGAGTTCCAGGATAAAATACGGAGAAAATATGAATCTCGGTTCTCCGTATTCTATCGAACTCGTTTGACTCTCGTTCCCGCGAATTTGTGCATCTCGAGCGTTTGTTGACATCACTCGAACGATGTATTCGCGAGCTGCGCGCGGGGACTGCGCGACTTTGGCGGTTGCAAAGTCGCGCTAGTTATATGAGTCACCACATAGGTACTTAGACGCATCGGCCAGCCAACCTCCTTATCGCTACGAATGGAATCTGCATGGACAAAGAGAAGCCAGAAGACAATGAAGATGCAATATATACTTTTGATATATACTTTATACATATACTCTCGTTATACTCTCTTACTGCACTTCGCATCGACGATCGCTAGTCTCTGTCGGGCATCCAACCTGTAACGACGTTTTAATAAATTATTATTCTAATCAACACCCTTTGCTCGATTACTTACTTTGGCGAGTGTTACCTGTGTGTGTGTTACCTTTCCTTGGTGATCCACCGGGGCTTGCTACATAACTCGCTCGATTCATTTTTGAATCAGATTCTCTCGGGTCGTCGAACCGCGCGGACGCGAACGCAGATCGTCCGGAGAAAACGGTCACCGTGCGATACACCGGTACAGCGTAGCGCCCGTCCACGTACCAGCCATGGAGAGCACCGCGTGCGTGAACAATCCGAGCCACTCCTGGGGTCCGAAGCATCTGTAGGTGCAGGCTGGATGTTAGGACCCAGCCTGAGCACTCCGAAGTCGACCGGAGGATAAGGCCTGACGCAGGAGCGGATTCGTGAGCGAGCGACGAGGGGAGTGCACTCCTCTTCCGGTAAGCCTCTCTGTACTTCCCGTGCAGCGATCTATTTGTGTATTTTCGGCTCGCAGCGGCCGGTGGTGCGTTCACCGGCTCAGTGAAAATAAATAGGTTGATCCGCTTACGCCGAGCGGCGAATCCCGTCTTCTTGTCTGCGCGCCACTCGACGCATAATTTCGTGTAAATATTTTTGAATAGACTTTATTATTGTGCTGTGAAATAATTGGGGCACCCGCGGCACCGTATTCTAGGGCATCGCTGGCCTGTGGTTTTATGGGATTTTCCCCCATTAGCCATCCCGTTACAATATATATATATATATATATATATATATATATATATATATATATATATATATATATTAGGCTAGTAAGTTTGAGGAGCTCAACCCCGGTCGGTCAGAGTGGCTAAAGAAATAATAACCCTCAGGTTACCGACTCTAGACAAATAGACTCTAGAAAACCCCTCAAACTTCCGCTCGGATGCTGAATATATAGATTGGAAGTTTGAGGAGGCTCCTCAAACTTCCCATAACCCCTCAAACTTCCAAGCGGGTGCTGAATATAATCCTCAAACTTCCAGAATTTCATATTTATATATATATATATATATATATATATTATATACACTTATAGGGGTTTATGTAGCCCAAGACTGTATATTAGTACCTACAGCCCAGAGTTCCCTATGGCAAGTGACTAAAGAAATAATGGACCCTGGGGTTATAGACTCTAGGTCGGGCCGCATAAACCCCTATATTTAAAAATATTTTGAAGCCCAGGCTGCATAATCAAAATCGGGCTCGATAAAACCCTATATATAAAAAAACGGACTTTATAAACCCCTTTCGAGAAATGTATATATTACATATATATATACATTTGTTTTAACAGATTTATGGAGCCCTTTTATACACATGAGCATATTTATGGAGCCCGTTTTCTTTTATGGAGCCCGGGTCCCATAAAATATTTTTCTCGGGCGTTTATGGAGCCCGATCTAGAGTCTATAACCCCAGGGTCCATTATTTCTTTAGTCACTTGCCATAGGGATCTCTGGGCTGTAGGTACTAATATACAGGGATGGGCTCCATAAACGGATGGGGGGATAATTATATATATATATATATATATATACGTTGATCATTGACTATATTATGGGGACATACACAGCTTTCTCTCAGAGTTGGCCTATGTTAACGTGACTAAAGAAATATGGACCCTCAGGTTATTGACTATAGGTTTGTCCCCGAAATAGTGGATTCGTCCAATATATATATATATATATATATATACACACATTGCGGAAACCGGTACTTTTGAGGATCTATAGTTTTTTTCTCCACAGTTCGTATATGCTTGACTAAAGAAATAACTCCCTCTCTGCGTTGAAGGTATTAATATAAATCCTCAAAAGTACCGTTTCATACGGAAGGAATTTTGAGGATATCCTCAAATGTCCGAAAAATCCTCAAAGTATCGAATCCGTGCTGACATAGATCCTCAAAAGCTGCATTTGATGTATTTATATATCTCTCTATATTATATAGTCGTAAGCGTTATTTGTGTCACTCAGACCCCCTTGGCCCCCCCCGCCCCCTCATCCCCCCTCAGCCCCCCTCAGCCCCCCTCAGCCCTGCTCAAAATAACGTAAAATTGTGATTTTTTCTACGTTATTTTGAGTATGGCAGAGCCCCCCTCGCCCCCTCGACCCCCTCAGCCCCCTCAGCCCCCTCTCGCACCCCCTTAGACCCCCCTCGTGACCCTCCTCAGACCCCCCTCAGACCCACCTCATTTAAATGTTCACTTAAAAGTTTATTTTTTTCATGTATTTTTCATATGTTTTATTAATAAGGTAGTATATACAGATGTAACGTTTAAGAGTAATTTTGAATTCTTAATTTCTGAAATAAAAGAGTAAATTATTGAGAAAATTACATTAATTATATATAAAAATATATTTTATGTATATTTCATATATTATATAAAATTAATAATTTATATTTTTCATATGTTTTATTAATAGGGTAATATTTATAGATGTAACGCTTAAGAGTAGTTTTGAATTCTTAATTTCTGAAATAAAAGAGTAAATTATTAAGAAAATTACATTAATTAGATATAAAAATATATTTTATATATATTTCATATATTATATAAAATTAATAATTTATATTTTTCATATGTTTTATTAATAGAGTAATATTTATAGATGTAACGCTTAAGAGTAGTTTTGAATTCTTAATTTCTGAAATAAAAGAGTAAATTATTAAGAAAATTACATTAATTATATATTAAGATATATTTTATTCTATTTTTTCCACATCACCTTGGAGGTAAATAGAAATATGCGTTTTATTTTTAAGTGGTATCCCCAGTAGGCCTAATCCATAATGAATTGTATCCAAGATTTAAATCTTTAAGAATGTCGATGAAAATTGTTACTCAGAGGTTTTCGGGGTCATAAAAAGGATGCAACCACAGATATGTGAAGCTTACGAAGAAGTTGACGATCTCAAACATAATAAGATGGTAGATATTTGAGTCCCATGGAAGCAGCATGGAGATTACAAGAATTTCCTTTATGTGGTAGAAGTTACACCGTAATACGTTTAGCAATTCACACCAAAATAAACAAAGTATAATTTTCGAAGAAAATAAAGAGGAAAAAGCTTTAGATAACTGGAAAACTACATTAACTTCGTGATTTGTATTAAATAAAAATGATAAAAATGCAAAAAATATTAAATACGTTAATATACCAAAATATTATATTTTTAAGAATAAAACTTGGATAAAACGTCAACGAGAACTAAAACATGTTGCTATACGACGTTTAAATGTAGTATCTCCAAGAGATATTGAAAGATTTCATTTAAAATTAATTTTAAATCGTGTTAAAGGCGCAACATCTTTTGAAGAATTACGTACATTTGAAAATAAAACATATAATACAAAGAAACAGCAATACAAATGGGTCTAATCGAAGATGATTTACAGATGACAAAATTTTTGAAGAAGCTTGTAATATAATGTTATCTGTTCAATTGTGTAAATTTTTTACTTGGTTTTTAATAACAGATAACATTAATGGTAATACTATTTGGACAAAATTTAATAAATATTTTACAGAAGATTTTGACAATAATAAAAATAACCGAGCTCTTCATCATATAAACGAAATTTTAAAAGTTGAAGAAATGTCTTGTAAAGATTTTGGATTGCCTGAACCTGATGAAATTTTCGATACAAATAATGAAAATAATAAAGAAAATATTTTATTCTGTAAACAAATGTTTAATAATTACTATAGTCAATTAAACACAGATCAAAAAACAATTTTTACACAAATATTAAATAATAAACATAAAATTAACTTTATTGATGGTCCTGGTGGTTCAGGTAAAACGTTTTTATATAAAACTATAATTTATTATTTTTTGTCAATAGAACAAAAAATTATATCAATGGCTTGGACTGGTATAGCATCTATACTATTATCAAAAGGTATGACCAGTCATAAAACTTTTAGATTACCTTTAGATTTAAACAATATTGAAAGTGCATTTTTTAAATTTGAATCAGATAAAAAAAAATTTCGTGAAGTTTTTGAGATTATTTGGGATGAAGCGTCAATGATTCCACGTAAAGCTTTAGAAATTGTTGATAAAACTTTATAAGATGTTTGAAATAATAATCTACCATTCGGAGGAAAATTATTAATTTTAGGAGGTGATTTTAGACAAATTCTCCCTGTTGTTAAAAATGGTTGTAGAAGCACAATAATTCAAGAAACAATAAAATATTCAAATCTTTGGTCATTATTTAATATAATGTATTTGAAAACAAATATCCGTTCAAAAGATATCATGTTTGCTTCATTTTTATTAGATATTGGAGAAGGTAAATTTAATTCATTTGTTATACTTGATAGTTTTAAAACAAACGATGTTTGTTTTAAAATATATGAAAATATAAATTGTAGTATATCAATAAATAGAGTTATATTAACATCACACAATGAAGATGCAAATATTTTAAATAATAAAATTTTAAAACTATTAAATACTGAAGAAAATACGTATTATAGTTTAGATTATGCTACTCATAAAGATGTAGATTTATCTTATGATAACATCCATATTAATTAACCGATTGAAACTTTAAACAATATACGTGAAGGACTACCACCACATAAATTAAAACTTTAAATACTATTGTAATGTTAATAAGAAATTTAAGTATTAACGATGGATTATGTAATGGAACACGATTAAAAATTACTAAATTATTTAAATACAACATAGAAGCAGAAATAATAACAGGTGAAAACTCTGGAAACATAGTTTTTATTCCTCGAATTACATTAAACACTGGCAATTCTTCATCATTATCATTTATTTTATATAGAAAATAATTTCCTTTAATATTAGCGTTTACAATGACTATTAATAAATCACAAGGTCAAAGTTTTGATAGTGTTGGAATATATATTAGAAGACCATTATTTTCTCATGGTCAATTATATGTAGCATTATCAAGATGTAAAAACCCAGATAAAATTTTTATTGAAAATAATTCAGAAAATAAAGAAGAAATTATAAATATCGTTTGGAAAGAAATTTTAGATAATTAATTTTCAAATATTTTTCTTTTTAGAATATATCGACTACACAGAACGAAAGTAAATTATAAAAAACAACAATATATTTATTCATTATTCAATAATAATAATAAATACATAATAAATTATTAGTTTTAGAGTATTTAGAATATGAACAAAATTATATGGAATACATGATTAATTTAGAATCAGATAAAATTATTGAAAAAGATAAATTAAAAAAACTAAATCATCAGTCAAAAAAAAACAAGAAAACAACAGAACAATAAAATACAAAACTCAAAATTGGAATACTTAAAGTTGACAAAATTTTACAAGAATTTAAAAATCTTTCTTTACAATAATTGAATTTTGTTTTTTAGGTAAATTTTTATATAATTATTAATTAATTAATTTTTTTAATTAATTTTTAGTTAATTAAAACAACAATATTTTTTTTTTCATTTAGGACAATGGAATATATAAATAACGTTGGAAAATTTTAAATAGCATATCAGAAAATATTAAATATAAAAAAAAAAAAAAAAAATAAGAAAACAATTCAAAAATTGAATAAAACATTTCGAAGAATTTAACTTATTATCAGGTAATTCAAATCATTTAATTATTAAATTTAATTTTACAAAATATATATTATATTATAAAAAAATATACTTTTATTGTAACAATTTTAATGTGTTCTGAAATTTTATAGTGACAAAGACAGTGGATTAGGCCTACTGGGGATACCACTTAAAAATAAAACGCATCTTTCTATTTGGTGATGTGGAAAAAATAGAATAAAATATATAATTTTCAATATATTTTCTTAATATATAATTAATGTAGTTTTCTCAATAATCCATTCTTTCGTTTCAGAAATTAAGAATTAAGAACGACTCTTAAGTGTTACATTTGTATTAACTATCATCCATAAAAAAATATGAAAAATCTCAATAATCTATTCTTTCGTTTCAGAAATTAAGAATTAAGAACTACTCTTAACTGTTACATTTGTATAAACTATCATCCATACAAAATATGAAAAATACCATATTAATACAACATATGAAAAATATCTACGTTGAAAATAAATAAATTATTTACTTGTCAAAATTGGGGGGTTGACGAGCGGAGCGAGTAGGGGGGGTACCTCCCTAGTATATATATATATATATATATATATACATACATGCTCCTTTAACTCTGTTTTCCGGGACCTTTAATGATGTATAACTGTGATTTCCGGGACCCGTTGTTATTTCTGGGACGTCCCAGAAGTGTTTTTGGTGCGAAACTGTTATTTCTGGGACGCGTCTAGAGTCAATAACCCCAGGGTCATTATTTCTTTAGTCACGCGCCTATATAGCGAACTCTGGAGAGATAAACTATAGGACCCTGTATAATCCCAGAAAACAGGGTTATATATATATATATATATATATATATATATATTTGTTGAAAATAGTATACATCTATATTGTATGCATGAATATAGACAGTAGGTATGTGTGAGCGCGCGACTGTATCGAGAGCGCGCAATGTCGTATGAGTCCGAAAGTAAACATGTACCTCTCCCCTTCTTAGTGTGTGCGTGAGCAAGCATCGAAGTCGAGAGGCAGCGAACGATACGCTTCTCTCTCTCTCTACTTTTGTACGTTGAATGAGAAGCACCTCGTGCGTGGCGCAAGGTAGCGCCCTGCAGTCTCAATAAACTATTATATCACTACAGTAAAGAAGTCTCTCCTTAATTTACCACACCTCAACATGGTAGCTGGAGCCGTGGTTGGTTTGCCACGAGGTGAGTGGTAAGTGCTTTTTCTCATTATCTACTATATCGACTCTCAAGTCATATAGAGATAATTAAAGTGCCGCGTATGTGAATACCGTGTGAAACGTATATGGACGAAGAATCGAAATTGAAAATCGAGCAAGATGAAAAGTCCGAACACGAAGGAACGTTCGAGACATCTATTGAAGAAGAAATAACCTTGGAGGTTAAGCACGAAGAAAATTCCGAACACGAAAGAACGTTCGAGAACGAAGAAGATAAAATGGAGAGAAAAGACATCACGATACCGGTGTTCGACGGTGAAGACTACAGCATGTGGAAGAAAAGGATTACGATGTACTTGAAGATGAAAAAGTGTGACATAGTAATAACCAGAGTAAGAGTTGCTGCAGACAAAGATGACTGGGAAGAAAGTGACTTAAAGGCCATAAATTTTATTTACAGTGCCATTTCCAACAAACAATTGGAGTTTGTGTGTGAAGAAGATACGGCGTATAAAATAATAAAAAAATTGAATGATATGTATTTGAAAGAGTCTACAGCACTACAAATTGTGTGTCGAAATAAATTGGAAAAATTGAGACTAGAAAAGTATAGTGATACAGCAACATTTTTCAGTGAATTTGAAAAATCAGTAAATGAATTAAAAAGCGCAGGTGCAAAAATAAGTGAAAAAGAAAAATTGAATTACATGTTGAACACGTTGCCGAGCCAATACAGTTACATTGGCGATTTAATAGACACGTTAAAAGAAGAGGATCAAACGGCATCGTATGTGAAAAATAAAATCCAAATTGCTGAAATGAAGAACAATAACGAGCATAGTGAACAAAGGTCAAATGTATTCGCTGCAAAGAAGGATCAGAAAGGAAGCTGCTTCAAATGTGGGAGAACCGGGCATTTCGCACGAGAGTGCCAAAATGGAGGACAAGCAGGACAAAGCGGCACAACATGGCGAGGCTCAACACGTGGCCGCGGCCGAGGGACGGCAGGAAGAGGCAACTACGGCAGGGGACGCGGGAACTTCCGTCAGCAAGGAGCCAGCACGAGCGAGCAGAGCGGCGAAGGTGCGAGCACATGGATAACTACAGCGTATGCGGCGCAGAGAAACGATAGTCAAGGTAGGCTAGGTAATGAAATACAGTGGTTGCTGGACAGCGGATGTACAGACCACATAATAAATAGCGTAGGCTATTTTGATAAATTTATTGATCTTAAAGAACCAGTAAATATATACTTAGGGGATAATAGGTATACAAAAGCAACGAAAATTGGAAATGTAGTTAGCTATTTTGACGCGTTTGGTAAAAAGAACGAAGTTAATATGAGTAATGTTTTTTATGCCGAAAAAATGAATACAAACTTAATAAGTTTTGGGAAATTAACAGATAACAAGGGAAATACAGCAAGGATAATAGATAAAGGTAATAAATTGATAGCTGTAGCATACAAAGAAAATCGAACTTATAAGATGAATAGTACCTTGAAACATAGAGAGAATTTTGTAAACACAGCCGACTGTAGCAATAATAACATGAGTTTGAAAGAGAAATAGCATAGAATGTTACGACACGTAAATTTCGGGTATCTAAATAAACTATGTAAAGAAGATTGTATGTAAATGTAGCCAATGGTAGGTTTTGGTATAGTTATAGAATTTGTAGCTAATGGCCGTACTACCAAGGTGTTTTTTTATAAGTAAAACAATTAATTACAACGTTTCGGACATTTTATTACGTCCCTCTTCAGGTTCTAAATACAACAAATATACAATTATTTTTTACAATTCCACAATAACTTAATTTCGCATTAATAAATAAAACTTACATTTAAAACGTATTGTCAAAATTCTTTTACGGAAAGTGATCCGTTCGTCACTGCTTACGATTCAGATTTTTCGTCGTATTTATACAGATGTTACGCATATATGTGTGTGTGTATAAGAAGCGCGTACAATGGTGGGGATGCAGTAGACGATTTTCGAAGCGACACAGCGGGTGTGATATCAGGAGAGTATGTCTAAGTAGAAGTGTTAAAACACTAAGGGGTACTTTTCTCAACCTATTAAAAAGACACTACAACAAAGAATTATCAAATGAAAACCATTTTGATAAACAGTTCAAAACAGATTTAACGAAAACAAAAGAATTTATAAAGCGAAATTCACAGTTACTTATCACTAGAGCTGATAAGGGAAATGCTACCGTTATAATTAAAAAATCTGATTATATAGAAAAAACTGAAAGCCTTTTTCAAGATAACAAGTATTATAAATTAGTCAAAACAAATCCTTTATCTGGTTTAGAAAGAAGAACTTACGAATTAATCAAATGGTTAAATAAGATTGACTTCTCGTGTACGGGAAAAAAGTTTGATTCTATTTTACAAAAGTCCAATATTGCAAAAGCATATGGATTGATAAAAATTCATAAGAATGGCTTTCCCATAAGACCGATAATCTCGGCTATTAACTCACCACTTTACAACATCTCTAAATTCTTTACGAAGTTCTTATCAAACAATCTAAAACAACCAAATTCACATGTAGATAATAGTTTTAAACTAAGAGAACAAATAGATAATTTCCAAATCCCACCTGATTTTGTAATAATTAGCCTTGATGTAGTAAGTCTTTTCACCAATATTCCTGATTATTTAGTTTATAAAGCAATAGAAAAAAGATGGACACAGATATATAATAAAATTAATATGAATTGCACAGAGTTTTTACATATAATAAAATACATACTTAACAATAATTTTTTTCAATTTAATGGAAAATTCTACCAACAAATTTTCGGTTCAGCTATGGGTAATCCCATTATCCCCATCTTGGCAGACATTGTCATGGAAGATTTGGAAATTCAAGCGTTAAATAATCTTAATACGAAACCTTTGTTTTATTTCCGTTACGTTGACGATATTATTTTATGTATACAAAAAGACACGATTGATCATACTGTAAACACGTTTAATTCCTATGACCAAAATTTACAGTTCACTGTTGAACTACCACTTAATAACTGTATTAGTTTTCTTGACATCAAAATTATTGTTAATAATCAACAACGCATTATCACAGATTGGTACCATAAACAAACTTTTTCCGGAAGATATTTAAATTATTTATCTCAACATCCTCTTTGTAATAAAATTGCCATTATTTATAGTTTAGTTGACCGAGCATTTAAATTATCACACAACTCTTTTCACAATAAAAATATAAATTTTATCAAGGAACTTTTAAAACAGAATAATTATCCACCTGAATTATCAGAATTTCATATAAAAAAACGTCTAAATAAATTAAGAAATAGTAATAACAATAGATGCAATGAGAAAAATAAAAAAATGTTTATTACACTTCCATATGTTAAAGAATTAGAAAGATCCATGAACATTTTGTTTAAACAACACAATACAAATATCATATATAGTACTAAGAATAAACTCAATAATATTATTAAATTAGGTAAAGATAATACTAAAATCTGTGATAAAACGAATGTTGTTTATAAAATTAATTGCGAAAATTGTGAGGCTTCGTACGTTGGCCAGACAGGTAGACGTTTAAATGTACGAATTAATGAACACTCTAAAAAATACACTAGGAAAGATGATATATCTGCACACAAAAAACAATAATCATAAAATAGATTTCAATAATGTACAAATTCTAGATACAGAAATTAATAGAGGAAAAAGATTATTTTCGGAAGCTGTATTCATACACAGACAATCAAGATATATGAATAAACAATTCGAAATCAATAGTTTACCAAAAGAATATACCACTCTAATAAATAATTGTCAATTTATGTGCTTATAAGAGTAAAATACTGAAAGCAGCAAGTGAAGGAGAACAGGAGAGCATGCTGAGGTAGAGTTACCACGCACGCCCACGTTGTCGTAGGATTGCTCGAGGTCGAGAACATTGTAACATTGGTTGGGGTCCCCCCTCTACTTAGACATACTCTCCTGATATCACATCCGCTGTGTCGCTTTGAAAATCGTCTACTGCATCCCCACCATTGTACGCGCTTCTTATACACACACACATATATGCGTAACATCTGTATAAATACGACGAAAAATCTGAATCGTAAGCAGTGACGAACGGATCACTTTCCGTAAAAGAATTTTGACAATACGTTTTAAATGTAAGTTTTATTTATTAATGCGAAATTAAGTTATTGTGGAATTGTAAAAAATAATTGTATATTTGTTGTATTTAGAACCTGAAGAGGGACGTAATAAAATGTCCGAAACGTTGTAATTAATTGTTTTACTTATAAAAAAACACCTTGGTAGTACGGCCATTAGCTACAAATTCTATAACTATGTAGAGAAGAGTTATTAACGGGTATTCCGAATAAACTTGAAACGGAATTTATGAAGTGCAAAACGTGTATAGAGAATAAAATGCATAACTTGCCATTTAGCAACGATAGAATAAAAGCTAAAGATATTTTAGAGATAGTTCATACAGATGTATGCGGTCCATTTAAAACTGCAGGTTTTAATGGAGAAAATTATTTTGTTTCTTTCATTGATGATTATAGCAAAATCGCGAAGGTTTATTGTATCAAAACTAAAGACGAAGTTTTTGATTGCTTAGTTAGATTTATTAATGAATGTGAAAATTTATCTGGAAAGAAAGTAAAAGTTTTGAGATGTGATAACGGGAAAGAATATTTAAATAACCGCTTCTATAAATTTTCCAAAGAAAAAGGTATTATTTTGAATAATTGTCCAGTATATGTACATGAGTTAAACGGAACCGCGGAAAGGTTTAATAGAACGATAATGGATATGGCGCGATGTTTACTAACAGAGGCAAACGTTCATAAACGGTTTTGGCCCGAGATTATTTGTGCAGCGACCTATTTGAAAAATCGAACATTGACTAATACGATAGAGAGAAAATCTCCGTACGAAATATTTTTTAGGAGACGGCCGAATGTCAAACATTTACGTTTGTACGGGAGTAGAGTTTTTGTTAGAAAACCGGAACAAAAAAGAACTTCTAAATGGGATAAAAAGGCAGATATGGGAATCCTATTAGGATATAGTGATGTAGGATATAGAGTTCTTTTAAATAATAAAATAATAATTGCTAGACATGTAGAGATTGTAGAAGAAAACGTAAAATGTATAGGGCTTGATGAAGTAGAGTCAAAATATCCATCTTCTTCTACTTCGACTCTCGAGTCATTTAGAGAAGATCAACATGATCGTGATGATGATTTAAGCGATGACAATGTTTTTCAAAGCACGAATGAGAATAATGAACAGAAACCAAAAGTAGCAAATAAGAAAAATGTAGAACTATTAAAAGTTCAACGTAGATCTACACGTGATAGAAAAAGTCCAATAAGATATCCAGAAAATATTTCGAATAATATTTACGTAAATTACTGCAGGGTAGATACTCCATATACATTTGAGGAGGCGATGAGTAGTAATGATAGTGAGAGCTGGATAAAAGCTATGTATAATGAAATAGAAAGTTTAAATGAAAATAAGACATAGAAATTAATTAAAAAAAAAAACCAAATGAAAAGGTAATAGATGTAAAATGGGTTTATAGTAAGAAATCTGATGATACATATAAAGCGAGATTAGTCGTAAGAGGATTTCAAGAGACAAATGTTATTGACGACATATACGCTCCAGTTGCTAACATGCAAATTTTAAAATTTTTGTTTTCCTTTTGTTGCCAGAATGGCCTAATTATACACGGAAAGAAATTTGGAGTAAAAAAAACTCAATTCTTTAACACCTCTAATATCAAAAAATCTCGGTCTATGTAGAAGTAAGGATTTGGATTTATTTTAAGTCCAACTGGAAATGTATGAAGTTAAAAAATCTCGGATTAAACTCTAGTCAATATTGGAATAAATATTACTTCTAATTGGCCATTCAGAATATCCGAGTATCTCGGTGTAGTGTAGTGACTAGCATGGCCATCGCTGAACTCGTCGTTGGAAGTCTGAAAGTTCCAAGGGCGAGGTTACGTACATCCGAGAATCTCGGATATACGTAAATGCCAAGTTAGTGTTTTCTTAACATCATATGTGTATAATATCTTCCTGCAAACACGAGCGACCTCCGGATAATGTGTGTGTGTGTGTGTGTGTGTGTGTGTGTGTATATACACACACACACACACATATATATATATATATATTTATGTTTTATGTTAGTTTCCAGGACATTCCAGATGTTTAACGTTGGTTTCGGGGACATTTGTTAGTTTTGGGGACAGTCCCTGAATCTACATATGTTTAACATCAGTTTTGAGGACATCGGCCCCCATAAGAGACATTATTTCTTTAGTCACGTATAGGTATACAGTAACATGGGGTCCTGGGAACTAATGTTATACAAGTTTATATATATATATATATATATGATAAAATCTGCTTTCGCCGTAAATTCCAAATTAATTAATTACAAACAAATTATTTATTATTATTACAAATGTTTAAATAATTAAATTATAAAAAATGTTTAATACTGAAAAATTAAATATTAATATTACTCTTAAAAGTATAAGATACCGGAGAAATGATTACCAAACCTATTTAAATCATTAAAAAGTATTGTAAATGTAAAAGATTATTTAGATGTTAAAAAATCAATTTTAATACGAAAAATGCATGAAAATAAAAATTAAAATGAACTATAAGAAAAAAAATTATACTATTGGCAGTACTCGATGGAAACCATGGAAAGGTGGTAGCTTTTTATTCCAACAGGATTAATATAGTATCAATTTAACCACAAGCTGATACTTTGGGCAAGAAAACAGTTATATTTTCGATTAATAGTACTTGATAAAATCATATAGGGTAAGTGTGCCAGTTACTGTGCCCCCTAAGCAGACAACAAGTTTCAGTTACTGGACATTTGAATGCATGTTAAAATCCAGTAACTGCTGAGGGCACAGTAACTGGCACACTTACCCTAGAGCGCATATGAATCTTGCTATATTTTGCTTCCTTCTAGAGAAATTTTTGTGATAATAAAGAAAACTTTTGAGATAATAGGTTAGGAATATTTTTCATTAAATTTTGAATCAAAATACACTATTTTTTAATCTTTTCTTTTAAACCATAATTTCTTGAGAATGAATCGATGTGTCAGTCTGAAATTTATAGATACTTTTGACTGCGGTATAGGAAATACTTGTGTAAAATTTCGTGATAATCATATAGTTTTTTTGCGATGTTTGATATTTTAAATTTTGGTATTTCTAAAAGTGATTTTCTTTGTTGTATGATAACTAGAGTAAAGCTTTTATGAGATTTGATAGATAAGTAGAGTTTATATATTAATTGTATAAATTGTTTGGGTAAAAGAATTTGTTTACGTATTTCAGAGATATTCGAGATTAAAATTTTTTTAGCCATTTTTTGAAATCTAAATTCATCGAGAAAGTTTGTGCATCAGTTGGATTTTAATATTTAAAACAAACATTGCTTACATAGCACACGGAAAGAAATTTGGAATTACTAGAACTCCGAGATTTGCGGAGGTAATAAAATACACCGGGCTTTATTTATTTATCACTGACTTGGAGATTCTGTTTGTCAAAATTCGATGCCTATAAACTCCGAGAAAATTGTAATATCAGAATACAAACTTGGCAAGAATTTAAGTCCAACTGGAAATGTATAAATTACACTTTTCTCGGTGTTTGTAAAGTACGAGCCATTACGCTGTTTAATTCCATGTTGTAAGTCATAGACTTTCAAGCTCGAGTTATCCGTGCCCTTATTTTATAAGCGTTTCACTTGTGAGATAGACGATATTCTCTTTAAAGGAGCTCTCTGATTGGTCTAGACCGCTTGTCTCACGCGTGTCACTCGGTGAGATAGTTATGGAATAAGCCCCCCGCCCTTGCGTATTCTCGGTCATGCTCGGACTCCGAACTGTAATTAGCGCCATCAAATCCGACTTCGACTACGCGACGATTCCCGCGCGCGACCGTTACAGAGGTGACATATCACGGAAAGAAATTTGGTGGCAACTTAATTGGCTTTTGCGATTATTGAGATTTTCGGCACAACGAAGGAATCTTTTAGAAAAAGGTAAGAAATTTTATATCCTTTCGAATTAATCAATAGAAATATTTAACAAAAGCTTTGTACTGCCAAAATATATAAAGTGTCAATATACTCGATTTTATGGTTATGTAGCCTTTGTATCTATTTTTTCTGCATTTTAAATATTTGATATACAATAGTAAAACAATAATAAAATGTTTGTATAAATAAAGGCAATCAATTTTAAATAGATCAATTTACTTCACAAAAAATGATTTTAATTTCTACCAGGGTACTAAATTACATTTGACTATTGAATTACAGTAAGAATTATTGTGGACTTTTTTCAGTGTACAGTATAAATCTCAAAATGTCGGATAGATCAAATTTACGCCATGGTATATTAAAAATGACGTTGTCATTATATAATAATCCGCACATACCTAGAGATGCTATACAAGACATTACAAGCATGATAGCAAATTTTATTTCAGAATTATTCATTCCTTTTCTCCAACAAGAAATTGCAAGAGAATTAGAAGACAGCAATAATAGGAATATTTTAAACAAAGTAAAAATTATCCTGGAAGAAAATAAATATCCAATGAAACAATTTTCTACGGAACACATGCGGTTTAAAATGTATGAGAAGTACAGTAGTTTTACGCATCCAGAATCGCACAAGATTGCTGATGATTTTGAATTTATTAACAACGATATTAAGAAAAGTATCTCAGTGTATGCAACCACTATTCCTATAAGAAATGTTTTAGGAAACATTTTAAATATACCTGGATTATTCCAAGAAGTACTACAGTATGTTCGATCACTTAATAATGAAAAAGTTGTGATAACGAATATAATGCAAGGACGACTTTGGCAACGCAAATATGCCAGTTTGAAAGAGTCAATACTATCGGTTTTCATCTACTATGACGACTTTGAGCCCGGAAACGCTATGGGCAGTCACGCAGGTGAGCAAGAGTTAGGAGGATTATACCTGTCCTTACCATTTCTGCCACCGCATCTAGTGGCAAAACTGAATAACATCTTTGTAATTTCGCTTTGTTATACAAAGCACAGAAAAAAATTTGGATATAAGGTGATATTCAAACAAATAGTCGATGAATTAAACTCATTAAGTACTGAAGGAATTGATCTCAACTTTGATGGATAACAAATAAGAATTTATTTTCGATGTGTTCTTGTTGTTGGAGATAATCTAGGCTTGAATGGAGCATTGGGTTTCGTTGAGAGTTTCAAAGCGATTAGATATTGCCGGATATGCAGAGCCACTTGTAACGAATGTAGTAATATGCTTAGTGAAGAACCTTCACTATTAAGAACAATTGAAAATTATTATGATGATGTCACAAAGAATTGCACGAGTACCGGCGTAAAAGAAAATAGTATATTTAATAATTTAATTGATTATAACGTAATAGATAATAAATGTATTGACCTAATGCATGATTTTTGTGAAGGTGTCATTTATTATTCATTGTCAAAAATTTTTACTTGTCTGATTGAAGACGATAAATTATTTACTTTGCAAGTACTAAATCAAAGAATACAACAATTCGATTATGGTGCTGTTGATTCATCTAATAGACCGCGGAATATCAGTAGAGAACTTTCTAAAAAAATTACAGGTGATATTGTGAGAAACAAAATAAAATTAAAACAATCGGCTGCAGAGATGCTATGTTTATGCCGCTATTTATCTATGATTATTGGAGATTTAGTTCCAGAACAAAATAAATACTGGAAATTATATTTGACACTCCGAAAAATAATTGGTATAACAACAGCACCTATATTTGTTCTTGCAGATATTGCCGAGCTCAGGTTACTTGTAAGTAAACATAATGAAATGTACTTACGATTTTTTGGACTTTTGAAGCCTAAAATGCACTTCATGATCCATATGCCCGAAATTATGTTGGATAATGGTCCACTTGTTCATTTTTGGTGTATGCTGAATAAGCGAAAAAATAAAGAAGTGAAAGACTTTGCCACCAATGTGCAATCGCACAAAAATTTGCCTTTGACAGTAAGTATTCGCTGCCAATTGCAATTATGATATGTCAAAGAATTTGCTTATAACTTAAGTAACATTATTTTGGGAAAAGTGATAAATATTGTGATTTGGAAATCAAAAATTTTTTTCCCTCTATTGAGCATTCACCAATTTATAAATCTGTCCAGATAAATGGAAAGCTATTCTTAAAAGATTCGATTGTAGTGACTGAAATTACAGATGATGGTCCTAGTTTTGGCAGAATTAAAAAAATTTACGCAATCTTCGATTCAGTTTATTTTTTAGTTTATAAAATTAATGTGATTAATTTTAAAAAACACTTTTATGCATATAAAGTCAACATCGAAAAAGAGAAAGCTATGTTTGACGTTAAATGTCTACCAAAAATAGAACCATGTATATTAATTACAAAATCTGAAGATAATTACGTAATAACCAGATATAATGTGTAATACTAGTAAAATAAAGGTTAATTATCTAAATAAAACATTTCTATTATATTCCCTGTCCAGTTTTCACATAAATACTTTTTATTCCTTTTCATAAAACAAATTTTTACGAATACTTTTTCTAACTACTAACCTAATTGCTTCCTCATAGAGGAAGCTTTGTAACGGCGAAAAAATTTTCGGGACAAAAAATGTTCACATATAAACGTAAATAGACATTAAAAAAGGAGATGATATCATGGATTATGGATTATGTCATGAATAATATGTATATAGAACATGCAATTGATAAAAGAAACTGATATTTTTGTATTAAGTCAAATAACTGAACAAACAACAAAAAATAAAAACGAACAACAAAGAAAAACCGTTTTATTATGGAAATCCATTAGTAAAGTTTTATTGTGAAAAATATATTTTTGGCATTCAAATTTAAGAAAAGGAATCGATAAATTATTTTGAGAGAGCCACGTCCCAATGATTTGGCAAAGATTTTTTAAAATAATTTGAAGCAAACAAAATTGTATCAAAATTGTTTTCGGATTTCGAACTCTTTTTCATATGACTTATAGAACGATCAAAAGCTTGTTGTGGAGGTTTTTAAATTTTTTTTAATTTTTTTATTTTCCCC
The DNA here is from genome assembly GCA_036365515.1 of Torymus aiolomorphi. Taxonomy (NCBI): domain Eukaryota; kingdom Metazoa; phylum Arthropoda; class Insecta; order Hymenoptera; family Torymidae; genus Torymus; species Torymus aiolomorphi. The sequence goes on from CM070874.1 coordinate 17,191,679, forward strand.
AGATTTTTTGTTTAATTTTCATTTTTTAACCTTGGAATGTTCAGAATCAGAAAAATTTCCAATTTCCCGATTTTCTTGAATCTGTACAGAAACCCTGTTAACCTTTTGCAGCATGGTGCATTCTTTTGATGGTACTTATTTTTAAAGAGTTTTTTTGCGATTTCAAAATAGCTTTTATTCGATTCAACATATCTTTGTTGTAATTTTATGATCGTGGGATGTTACAAAATCTACAATCATGTACAAATGTTTTCCATTTTTTTTTAATTTATTGATATTAATAAAAATTCTAAAAAACCAACCTTTTAAAGAAAGGTATGCTGCAGAGGGTTAAACAATGTTATGAGCAAAAATTTAAGGACTCGAGGCTTACAATTTAAATATATTAAATATTTTATTATATTATCAATAATTTACATATGTACGTATGTAGATGAATAAATCTTCTTACTTCTTTACCATAAACGTTATTTCCTATATCTTCACCGTTTCATTTCTTATTGTCCCTAAAGACTTCGTAAATTTCAAAACACTGGCATAAATACTTTTATTATTGGTTTTAAAAACGTAATACTCAAAAAATTGAATAATATGTTTATAAAATTTTGAATTGGCTTCCTTGATTAATATAGAGCACTTTATCAATACATCAACTGCTTTTACTAATGAATCAACTTTATATGTCTTTTTCTTGTCCATTACTACATACACCGCCGTCACATTATCAAGTTCCCCACAAACAACAATAAATGGCTTTACACTATTATTTTCTGTTTTATCGTAAATAGATTTGATGCGCTCGTACATTATATTTACATTGTCCAAGTTTTCTAAGTCTTTGAAATCCTAAAAAACAGTATATTTAATTTATAATAATGTGTGTGTGTAACGTTATAGATAACGAAATCAAAAGTTAATATAACCATTGTAAATGTTAAAAACGCAATACAAATTCGAAAACTTTAGTAATAATTTTTGTTAGTTTTAATCTAATTAGAATATTTGATTATGTCCTAATTTATTTATTATTTTTTCTATCAATAAAACGATTTTTCGATAATAAAATTAGTTTTACAGACTTTTACAATATTAAAGCTGATCACATTTTAGTACAATATTAAAGTTGATCAAATTTTTAGTAAAATGGTTACTATGAAAGGTTTATTATGAAAATTTTTAGTTAATGACTTATTATAGCGAAACAAAGTTAAATAAAAATCATACCGTTTGCGTTTTGTATCGTGTTCATATTCTGGTTAGCTATTTTTATGAATTTAGTATTATCTCCATTGAGTATAAAATATGATAGAAAAATCGTTTTATTAGAAATCAAACATTACTAATTCTTACTCGCAATGTTCGATAGAGGAATTTCTACCAGAGTAAATTTTATTTTGCAAAATGAAAAAATACATTACCTTGGTTTGCAAAATAAAAACGTCAGTACAATCTTGAGTGGTTATCTTTCTCCCTTTTTTGACATTCACAAAATTTCTTGGAACTTTCAAGACTAATGGTAACACAAAAAAAGCAAGTACTTCAGCTGTAAAAAATATAAAGTGATAAATCCTCTTAAATATAAAAAAAATCATTCAAAAGTTTTAGTTTTTAAAGATAATGTTAGGTAAAATAAATTAAAAAAAAAAATTTCATAAATATTCAATTTATTCTTAAAATATGTAAAAATTTATTACGGCTTGTATTTTCGCGAATCAATGCATCTCGACTATTAGTTTATCTTAGTTATTAGTTATTACTTCCAATACACTACATCTATAGTTTATATTCATTAAAAAAAATAGTAGTAAAAAATAGTTAATGAAAATAAACAAAAAATATAAGAAAAATATTATAATTATTCTTACGATTTACTAAAACATTTCGGCTCATGAATGTCTTTACAGAAGCATCATTTTCTTGGTTACTGATTTCCAATATATTTTTGGAAAGTTCAGGCCAACTATCAGTAAACATTGCCATTTTATTATTGAAAAACTGTTGAAAATCAGCTAATATCTATAAAATTATATGAATAACATCTTTATTTTAAACAATAATCTCTTAATAGAATTAATGAAATTCAATACAAGTAAAATGTAAAATGAATTAAAGCTAATGATGTTTGTTAAATTCATCGATATTTTTATTTTTGGTCTAAAAGAAGGTGAAAAAAACACTTGTATAGATTTTCCAATGTGATTGTAGCTATTCGATGGTTATTATCATTTCACGGTATAGTAAAATGTTAATAACTATGAATTAAAAAAATTTTAAAAGTAATAATAAACTAATCACCAATTCGAACCCGGATGGGCAGCCTAAGCACGGATACAAAATTAATAACTGAGATACAATCAGTGATTTGAAAAATTTCTTTCTGACATCGAATTGGGAAATCCAATAAGTTTTTAAATTATCATCAATAGTATCTGATTGATAAATATTATCTGATGCTTCTTCAGATGCTAAAATTAAAAATATGTTATGATTTAATATAAATAATTGATAAACATCTGTTATTCGTACGACTGATTCATGTACATAGTGTATTATAGGTTTTAATTAATTAATAAATATGACATACAATTTTTACTAGTAACTTCTTTTACAATACCCCCAAATATTTGTAGTTCAATGGCATCTGCATGCAGTTGTCTGTATGCAATATACAAATATCCTCTTGCGGAAACATCTCCTTTACTCGGAGAGTACCACATCTCTGGTATTTCACCGTCGATCAAGTTGCAGATTTGTTGGCGAAGATATATAAAACGGTCACGTTTGATACTAAATACGAAAAAAAAAAAACAAAATACAAAAATAGTTTGAAATCTGTTTTTTTTTCTCAAATAATTTTCTGGTTAAAAGTATTTTCAATTAAGTACGTAAGATACTTTCCTCGGGAGAAGGCATTTTACCAGAAAAGTAAAATTTTAAATAAGGAATATTTTTAGAAAATATAATAATGACTAAAATAAATTCGAAGTAAGAGATTATGAAAGATGATAAAGAAGATTAAGAAGATAATAAAAAAAATGTTACACTCAGAATTTATTAATAAGCATGCAATTGAATATAAATAATTATTTAGCATGCATACTTTGATTAGATATTTGTTACTTAATGCCATGTGGAGTTCAAAATCAACACAATTTCATTATTTAATAAATAAACTGTCAAACATCTATTTAGGAAAACACAATTTTCACGCCCTCTGTACATATAAATGCTACACTCATAATTGTTTGGAGCGATTCTCTCCTTCCGAGATATACTCCTTCAAAAATTATGTTGGCATCCGATTTAGACTTCACATGGCGTTAATAGATATATTAAATAAGAAGTTTACATATATACATTATCTATATCTTACTCATAGTTCTCACGAAAAAATTCATTTTCCATTACATGCATTGCTAATTTATGGGCATACTTTGCCATCTTCAATGGATTACTTTTAACTCTTCGATCATAATCAATAGCAGAAAGTATTCTTTTACCTCGATACGATTTTAAAAGCAGATTGTAAACCATGTTTTCACAACGCGATTGCTCTGTACTTACATTGTCTATGTGAAAAAATTACAAAAATCAATAGATATTCTACAAAACTTAGCCATATTATAATTGCATTTACAATAAAATTTTCAAAAGTCTACTTTTAGTTTAGCCATATTAAGAAATATTTAGACAATATTGAAGCGTTACCATTGTTAGAAGTTTCAGAATCTTTTAAGCGTTTTCTGCTTATATTGTTGTAATCATCTGATTGTCTTTTATTATTTAAATTTTGAGATGAGCGAGAGAAATCAATAATTGACTCTCTTTCCTTATCAGAATCAAGCGTCTTATCAATATTGCAAGCACCATGCAGCGTGCTATGAATGGGCATCAGAAGGCGATTATTATTAATAGTTTGGAGAATGATTGATTCATGGAAACTCTCATGATTTTGATTATTCTTATAGGATTTATTAACCCATTCTTATTAACCCATTAGGGTGAATGAATGAGCTGGATGGTTTATGTAACATTACATCATTCATACATGAATAACTGAACAAATACAAAAATGTACATGATAAAAAATAATAAAAGTGCAAATAATTAACTCCATAATTATTCAAATCACCATTCTCAACTCTTGAGGGCAACTGATCATCTAAATAATTTTCATTATTAATAGGATTCATTTTATAAATAAGATGTTTCCTAGTATATAACAAAATTAAATTGATATATAAATGCAAAGTATACAAATCATATATAAATAAATACAAGATAGTTTGTCATGAAATAAATTTAAATATAACTAATATCCAATTCACTCTACTTTAATCGTAAAAAGCTAATTACATGCAGATATAAAAGTTATTGTGTAATAGAGAAAACATGCAAAAAAGAAAAAATTTATAGATAATATGTATACGAATGAACGTATAGGAGAATTTATATTGTCAGGTTTTGTCAGTGAGAGAAATAACTTAGCGGGCACTTAGGGTACTACAATCCCAAATATAATATAAAAAATCAAAATGTGTATACAACATAACAACCAAATATACTAATTACAATAAAAAAAAACCGCTGCCAATTCATTGGCACGTAGCTTCCTCAAACTTAATTTACTGATTCCTTTAATTAATTTTTAATTCCAATATTTAAAATTTAATACTTCAGAAAGACAGAAATAACAAAACTCCAACATAATTTATTCAAATTTGTATAGATTATACATTTCCACAAAATTTCACATACATAAAATATATATCACAATTGCCTATAAATTTGCAACTGATATTTAGAGCTCTATGTATTTTAATGTAATTTATAGCATTCGAAACATAATTAAATTACCTATATTTTCTAAAAAAAATTAATTTTCTAGCTATCACGGTTCTTTTGTTATTAACAGAAATGTAAAAATTTTAAAATTAAAAAAAAATGAGTTTTGGATGTTCAACTATTACGATAGTAAAATTGTCTTATTCGCTTCAAAATTCATTGTACATGTATATTATTGATAGTTCTCGGCAGAGTTTTTTTGGTAAAATGATTGGTTCATAATTTTCAGAGATATTATAAACTAAAATTATCTTTTTATAAATTAAATTAAATTTAATTATAAACTAAATTAAAAAAAAAATTATAAATTAAAAAAGTAGTCTTTTATTGCATTTTAATTAAATATTCTAATTCAATTTGATAATTTGAATATAATAATAATATAATAATCCATTTTTACGTGAGAGCCAAAACAATTAATTGCGCTCACGTAAATTCGACATTTCTTTCGAAACTATCGTCAATCTTGATCCGTTCGTTATTTCGTTTTATTATAATTAATGTAACGCGGAACGCGCGTATTCGCGGCTATGAAACTACGTGTGTGGCCAGTCCGATGATAGGCGCACACTACCATTGCACGTCGACCCTTAATGGTGTCTTTAATGCGTGCGCTATCGCGATAATAGACCGCGGTCTTGCATTTATAAAGTCTCGCGACTAGCGAGTTTGGTGTCACGTATGCGGAGTATTAATCTACCGTATAGCGTGTGTTGATGGATCCAAGAAGCAGTCGTTGCTATCTAAGATGACAGTATTAATCGGATGACTGAAGGATAACAGTAATGGATTGCTGCGTTAGATACGTTTACTCCTTTAATTTGTCTTATGAATATGAAACCTTTTGATCCTTTGTGGTTGTGTTGGTTTCCGTTTGTTACAGATGTGCAAGGTTCGTCTGCTATTGAGATTAGTTGCATGGGCTTATGCACTCCTTCTCCGGTTCATCTTATATTTTGGAGATATCCCCCTCTGGTTTATTAACATCAAGTTGGCTATTTAACTCCAAGACAACAACAACTGTCTTTTAATTCAAGAGACAAAATCGATGTGAACAAGTATAGTATAAGTGAACCGCGATAACTAAAAAATGTTTCTTTTTAGAAAATATAAATATTTTAATTCTCTTTCAAATGCTACCCATCCGATTCAGATACACAGAGCCATCCTCAAGAAATAGATTTTAAAAATGTCTAGAAAAATTTTAACCTCAAATATCTTTGAAATTTATGAACCAATCACTTTGCCAAAAGAACTCATCCGAGAACTATCAATAATATACCTCTACAATGAATTTTTCTTACTCGCCCACCCGAAAGTACGTACTTCCGGTCCGCATCTCTGGGCCGAAAGAGAAACTTTCGCATCTTATTTTAGACCAACCGCGCGCTCTGATTGGCTGCCGAAATTTCCGACCCGCTGCGCTTGAGCGCCCGCGCGCATGAGCCACTCTGTCTCACTCGCACGTCCGAGCGCGAGTTGACGCGTACGAAATAAACAAAGAAAAGTGCACGGGTGACGAGAAAAAAGAGTTAGTTGAAATAAAAAGCGGTGTTGTTTGATCGTGGTCATTGTTTCTTTTCTTGTTTTCTACACGTACTCTCGAGTCGTGTAGAAACAATTAAGTGACACACTACGCAAGTCCCAGCACTCTGGCTGCACGATATCTTACAGAAAAATGAATAGCTCGACACGCACTCTGACTGAAATTCTCTCGAGAAATGTAAAAATGAATTGTTATTTTCTACAAATTCTCTCGAGAAATGTAGCAATAAATTGCGTTCACATGCAGTGGTAGTGTCCGCGTTCTAACCTAAAACGTGCTTAACTAAACAAGTCAAGATTGAAAGCAATAAAATTACGTGCAATTTCTCAATTTCCATTGAGATAAAAAAACGTCTTTCAAAGAAACAAACACAGATGAATCCTCATCCGATGGTTCTGACGACGAAGAAGAAATCTGGACTGAAATTATGAATTTTATGACAACAGCCGATGATCAAGTGTATTTAGCCACAGAGGTAATTCATTATTTATATATTCACTTCGCAATTAATACTCTTATACTTGGTTAATTTACACTATATTTTTAACATTCACAGGTAATACTTACATTTGGAATTTGTGGTGCACTGTATATAGAAAATTCACTACATAATAGACAAATGATTTTCAATGGTATTATCCGTACAGCTACGACAAACACTCATCCAAAGCCATCGACAAGTACTACACCCAATGAAACTCACTCCGACTACCATTGAAATTGGTCGCATTCCAACCGGGAATTCACTACGAACCAGTTCCATCCAATTTCAAGTAAGCATAAAAAATATTAATATACTAGATAAGTTTGCTCGATGCCACCTGTACTACCTTTCATTCTTAACAAACTTTATTTCAGACCACAACTCCACTTTACCACAGCCAGCAATAAGAAAATACTTACACCGGAAAACAATGAAAATCAATCCTCGACAAACCACAACAGTAAAAATTTCTTTCAAAAACACCAGTGAAAGTAGGATTCAAAGATAAAGTAACTACTCAACCACCTCCATGTAAAAAAAGAATTCTTGAAAATTTAAATCCTCAAATTCAAGATGAAACGTCTCATTCGAAACCATTGACAAATACTACATCCGACAAAGATGAATCTGATTACAATTTAAATTGGTCAGATTTCGAAGAAGAAATCACTACGAACAACTTCAATTCAACTTCGGGTAAGCATAAAAAATACTAATGTATAGAGTCGATGCCACCTGTAGTACTTTTCATTCGTAACAAACTTTATTTCAGATCAAAAACCTACTACGACAACAAGCAATTCAACAACTCTTCAACCGCAAACCAACACCAATGAATCAAAAAGAATTCTTAAAAATTTAAATCCTCAAATTCAAGATAAAAATCAAAACCAAAATCAAAATAAATCACTGAATTCAGATAAAAATCAAAATCAAGATCAGAATAACTCATTGAATGATCAAATAAATTCAACTTTAAACAAATATATTAAAATTAAAAATTGTACTATCAACGGCAATTTCATTGTAAATATTAACAATTACAAATCTGATAAAGAAAATCATTTGTAAAGAAAAAAAATCAAACAAAAATTTATTTTATATTGAGATTAATATATTGAAAGTTAAAATTATTAAGACCAAAGCTGATTAATTTAAATGTAAATCTTGTATTAATTATTGTATTAATACTTGATGTTAATATATTGAAAAAGTTTAAATTATTAAAATCAAACTTTATTGTATTTATTTCATGACCTTATTTCTTTCTTTTTTTAATGAATGTCGGGCGGGCATCAAACCATCTGTGTAACAGCGAAAGTAGCAGACGGCCAAAAACCAGTTCTCCACGCCGGGCCGAAAGAAAGAACAGTCGGTAATATCGGCCGAGCTACCCAAAGCGGCCGGCAGTACTATCGAGCGGGCCGAAAGAAAAACTAACACTCAAATACAGCTAGCAGACGACAACGCAATTTTATCAATTATTTAACAATTGCAGAACGTACTTTCGGCCGGGGAGTAAGAAAAATAGTATACAATACTTGGACCGGAAATTGGATGCCCTGGCCGTGCGTCATGACGCCCTCGGCTTCGCCTCGGGTGTCATACCACGCACGGCCCGGAAATCCAATTTTCGGCCCACGTATCGTAATGTACTATTGAAGCGAATAAGACATTTTACTCTTGTAATAGTTTAATGTATAAAACTCATTTTTTTCATTTTTCAATTTTTACGTTTTTGTTAATAATAAAAGAACCGTGATAGCTAGAGAATTAATTTTTTTAGAAAATATAGGTAATTTAATTCTCTTTCGAATACCACCCACCTCATTTAGATACATAGAGCCGTTCTCGAGAAATTACGATTTAAAAAAAAATTGAAAAAAATTTTAACCTCAAATATCTTCGAAATTTATGGATCAATCCTTTTGCCCAAAGAACTCACTCGATTGGTATACAAAATCTACCCCTACAAAGAATTACAAAGTGATTAAGCCAATTTTACTATAGTTATTGAAAGACAAAAAAATCACTTTTTTTATAAATTATTTTTTTTCTCAAAAAATAATGAATAAAAAAACCTAAAAATTTAGTAAGTTATAGTACTTAATATCCTTTATAACCAAAAGAATATTCATGTCAATGTCTTTTTTTAATTTCGAAATATAACCTATTTACAAAAAATTACGTTTTCATCAATAACTTATGACGAAATATAGTTACCGACTTTTTTTTTTTAAATTGTAGATAATTTTATCCTACATACAGAGAATTCATGATATATAAACAATATTTGTTCTAAATATTAAAAAAATCGAAAAAAAAAATTTTGAAAATTAAAAAATGGCTATAAAAAAAAAATTAAATTTTACAAAAATAGAATATTGATCCCAATTGTGCAAACAAAATTTAAAAAAATGATCACTCTCCCGTTAAAATCGGCCGAGTAGATCATGAGATATCAGCGTATACGGACATACACACACACACACACACACACACACACACACACACACACACACACACACACACGCACACACACACACACACACATCCATACGGACATTTTCTAAAAATAGTGTATTTCGATTCCAAATAACATTTCTAACACATTATCTCATAAACTTTTTTTTTACTATCACAAAGCTTCGTCTATGAGGAAGCAATTATATAGTATTTACACGTATAATAATTGTGATTAACAAATGATTAAAAGTTTCAACATTATAACTGGGGGAAAGTATTTCTAGGTTCAGACTATAGTTTCCACCAGGCCATTCAATTTTTAATATCATTAATGGCCACTAAATTATTTTCAGTTATTAATCATTAAACTAAAAATCACATATAAAAAAAAGCTGTCGAATATTTGTATCTTAACACAAAGTATTACCGTATAATAATTAAGAGATAAATGATACAAGGATACTATGGTCTAATAACATAAATACTTTATACAATTTTTGTTACTAGAAAATATAATCAAAGCTTATATGCTTTTATAAAGTATAAAGAAAATTTTAATGTTCACAACATAACCTATACTAAACTTCTTTTAGCTACTCTTATTTCTTAGATGACCTTTAATCTAATGAAATAAGACAAAAATATAATGCCTCCCTAGGTGACAAGTATAAAAATAATAAATAATTTAAATGAGAATTCTTACCTTTTTACTTAATTCATGTAAACATTGATGCATCAAGAGCATGAGAATTCTCCGTGCGGCAACAAACCTCCCATGCAGCACTATATTAGCGCGGGAATAAGATAACTCAACGTTGGACTTGGTGGCGCCACTGTTCGGAATCCGCCAATGACCGAGAATACGCGAGGAAACACAACTCGAGCTTAGAAGTCTCTCACTTCCAACAAGGAGTTCAGTCATCTATTGACTCGTGCTTTGTATACACCGAGAAACTCGGAACTTATACAGTTCTAGTTGGACTTATATTATTTCTAAATTCGGTATTATAATTTCCTCGGATATTACATATATCGAATTTTACTACACAGGAACTCCAAGTCAGTGATAAATTGAGACGGCTGTGCGCATTTTCCAAATTTCTTTCCGTGTAGAACAGATGGGTGTAGTCCAGCATTTTTAAATGGTGAAGTAAGCTCGGAGGTATATGTCGGTCAACCAAAAGGTTATAGCGATGGAACAAACAGAGTTTATAAATTACGTAAAGCATTATACGGACTACGAGAAAGTCCAAGGGCATGGTATAAATGTCTGGATGAATATTTAACAAAGATAAAATTTAAAAGGAGTAATGTAGATTATTGTTTATATACTCAAGGTGAGGGTATAGATCAAATTTACTTATTAATATATGACGATGATTTGTTAATTTGTAGTAAGAGTAAAAAGAAAATTAAGAAATTAAAAAGAGTCTTGTCAGAAAAATTTAAGATGAAAGATCTAGGAGAAATTAAAGAATACCTTGGTATTAATGTAGAGTATGATTACCGAAATTGTGATATGAAATTAAGTCAAACTAAGTATATAGAGTCATTAGCTAATAAATATCAATTGCAGAATAGTAAATTATATAATACTCCTATGGAAACAAATCTAAAAATTGAAAAGGCTGAAATATGCGAGTCAGATATTAAATATAGAAATTTGATAGATGCATTATTATATATAAGTTCAAGTACAAGGCGTGATATAAGTTATAGTGTGAATTATTTGAGTAGATATCAGAATAGTTATAATGAGACACATTGGAAATATGCGTTACGAATCTTGAAATACCTGTATTTAACGAAAGATTTAAAGATGAACTATAAAAGAAATGTAAATTGCGAAATTATAGATTGTTATGTAGACGCAGATTGGGCTGGTGATAATGTGGACAGAAAATCCACATCTGGATATGTTATTAAAGTATTTGGGAATGTAATTGATTGGAAATCGCGAAAACAAAGAACGGTAACAAAGGCCTCAACTTATGCAGAATATGTAGCTTTATCTCAGGCAGTTAGTGAAATAAAGTTTATACTAGAGTTAATGAAAAACTTTAATGTGGAATTGATTGATCCTGTAAAAGTATTTGAAGATAATACAGGAGCGATAAATATAGCGAATTATGGAAACTTTACTAAAAACTCGAAGCATATAGAAATACATTATCACTATGTTCATGAAAGCGTGAAAGAAAGAAAACGAAATTGTAATAATTAAAATTGATTCGAATGATAATACTATCATATCAAATTGCTAATGCACTAACACATATCTTTAATCTTTGTATTGAAAAATCAACATGGCCTCAAGCGCTTAAAACAGCTGAGGTAGTTCCTATTTTTAAATCGGGTAGTAAAATGGATACATCAAACTATAGACCGATATCTCTAATTTCTAATGTAGCAAAGATATTTGAAAAAATTGTATATGTTCGTTTACAATCATTTTTGGACAATAATAATTTGTTAGCGCAGAATCAATTTGGATTTATAAAAAAGAAAGGTACCAAAGATGCTCTTAGTTACTTAATGAATATAATCTATAAGAAATTAGACAAAAGTAAACCAATAGCTATTACATTTTTAGATCTAGCAAAAGCTTTTGATACTGTCAACCATGCTATTCTTTTAGACAAATTATATAATTATGGAATAAGAAGTAAAGCGCATGCACTTATATCTAACTATCTTACTAACAGAAAACAAAAAGTAAGAATAGGAACAACTGAACGCTATTATGAAACGATAACTAGAGGTGTGCCGCAAGGTACTATACTAGGGCCACTCTTATTCATAATTTACGTTAACGATTTACTAACAAACAGAACAGATAGTACCATCTCATATGCGAATGATACAGCTATTATTTCAACAGATGATAACTGGGAGAAAGTTGAAAATAAAATGAACAAGTACTTAGAAGATATAAATATCTGGCTAGCACTTAAGAAACTATCACTAAATATAAAGAAAACTGTGTACATAACTTTTGGTAACTATTGTGATAGTGTTCCCGAAGATATGAACATACGCATACAGGGTACTAAATTGAGCAGGGTAGAATACTGTAAATATCTAGGTATAATTATTGATTATAGACTAAAGTGGGATAAACATATTGAATATATAATAAAAAAAACTAAATATATAATATGTATACTGTACAAGTTATCAGCATATATGCAATCTGACACACTTAAGATAATATATTATGCATTTTTGATAGTGTCATTAGCTATGGAAATATTGCATGAGGTGGTGCATATAAAAACAACTTAAAATTACTACAAAACATCCAAAATAGGATTTTAAAAATTATAAACAAAAATATTTTCAACCGAGACAACCCCTTGAATCTAAAACAAATTTTTGCTTACGAATGTGTAACGTATCATTATAATGAACTTAGGAATTTATACTTAACATCGACTAGCAAAACTAGAAATAAACTTATAATACCACCAAAGTGTTCGAAAACTGTTAGTGATAAAGATAACTATGTCAGAGCGATAGAAGTATTTAATTGTCTTCCGAAATCTAATCCAAATCTTAAAGTTCTAGATATCGCAAAAAATTATAATAAGAAAAAGCTAAAAATTTGGATTGGTACTAATATATTTTAGAATTTAAAAAAAAATAAATAAATAAATAAATTAAATAAATAAATAAATAAAAATTTAACCTTCCAGTATGGGTGAGATAATCAATGTGGACAAAATATATTATTTATAGTGGAATCTTTGATTCCATGCCTAGTTTATAAGTTACTTAAGTTTTTTTAGTTTTAAGTACACCGGACCTATATGCAGGTAGCTATGTCTACCTCTATAGGATGTTTGCTGCTTCAGACATGTAACTATGTCCTGAAGTAAGCAATAACATGTAATACAACATGTACTACTCTGGTTTAAATAAATAAATAAATAATGTTGCGGATATCTTTACAAAAGCGTTGTGTAAAGATAAATTTGAAAAGTTCAGAAAATTATTGAATATCATGTAATAAATTAAAAGTGTACAATATATATGTAAGGAGGCGTGCTGAAAATAGTATACATCTATATTGTACGCATGAATATAGACAGTAGGTATGTGTGAGCGCGCGACTATATCGAGAGCGCGCAATGTCGTATGAGTCCGAAAGTAAACATGTACCTCTCTCCTTCCTAGTGTGTGCGTGAGCAAGCATCGAAGTCGAGAGGCAGCGAACGATACGCTGCTCTCTCTTTCTACTTTTGTACGCCGAACGAGAAGCACCTCGATCGTGGCGCAAGGTAGCGCCCTGCAGCCTCAATAAACTCTTTATTATATCACTACAGTAAAGAAGTCTCTCCTTAATTTACCACACCTCAACAATATTATATGTTTCACCTAACCCCTTTATGGAGCCCATCCCTGATATTAGTACCTACGCCCAGAGTTCCTGTATACAAGTGACTAAAGAAATAATTCCTCTCTGGGTATAGAAACTCTAGGTCGGGCTCCATAAACCGGGATGTATTGAATGTTTATGGAGCCCGGGCTCCAGTAATATAATAAAAATATAAAATTTTAGAATCTTAACATTTTTAGAGACGATTGCATCTTTGTCCAATTTTGTGGCTGTGAACGCCTGCTCAGTCCTCTAGGACGAACAACATTTCTTTTATTTAATTTACTAGATCAATGCAAGACTGGTAGAAGAAAATTATTTGCTAAAAGACACAATAACTTCTAAAAGTAAAAATGTAGTCGTATACCAATTTTTACGGAAATCCATTGGAAATTGGGAACGTTATTCAAATTTGCACATACATGAGACAATACCAGAATTATCCATCCAAAAACGTTTGATAATCGAAAAGTAGCTAAATGCAAATTTCCGTTTCCGACTACTTTTTTCACGTATTAAACAATGAAAAAAACTAAAATAAGCAAATGTAACTGTTGCTTGGCTTCGTTTAAGACCCGAGAAAATATGGAAGATCTAGAAAAATTGTTTAATTTCTATTTTTTACAGCACTTTTCATAAAGTGGTCTTCCAGGACCTATACCGCGGTAACGGTTTAATAATGTTTCAGTCAATAATAGATTCAGTATTCACTACCTTTTTACCAAGTCAACGGAAGGTGTGAAAAGATACAGGTTCAGTGCTTAAGTCTACTAAATTTGACATAGACATAATATTAAATGTGTGGGTGTCTTTCGATCTTCCCGAGGCAGGGGTGTAATAAATAACTTACTACGTGTGTATGTTTTTGACGTTTCGGTGAACAATGTCACCCGCATCAGAAATTTTTAAAATATTATTATGATTTAAAAATTTTACAAATTAAAAAAAAAAAAGAAAAAATGTCAAGAATATAATAGTAACCAAAATTATTTTAGTCACAATACGATTTTTTATCCGATTTTCTCCTCCACCGCATGACTGCGGGGAGGAGGAAATTCCAACAGTCCTTCTTACACTGATTTCGAATCTAGTTCTTTTAAACCTCTAATATCATTCAGCTTATTTAAGGTAAATAATTGTCTCGATCGATCACTTCGAACCATTTATTGTTGATTTCAAAATTCAAATCCGATGTTTCGACAGTGTTTTTGACTGTCTTCCTCAGGGCTTAAAAAAAATTACGAAAAATACATAGTAACTTAGGCATTACTTCCTCAATACAAAGTAGTCATACGAAGTAACGCCTAAGTTACTATGTATTTTTTGTAATTTTTTTAAGCCCTGAGGAAGACAGTCAAAAACACTGTCGAAACGTCGGATTTGAATTTTCAACAATAAATGGTTCGAAGTGATCGATCGAGACAATTATTTACCTTAAATATTTAACTCCAACCAACGAACGGTCAAATCTACTACATTTTTGTATCATTCAGCTTATATAGGAAGTTAGAGAAAGTATTTCCAAAATTAATGTTTACAAACATAGGCTGGGTAACGCGTGTGTGTGCTGTTTTGATCGTATAGGAATGAGTGTGTATCGTTATTTTCTTTTGCATGTCTGTAATAAATGTGTGTAAATATGATTTAAATTTTGTGTGTCTTCTTTCTTATTGACTGGTTGTTTTTCTAAATGTGTATGTAGCATCTCTGAAACTAATCTTTTATTTAAGTTTTCCTCTTTATCTAATACATTGTAATTTACAAAGTTAAAATTGTGACAAGTTTCATTTTCATGTAAAATTGTCGCAGAGTCTTTTGATGTTCTATGTTCATTAACTCTCGTCATTAGTTGTCTTTTAGTTTGTCCTATACATGTTGCCGGACAACTATTACAATGAATACGATAAACTAAATTGTTTTCGAATTCTTTTTTAGATTTGTCCTTGCCTTTGGTTATGATATTATTAATATTGCTATTGATTTTTGGGATAGTTTGAATATTGTGCTTTTTAAACCTGGAAGATACTTGTTCAAAAAATTGGTTTATGTAAGGGAGACTGATGAAAAGATTGTTTTGGTTCCTGTTGGTGTTGTTGTTATTTAATTTGGATATGCGTTTGCTTATATATTTATTTATGAGTTTGGTTGGGTAATTATTTTCTCTCAGTACCGTTGCTATTTTTTGAGAGAGTGGATGTTGTAAATGATAGTTTAGAAATCTGCCGGAAAAAGTCGGTTTGGTGTACCAATTTGGAATAATTTTCTGGTTTTCTTTTATCAATAAGATGTCAAGGAAACTTATCGAATTGTTTGTTTCAATTTCATGGGTGAATTTTAATCTGTGATTATATGAGTTGAAAGTATGTAACATTTCGTTTACTCCTGAGTTCGGGATACACGTAATTATGTTATCTACGTATCGGTAAAAAAATAACGGCTTAAAGGAAAGTTTTTGTAAGCATTCAGATTCTAGATCATCCATAACTAAGTCTGCAAATAAACCGGATATTGGTGAGCCCATTGGTGTGCCAAATGATTGTTTATAATATTTGTTATTGAATTGAAAGTAGGTATTATCCATAAGAAGGTCACAGGCATTTAAAATTTCGTTTAGTGGGATCGTAGTGTCTCTTGATATTTGGGAATAACGTTTTTCTTTAATTTGATTTAACAATTGTTTACTAATGTTTATATAAAGAGATGTTAGATCCAGTCTGATAAGGGTGTGTGGTTAGGTGTAATAGTAATATTATTTAATTTTCCTATTAGATCTAAACTATTTTTTACATATGATTTTGGTTTGTTAATGCTATTTTGGAGGGTGGAAAAAAGATTTTTTTGATAAAAAATAAGTTGGGGAGCCAATCGTTGATACTATTGATCTTAATGGGATGTTGTTTTTACGTATTTTTGATAGTCCATAGCATTTTCGGAGTATGGTATTAGTTTGTGTTAATTGAGTTTTTTTGTATTTTTTGTTGAAAAAGTTATTGTCGTTCCAATTACATAGGAATGTTTTTATTTTGTTTTGTACGTTGTTTAACGGATTCCTATCGATTTCTATGTATGTTTCTCTGTCAGATAATAATGATTCCATTTTTCGTATCGTCGGCTGGGAGGAAAAAGGAGCTATTTCGAAAAAGCGTTAAAAAAGGAGCTATTTTGAATAAGCGTTGAGAAAGGAGCTATTTCGAATGAGCGCCCAAGAAGAAGCTATCTCAGAAGTCATTTTTTTTTCTCAAAATTTAAGTTGGCAATACTGTAGTATAGAGAAGAATATGTTTAATATTAACATGGTATTTTAACTATTAACATGCCATTGTAACTATTAACATATATATTTTAATAGCTACAATGCCACGTTAAATATAAACATTTTGATAAAACATTTTTCTTAGTATAGAAAAACACACTCACACATTTTTAGAATACATTTACATACGAGCAATTATATTATATTCTTTAACTGTTTTTATTTCATTAATTCTACATAATAATTCAAGAATTCATGAGGAATCAAATTGTGATCAATCATATATTGAAGATTCTTTTTTTTGTCCAGATTTAGCAATAACTTTTTCTCATAACAATTCGTTAAGACAGCTGATTCGCTATATCAGGACATCAAATTTATTAAAGTTGTTGCTAGATCTAGACAAAAAAAAGGATCTTCAATATATGATTGATCACAATTTGATCATAATTATTATCTAGAACTAATGAAATAAAAGCAGTTAAAGAATATAATATAATTGATCGTATGTAAGCGTATTCTAAAAATGTGTGTGTGTTTTTCTATACTGAGAAAAGTGTTTTATCAAAATGTTTATATCTATTGTGGCATTGTAACTACTAAAATATATATGTTAATAGTTACAATGGCATGTTAATAGTTAAAATACCATGTTAATATTAAACATATTCTTCTCTATATTACAGAATTACGAACTTAAATTTTGAGAAAAAAAAATGACTTCCGAGATAGCTCCTTCTTGGGCGCTCATTCGAAATAGCTCCTTTTTCAACGCTCATTCGAAATAGCTCCTTTTTCAACGCTTTTTCGAAATAGCTCCTTTTTCCTCCCACCCGACGGTATGTAGTCATCTCTGTAAATTGCAACAGTCACATTTCCTTTATCCGCGTATATGAACATGATGTTTTTATTGTTTTTCATAAAACTTTTTGTTTCTTTAATTTTATTTTTGAGGATTTTATCAGTTAAGTTTATGCTGTTTGTTTTGTTTCTGTGTTGTGATATTTTATTTAATAGTTGGCTTCTAATTTCATTTGCAATGTCATCTGGTAATTGTTTGTTATGGATTAAATTTTCTAATTGTTTTATGTAATTAACTATGAAGTGGTCATTTAGTTCACAAGGAGGATTGAATTTTTGTCCGAGAGCAACCGTTTCGATAACATTATTCGGGATATTAGTGTCTGCAAGATTTTTAAATCATTTTTCTGTATTTATGTTTAGTTTGTTTTGGTTGAGATACGCGTATTATTGAATTTCTTAAGTAGGTAAACTAGGAGAGTTCTGCCCCCCCACCACTCGCCCACCGGCTCACCTGTACAGATGAGGGTTCGAGAATATTCTATAATGTTCTAGAATGTTCTATAGTATTGCGCAACCGCGAGTAACCCAAGGCCCCTCCCCCTCACCCATGCAGTCTTCGAGAAGATTCGATGACGTCATTGCGCAATTATGGGTGTCAATTACCGATAAAGAAGTAAGCGTGACTACCCCATCGAAAACATCAGTCAAGGCCACAGAGTGTAGAGATAAGAGCGCGCAGGGATGAAGTGGGCTACCGAAAAAGCGCGTGCGTGCAGTATGCATCCTGCAGAAGGTGTCAAATTACGGATAAATAAGACGTCATTAAATATTACTAACCGCGGTCGCCTCACGGATGAATAAGCGCGGATGACCCATGAGTTTTGCGTGCTGGCCTTGCCGTATACAACTCTCTCTCTCTCTCTCTCTCTCTCTCTCTCTCTCTCTCTCTCTCTCTCTCTCTCTCTCTCTCTCTCTCTCTCTCTCTCTCTTGTGGATCGGGGGGCTGCGGTGTGCATCACGGAGCGTAATGAAGAGGTATCAAATTAGAACTGTTTCCCGACAACAACTGCTCTGTATTAGCTTTAAGAAATAATTTTTATCAACACTTCTTAGAATTTTACAGCTTCAATTGAAATAATAATATTTTGAATGCATGACGAGGTATTAGGAAAGAAAAATGAGAACAGTAATATTCAGTATAAGAAACGTTTATTAGACATCGTGTTTGCATATTTGCGTAATAATTTTACATTCATTGCCCATGATGGTATATATTCTTGATAGAGTACTCCTTTCTACTCGTCTCTTTCAATCACAAGCTCGAATGCATTATTGTCTCCGCCAAAATACTGCAAGTACATATCCCCTTTCTTGAATTCTGCTATCATGTTGTTCAAGAAATTTTCATGATTCTCCATGAACTTTGATATTCTTGCTGGCAGATAAACACCAAAAGAGTCGTTTAATTCAACGTATACTTTCTTTCCGAATTTCGTGTTCATCTGTTTTACTCCAGTAATTTTATATTTCTCTTCAACTGTGAGACTTGAAAATTTATGCGTTGGAAGAAATCTTGAGAGTCCAATGCGGTTAATTTCTTGCAGATCCATTTTTCTTAGTCTTTGACGATACCAACGATGTGCACAGTGTCAGTGTTGCACGAAAACTGCTAGCGAAACTATAGAAACGTTCTGTTTTATAGAGAGGGTAAAAATTCTTAAATCATTCATAGCGGAGGGGATTCATCGTTATTGCATAATATGTGTCAAAGACTATCATAGTTTTTTCATATTATATTAGCATTAAGTGTACATTGAACACAATCTCTTCTTAAAGGTGGCACTACAGTTGCCATATAATTGTGCTCTCGACAAAGTAAACAGTTCAAAATTTCTTCATCACTTTTTAAATCTTCAGGCAGCTTATCCCACGCCTGCTCGAGACTATTTGCTCCGAACGTTGTGAGAAATACCTTAGGCAAATGAGCAATATCTATAGGACTCATAAACGACAAATGTTCAGTGCGAAAAAATATCTTGAGCGATCTTTCTAGTGATGGAGTATTATCATGATAAAATTTTCTGAGCAATAGTACATTCTTATATGCACAATTTGCCTTATAAGCAAGTCTATGATGCGGGCATAGCTGCTCCAACACATCAAACTTGAGTTTCTGTAGTGATGGACAGCGCATGTCACTCATATCATATGCGTTGAGGTTATATTGTTCAAGCCATTGTTTTTTCTCCAGGCCTTTAACGTAAACAACACTTGCATCATGTAGGCTGTTGCGTAGCACATTTTCGAGTTCTTCATATGACAATTCACCAGAGCTCCATGATAAACCGTGATAATTACGCTCCAACCAGCAATTTTGACTTTTATACTTTGCTAGAAGTCTACACCAAGGTGTGGGTGGCTTGAAGGTAAACACCGCTGGTTTCAAGTTTCCATTCAGAGGAACAATGGCTAATTCTTTGACAACAAATTCATTGATGGGTTGCTTGAACCCTCGCACATCTACCACGTACTCCATTTGACTGACTGTTCAAATGGCTTTGTAGGGTCTTTTATACCTTCATCCCCTCCTTAGACTAATTTCTTAACATCCCCACTTATGGGATTATATTCAATAATACGGTCGTGTAATATCAAGCAGTAGGCTGATGTCTGGGCTGGAAAATTTTCTTTAGCCTCGAATTCAAGACGAACGTCAACTGGAGCCTGCTTCAACGACTCATTCTGTTTCGAACAATCGATGACAATTAGAGGAGCATGCTGTATATACTCTCCTTTCTTGACCATAGGTTCTGCTCCCTCTTTTCCATAATACACACTTTGAAAGCTTACATACATATCATATAATAAAGCGAATTAATTTTGATCAATGTTAAGATTGAGATTTCCATAAGGATAGTATTGTGAATTGAGAAATAATTTCACATTACTTAAATTGCAATGATCAAAGCGGCTAGCATTAGATCCACTTTGTCCTTTACGATTAGTCTGAAAGCCTAGAATGACGAATTGGGGTTTTTCCAGCTGATTTGAGGTCTTTACAGTCCAAACATGCTTCGATGTGGTTGGGAGTAATGGATACTCGTATAGCTCCCAACTACGGAAACTTATAGCAATCGATTTTTCCTTCTGTAGGTAATGAAAGAGACGTATTTTATGCTTGTCAGATAATACCACATATGGCATTAACCATTCAATTTTAATTGGATTAATTTTAAACTCTTCTGCTTGCGTTTGCACAATAACATTTTGTTTGAGTAAGCCATAATTATATGTGAGTAAACATGCTGTGGGTGTTAAAATAAATTTAATTCACACACAGAAGTAAATTGAAAGTAGAAATTATATTCACAAAAGTCACTTCTTAAATAAATTACAAATTTGGTTCATAAATACATTTCAACGTCGACTAATAAATTCAAAATCTGTTCAATAATTAACATAAATTACAAAGGGAGTTTAAATTACATTTATTTGAATAATTTGTAGGTGAGTAGTGTGTCAGCAATTCCAAAATATAAGTGCTGTCAATAATGGAGTAGTAGTCTCTCACTAGAGACAACTAACCTGTGATATTTGAGTATGTCTTCGAGTGTAATGAGATTGTCCGTTGAGAGTTCCTTGAGATTTTCCTTAAATTCCCTCCTGGGCTCACGCACAATGAAGCTGTCAAAAATGAGGAATGGCAAACAATTGTAATTGAATTGCTGCCTTGAGTTTTGCTAATTCACACATGTTCACTGTTACACTTGCCGCCGGTGCCAACACGTGGTTGGCAACATAACCTCTAGTATGGTGAGAGTTTTTACCTTGCAATAGAGTCGATTTTACTAATCGTCGTTGCACCTTGAGTATTGCGTGAGTGAGGAGTGATGTGAGTTTTCAGTGAGAGATTGAGTAGAGCCTGTTTGAGTTGATCCAGTGTTGAGTTGAGCCAGTGAAAAACTTGAGAACAACCGATGAGATATTGCAGCTGCGCAGCGGAGAGATGCTCCTCGTGGCACGGCTGATGAAAAAGAGAGCAAGGCTTGATCCACTTCCTTCTTCTTGGTCTTGACGATTCACTTCGCCAATCAAACTAATTCCTCTCACATTTACATGTGAGAGCGCGAGAGAGACCGAAATAGCGCGAATATACCTTGTTAATCAGTGTAGCGTCCCGGCTGTTCCGCCGGGAGGCCGCGAGGTGCTGCCGCGCCGTGGCAGTGCCGTGAGTCGTACCGAGCTGAGTGTAACCGCGGGAATTCAAATTATTGAATTCCCAAACATTCCGCGCGCCATCAACCGCCAGGTTGATTTAATTTCCGATTGGCACTGGCAAGATGACGAGTTTTGCAATTGGGCGGGTGAGTTGAGTGGTGGCCGTCTTTATTGTTACAACTCTGGTGAGATTGTCAGTTCCAGGATGAAGTTGAGTGACTCTTGCGAGTGGCCATTTGCTTGGTGGTGAGTGTTCATCCGTGAGTAGTACCGTGGAACCCACTTTTATCTCATGAGAGGGATGATGCCATTTTGAAATTGATTGAAGCCGTTGAAGGTATTGAGTTGACCAATGCTTCCAAAATTGCTGAGTGATCCGTTGAATGAGATGCCATTTGGAAAGCCTTGATTCCTTGAGGGTGAGTAAGCTTGATTCAGGCACTGAGTTCAATGCCTTGCCGATGAGAAAGTGTCCGGGTGTGAGTGCATTTATGTCTTCTGGGTCTTTACTGAGTGGTTTTAGCGGCCGTGAGTTGAGTAATGCTTCTATTTGAGTGAGCAAGGTCGCTGAAGCTTCAAAGGTGAGTTGAGTGTCCCCAATGGTCCGTCGCAGGTGAAATTTGACTGATTTCACTACTGCTTCCCACTTGCCTCCCATGTGAGGTGCAGCAGGTGGGTTGAATATCCATTGGGTTCCCTCGTTGGCTAGTGAGTTGTACAAGATTGAGTTTTCATGTTGGTGTTGAGAGAATAGAGTCTTCAGTTCCCTTGCTGCTCCGATGAAGTTCGTTCCACAGTCTGAGTATAGTTTGGAGGGTATCCCTCTCCTTGAGGTGAACCGTCTATATGCCGCTAAGAAACCGTCCGTTGAGTAGTCACTGACCAGTTCTAGGTGAATAGCTGACGTTGAGAAGCACACAAAGATACAAATCCAGCATTTATATGTTTTGGATCCACGTCCTTTCCATGAGTTAATGGTGATTGGCCCGGCGTAATCGATCCCAGTGTGAGTGAAAGGTGGTGATGGGGTGACCCTGGCCACGGGTAATTGCCCCATGAGTTGCTGAGCCCGTTGAGCCCGATACCTTGTACAAGTCACACACTTTAAAATATGTGACTTGACCGGTGCTCTGCCTCCGATTATCCAAAATTCCTGCCGAGTGTGTGCCAGAGTGAGTTGAGCGCCACCGTGCAGAGTTGAGAGATGAGCGTTCCGAATGATCAGTGTGGTGAGTTGACTGCTCCGTGGTATAATTGCTGGGTGTTTCGAGTGATGATCGAGTTGAGTTTTTTGAAGCCGCCCTCCTACTCGAACAATTCCTGTTGAGTCTATGTAGGCAGTCAATCGGTTGAAGACATGGTGTCTTGGGACTTGAGAATTTTCCAGCATAGCAATTTCTGAGTGTAAATGAACCTGCTGAATTTTCTTGACCTAAAAGAGTTTTGCCTTGATGAGTAAATCCGTAGTGAGTTTCGACATATGGTGAGTTTTTCCTTTAGCCTTAAATCGATTACATGCGAGCATTACCCATCCAGTTATTCTTATGAGTTGAGTGAGTGACGAGTAATGATCGATGATGTCCCACATTTTGCTTGAGTTTGACTTGGCTGCGGTGAGTGTGACCTCAGCCCTCATTTCTGGAAGGTTGGTTTCTTGGATAAAGGTTGCTTGAGAAGGCCAAGCTGATTCTTCTTGGTAGAGCCAACTTGATCCATGCCACCATAAGTGATGCTCTATGAGTTGTGAAGTGAGTAATCCGCGCGAGGCACAATCCGCTGGATTGTCTGCTCCAGGCACATGTCTCCATTGTGCTGTTGGAATGAGTTCTTGAATTAAGGCAACTCTATTTCCAACACAGTCCTTCCATTTTGAGGGGTCTGAGCGTATCCATGTGAGTGCTACCTTTGCGTCTGTCTCTTTTATGGACAGCCATAAATGTATGTGTGAGATTGGCAATCGTAAGTAGTCCAAAACATGTTTTGCCAGCTTAGTGAGTAGTACTGCCGCTCCCAATTCCAATCGTGGGATTGACAGTCGTTTGAGTGGTGCCACCTTTGTTTTGGAGATTAGAAATGATCATGTTGAGTGAGAGTTTGGTGTTGTAGATTTAATGTATAGAACGGCAGCTATTGCTTGTTGTGAAGCATCCGAGAAGCCATGAAGTTCTACAATTGAGTTTTCCTGAATTCCTAACCACCTGGGTAGGGCGATTATCTTCAGGTGAGTGAGATCTTCTCGGATGTGCAGCCATTTCTTCACGATTGAGTTTGGCAAAGCTTCGTCCCAAGAAAGCTTGTGTAGCCACAGTTCTTGTAGGAGGATTTTTGATGTGATTATGACCGGTGAGATTATTCCAATGGGATCGTATAGTTGAGATACTTCTGACAGTATAATCCGTTTTGCTATCATTTCCTGAAGAGGTGGCAGAGTTGTTCTGAATGTGAGTTTGTCCGAGTTTGGGAGCCAGTTCATCCCGAGTATATTTGTCGCGCAATCATCTAAAAGCACAGCTTCTTCAGCTGTTGGCTCTTTGAGAAATTCCTTGAGGAAGCCGGATGAGTTTGAGTTCCATTTTGCTAATGGAAAGCCGCCCGCCTTGCATCGTGCGGTTAACTGCTTGGCCTTGTCAATGAGAAGTTCCTTTGATGCAGCTCCACCGAAGATGTCATCCACATACCTTCCGAATAGGAGCGATTCAATGGCAAGTGGATAGTTGTCTCCTTCATCCTTTACCATCTGAAGAAGTGTCCGAATTGCTAAATAAGGAGCTGCTCGTGTTCCATAGATGACTGTAGTCAAATGGAAGTGAGTGAGTTGACCCGTTTCATCTACCCACAAAATGCGTTGCAGATTCCAATCTTGAGGGTGAACCTTGATCTGAAGATACATTTTTGTAATTTCAGTTGAGAAGACAAATGGGTGAGTTCGAATCCAGATGAGAACATCCACAATGTTGGGTGAGAGATTAGGTCCAGTATGCATGATGTCGTTGAGTGAGTTTCCATTTGTTGTGAGTGCTGAACCGTTGAATACTGCTCTGAGTTTTGTCGTTAAACTATCTTCTCGTAATACTCCATGGTGAGGAAGATAGTAAGATGGTTTGGCGGAGATTTCCTGTTGAGGGATCTGCACCATGTGGCCCAATTTGCAGTATTCATCCATGAAAGCCTAGTACCTTTCCTTGTAGACGCTTTCTTGATTGCATTTTGTGAGTATTCTCCTGAGGCACGCTTGAGCTTTTCCAAATGAGTTTCCAAGTACGTCTGCAGATTTTGTGAGAGGTAATCTGACTTGGTAACGTCCATGAGTATCTCTCGTGTGAGTGTCAACAAAGTGTTGTTCACACAATGCCTCTTCCTTGTTGAGTTTGACTGCAGACGCTGGCGGTGGCTCTTCTTGAACCCAAAAGCGTGTGAGTAGTTCCTGCAAATCTTCAGTGTTGAGTGAGGCCGTTGTATGATGGACTACCTTGGATTGCACAGCTGAGTTTGATGGACCTATTAGCAGTCAACCGAAAATTGACAATTGTGCGACAGATTCAATCGCACTCCTCTTTATTAGGTTCGGTTTGATGATTTGGCCGTAATAGTCCGCTCCGATAAGTACATCTACTGGTTGAGGTTTCCAGAATGTCGGATCAGCCAAGTTGAGGTTCTCTGTATGTTGCCACTGACGTTGCTCACATTCTTTTGATGGTAATAGTGTTGAGACTTGGCGTATAATATGAGCTGTGATCCGAAACGTGAGATTTTTGTAGATGGTGCGTAAGGTGAGTTGAGCCTTCCCGAGAGTTTTTGTTGATTGCGTGCCGCCAACTCCAAGGATTGGTATAGTTGAGTGTTGCCGCTTAATGTTGAGTAAATCCACAGAATCCTTGGAGATGAATGAGAGTTCCGAGCCTGAGTCAATGAGTATTCTTAATTTATGAGATGTCACCTGTGAGTCGTACCATGCCAATGCAGTTGCAAGTAAAGTGAGTTGAGGAGTTGAGTAATCATGTTGAGTTTGACCGTGATGTAAGATGATTGCGCCGTTGTCCTAATTTTGAGTTGATCCGGATGCTGAGTTGGTTTGACTTTTCCTTTCAGGGTCTCTTGGCCCATGAATCATGGTGTGATGATTTCCATTGCAATGCCTGCACTTATATTGTGACTTGCAGTTCTTGGCTGAGTGCAGACCGAGACAGTTATAGCACAGCGGCTTCTCCATTACAAATTTTCTCCGTCGTTGTTCAGTCAGCAGTTTGAACTTTTGACAAGCCACAATAAAATGCGAGTCACCACAATACGTGCATGGATGTTGAGCAATCCGAGGTGAGTGTGTCACCTTATGTGAGTCTTGCCGTGGTTGAGTTGGACTAGTGACGTGAAGACTCCTTGATGTCTTTGAGGTTTGAGTGTTAGCCTGCTTTTGAGTGGATGTTGGTGAGTCTGCTGCGATTTCCAACGCACGCACCCGCGCGATCAGGAAGGACTCAAATTCCTCAAATGTTGGCAGCTCAGTGTTGGAAATTCGAGAAGTCTCCCATGCTTCTCGAGTTGACCTGTCAATTAGCCTTGACAGGCGATGAGCAAATATGCAGTCTCCTAGCTGCTCTTGCGGTACCAACATGTTGAGTGATTTCCGAATTTTTGAGATCTCCGAGATCAATGTGTTGAGTGTGGCCGGGTTTTTTGATGTAACAGCAGTCAATTCAGATAAATGGTCAAGCTGATCATTTAATAGCACCCGTTTATTTTCAAACCTTGTCACTAGTGTAGTCCATGCAGGTGTTAGAGACTCATCGCTGAGTGAAAATCCTTGTATGAGTGTGAGTGGTGTTCCGCTGAGAGAGCTGCGCAGGTAGTGTAGCTTCTCATAATTTTTGAGTTCTGGCCGATTCAGAATTAATCCAGAGAACATTTCCTTATATGAGGGCCACTCAGTATATGCTCCGCTGAATGTGGGCAGCTTTATTTCTGGCAGCTTGCTTAAATGAGTGTGTTGAGTTTCTCCGATGCTTGGTTGAGTGACACGATGCTTGGACTTCCAGTATTCCTCCAAATTGCTAACCTCGAACACAATTGTATGGTACGATTCATGGATCGACTTGTGAAAGTCTGCCTTGAAGTAGTCGTTGTCTGCGAAGGCTGCTGGACAATTTGTCTCTATGAACGCATGATCCTTTTTGTATAAAGCGTAGAGCTCCTCAGCATCCTGCTTCCAAGCCGTTATCACTGGAAGAGTGGCAGTTTCCTTCCTAATTCTGATGTAAGCAATGATCCGTTCCAGTGAGTCAAGCCGCAGGTACTGGGAGTTCACTTTGCAGAGAAAAGAAGCCGGAATTGACCCTGGAGATTTTGAGCGAGTCCTTATGTGAGTGTCTACCACAGTGAGTCCAGGCATGGTGAGTGGGCGGCTGCCAGTCCGCTTCACTGCCCCCTTCGTTGCAGCTGAGGTGGCTGGAGTCGCATCACCCTCCTTCTCCTTCTAGATGACATCCTCCCTTTCAGCAGCGACAGCGCTTGCTTGCTCCAACTCCTTGAGGTCATCCTGGTTTGAGTGTGCCATGATGATAATCTGTGATAAATTTCCATAATGAGTGTTTATTCACTGGCTCGAGTCACACCACAGCATGTAAATCCGGCTCGAAGGACCAAATTGTTTGAGTAAGCCATAATTATATGTGAGTAAACATGCTGTGGGTGTTAAAATAAATTTAATTCACACACAGAAGTAAATTGAAAGTAGAAATTATATTCACAAAAGTCACTTCTTAAATAAATTACAAATTTGGTTCATAAATACATTTCAACGTCGACTAATAAATTCAAAATCTGTTCAATAATTAACATAAATTACAAAGGGAGTTTAAATTACATTTATTTGAATAAGTTGTAGGTGAGTAGTGTGTCAGCAATTCCAAAATATGAGTGCTGTCAATAATGGAGTAGTAGTCTCTCACTAGAGACAACTAACCTGTGATATTTGAGTATGTCTTCGAGTGTAATGAGATTGTCCGTTGAGAGTTCCTTGAGTTTTTCCTTAAATTCCCTCCTGGGCTCACGCACAATGAAGCTGTCAAAAATGAGGAATGGCAAACAATTGTAATTGAATTGCTGCCTTGAGTTTTGCTAATTCACACATGTTCACTGTTACACTTGCCGCAGGTGCCAACACGTGGTTGGCAACATAACCTCTAGTATGGTGAGAGTTTTTACCTTGCAATAGAGTCGATTTTACTAATCGTCGTTGCACCTTGAGTATTGCGTGAGTGAGGAGTGATGTGAGTTTTCAGTGAGAGATTGAGTAGAGCCTGTTTAAGTTGATCCAGTGTTGAGTTGAGCCAGTGAAAAACTTGAGAACAACCGATGAGATTTTGCAGGTGCGCAGCGGAGAGATGCTCCTCGTGGCATGGCTGATGAAAAAGAGAGCGAGGCCTTGATCCACTTCCTTCTTCTTGGTCTTGACGATTCACTTCGCGAATCAAACTAATTCCTCTCACATTTACACGTGAGAGCGCGAGAGAGACCGAAATAGCGCGAATATACCTTGTTAATCAGTGTAGCGTCCCGGCTGTTCCGCCGTGGCAGCGCCGTGAGTCGTGCCGAGCTTAGTGTAACCGCGGGAATTCAAATTATTGAATTCCCAAACACATTTACATCATTCTTTGATCTTGTTAGAACAAGCTCGTGTTTGCAATTGACTATAATTTTACGATAGTCTTCCGCAAAGCCTAGAATCATACTTAGAGGTATGGACACATCAAAGTAGCCAGCATTATTGGTGATTTGTTGAGTTTCTCCAATATCAATCCAACCTGCGTTTTCTAAGTTTTGTGTAGGATTAAATGGTACGAAACCCTTCATTAGACTTGTCAAGCCCACATTTTTACATTTATCAATCTCTACAGCATTAATTTCATATCGGATTTCTTCGAAAAGATGACAGGGGGCGTTATTTACAAACTTAGTGTTGACTGCAGGTGTACCATCTTCCTTAGTTAATCGACCATGAATATGTAATGAACTACGTGAAGGTAGTAGACAGAGCTCTATTCGACATACAGTAATCTCAAAGCATCTATTTTTGAGCGTTTCAATCGCACCCTTAAGCAGAAGATGTGGATGCAATTCATCTTGCGAGGAAAATATAAGTGGCTTGATATCTTAGCCAATTTGCTAAAGGAGTATAATAACAGCAAACATCGCACCACTGGAATGAAGCCTAAAGATATAACATTGGCCAATGAGACAGGAGTACTTGCGAAGTTTGCTCAACAGGCGAAAATTGTGAGAAAGCCAAAATTTAAGATTGGAGATATAGTAAGAGTTAGTAAGATAAAGCAAGTATTTGAGAAGGGTTATACACCTAATTGGTCAACAGAAATTTTTACAATAAATCAAGTGATGGCTACTAATCCAGTTACTTACAAGCTAAAAGACTATCGAGATCAACCCATTGCCGGTGGTTTCTATGAACTAGAACTGCTCAAAGCTAAAAATCCAGATGTCTTTCTTGTGGAGAAGGTGCTTAAGAAGAAGGGGAATAAAATTTATGTAAAATGGTTGGGATATGATAGTTCACATAATAGTTGGATAAGCAAGTCAGATCTGTAAAAGGATGAATAAATGTATATATTGATGAGATATAAAGTCTTTTATTAATAATTCCATATTTACAATCAATCTTCATTAATTTCAATAGTTTTATAATGCCCCAAGGTAGAGTATCTGTTTCCCCAGATATTAAGTACCTCTTATTATCGTAGGGGCTTAAAGCTAACTTTGTTTGCTCAATCGTAAGTACTACATGTGCTTTAGACTGTATAACACGCTGTTGTCTATATTGTGTTGATGAATTTAATAAACACTCAACATAATCATCAAAAGTGATGGTTCTATTAACAACTCCAGTTTTAACACCTTTAACTTTTTTCACACTATCTTGTCCATTTACACGAATACTGTACATTTTACTACGTAATCCAACGAATTCAGATTTGACCATTGCATTCATCTTTCATTAGCCCTACAACTTTTTTATTGACTTGAGGAATTCCAAAAATGTTATCAACTGGGTAGTCAGAAGTATCAAAATTTGAAATGTCACGTTTTATCATTTTATATATATCTTCATCATTTATTTCATATATTAAACTATCAGTATTGGTATACAACAGTTTGCAGCTATCCTCGAATTGCTTCTTCATGTAGTTGTAGTGAAAATCATATACTAAAGTCTTTGATAAATCCAATACACAAAGACCTACATAAATTGGCTTATTCATGTATACTTCTGTCTTCTCTAATTCTATGAGAACAAGGTTTTTATCGATGATTGTACGGCTATGGAATTCTGGTCGCGCAATAAGAGCCTCTGCTCCATATCGACCTTCCCATTTGGTCAGTAATTTAACATTAACTATTTTTCTTACGTTTTCCATAATCTTACCAAAAACGGCATTATTCATTAGCTTGTAAAGATTTTTCTCGAAGTCATTTTTAGCTTCTGGTATCATTTTACTATTTAAATCAATGTATTCTTTAAGCCAAGGTCTCTGATTAAACTGTAATACTCTGTGAATTTTTGTAAGTTTTAATCCATTGGCTAAAGCTTGCTTTAAGTTACGATAATGAAGTACGTATCGCGATTTTGGTTCAAAAGTTGTAAGCAATTTAGCTTGTGAGGAGCCTGGTGGTTTTTTATGTTCCGGACAAAATGGTAAGTCTTTGTGCTTTGTTATATAGCCTATTGGAGCATCATCTGAAATATTAAAATTTATATGCTCTACATCTTCAATCCATTGAAAGCCACCATATGGCAATGACTGTTGCATAGCCCAGCCGTAAAGATTGTTTACATCGAAATACATGAGATATTTGGATTTCTTTTCTGCATCATAGTCACTACCCAGGTATTTATTATTAGCTCGGGCATAGCGATTTGAACATTGGCTTACCCCACCTCGTATTCCACGCTCAATGAACATAACTTAATCAATACCAGTGAGTAACTCAAGCTGTATTATGGTATACTTGAGCATGGCGTCCCAAGTTAGACCTGGAGTTGTATAATAGTGTGCTGGATCCAAACCATAAGCTTTAAGACAGCTATTGCGAAAATTTTAGAATACTTCTGCTAAGAGTAATACATCTGTTTTTAAGTATAAATCTGAATATTCGCCTAAATTTGATATATTAAATGCTATCCAAACATTTTTTGCATGTTTATAATCTTCATCTGATATGTGACAGATATTCAATTTACTATAGAATTCATCTTTCAATGGTAGTTTTGTAACATTAAGTTTTTCTTCAGAGTCTAGATAATCATAAGGAAATACTCCTTTTCGTTTGAGTAATTGAAATTTCTGTTCGATTAGCGGTTCATCTTGAGAAAACTCTTGCCGCAAAATATCAGTTTCGTCAAGATAAGATGACAGTTTGTCCAATGATGAAGCCATGAATCGAAAGGAATCAATAAATCTGAAGTTAATATCACTACCATCAATGTGTTTCGTGAATGAGATGAAGCGCTCTTTGTTTAAAGGTAACAAATCTACTCCTCCGGGAAAGCTTTGAGAAATATCTTTAATGAGAAAGTGAGAATCATAGCCTGTTAAATTGTGAAAAATAACTGGAATGCTGCGTGAATCTTTATAATTTAGATTACAATCTTCGTGAGCAGCACTTCGATATCTGAAACATAAAATACACATTGACTGTAAAGTGTTTATTTGTGTGTGCGTGCGATATATATATATATATATATATATATATATATATATATATATATATTAATCTTACCTTCCAGTGAGATGACAATGATCTCGAACACGCTTCTCACCTAAGAGTTCCCCACACATGTGACAAATTTTTGTATTTTGAAAAGCATGTTCTTGCTCCAAAGTTAATGGTTCCATTGTTAATGCACATTTGAATGCAGTCTCTACATTCTCAGCTAAATCTTGCAATTCCTTTGCAAACCATTCAGCAGGATTTGGTCCTCTATAGCTACGATAATATGATAAAGAGTTATCATAACTACATTTTAAGTAATATCCCACACTGAATGCCTCATGCTTTTGATACGTGTTTCCATCTTGTATAGGTTTCAAGAGACACTCAAAATCTGCATAAATGACAAATGGTACTTTCTCTTTATTATTATAATTTTTAAATTTTAAAATTTGATCTCTTGATGTTCGTAGATTTACTCTACATTTGTTAATTTGTTTACAATCTTGTTCATGATATTCTAATTTAGAGCTATCTCTAAAGTAATGTAGACATCTGTCACAAATAAACTGTTTATGACTTCGTTTTGAAAGTTGTGAAGACACTAAGCGAGATAAGTCTTTAATCCAAACATAGTGAGATAACTGAATTATCTTCCTCCAGCTCTTCCTCCTCCTCCTCATCTACATAATTATTTTGTATTAGAAGAAGGTTAACATGGATTTCTTTCTTACATGATGTTATATGAAGTGGTACAACTTTGAATTTCCCATGACACTTTTTCAATATATAAACATTAATAGATATATTATTTTGTTTCTCAAATTTTGGAATTTGTTTTGGTTTCATAGGAAAGTCGATTCCCCTAAAATTCAAGTCATTTTCATAGGCTTTGTACGATGATACTCTATTTACATGATGGTGCACAGGATGCAAGGCTGATAGTATTGCCCACTTGAAGCATTCATCATCAAAGTTTTGTGCATTGACACATGCATGTTTTCCTTGTATTTGGGGGGGTAGACTTATGTATGAACTACCTCGCATCGGATTATACTTGTTGATATTCACAGATAAATTAAGAATTTCTCGAAGTGTCCAGCCAGAGTCTCTCTCTTGAAACTCTTCCATGTCTCTCTGAATGAGTTGTTGTACGTTCTCTATGAACCACTGCTTCAAATCAGTTGTTGGTAAAATTGATTCAGCCTTGGTATTGAAATACTTAATTTCTACTGGCTCTTCATCAGCTTTTTTTATAACATATTCAGCTGCCAGTACAGTATACACTTTAAGAGCTTCTACCTTCTTCAAGGCATTATTTATTCGAGATTTAAATAATGCTGCAGCATCTTGCATGAATGCAGTAATATCCAAGTTTTTTATGTTTGTAATGACTCCAGATCGAAGCCGTTCATTAAAGGCACACTCTACACCTTGCCACTTACTCTATCACTACGTCTTTCACGCAAACCTGCACCACTCTTTAATAAACACTTTAGTCTGTCTTGTACACCTTTGAGTAGACCAATAGTGGATATAAATTTTTGTTTTTCAGCGACACTTGTTGCATTTTTAATAAAAGCAACCTCAAGAGTCTTAAATTCTTATTTCCAAGTTTAATCCACTCGATAACTTCCTCAGGATTAACTTGTTTATATGCTAGAAGCCTATAGGCTTCCAACATTATATTGACAACGTTCTTACAGTCGTTTGCAGACATAGTGATCACTTAGAAATTCTGCTTTATACTGAAGGAATAGCAGCAGCAACGTCGTATTTATAGGGTGTGTATGACGCAAAAATCTCTGACAATCTCGTTCTAGAACCTTATAGAAATATATAACACGTAAAGTGTTTACAAGACATGAGCTGTAAAATTCTAAGAAGTGTATTATACCCTTTGATATGCCGTCAGATATATTTGTTCTCTAGACGGTATCCTTTGAAAAAGTATACGAGATAATTTTAATACAGATGCGGTCTCCTTTTGAAAGGCTATACTACCGCTTTGATATACTTGTAAACAATTTATCGAAGATATACTGAGAGAGGAATTCAATGCCATAAGCTGCCAGATATATTTGTTCTCTAGACGGTATCCTTTGAAAAAGTATGAGACAATTGTAATACAGATGCGGTTTCCTTTTTGAAAGGCTATAGCTTTGACATACTTGTAAACAATTTATCGAAGATATATTGAGAGAGGAATTTAATCTCAAAGGCTGCTACGCGAAAGGTGTCAACAGCTATACCATTATTATGCGTAAGCACGCTAAGCTGTGAGAGCATAGGGAGTATGGTGCATGATGCGTATCTCACACTGCGCTCTCGCGCAAGGTGTTTATTAGAAGATATGAGACAACCTTATGGTAATACAATATCCTTAAAAGTTTCGGCGTAAACACATGCGGTGACTATTTTTCCCTACCGAAACGTCTGCGCATATCAATCTCATTTCGTTAACAGACTGCCTTGCATACTCATCCATCAGCTTACCTTGAAACCCTCGAGCAGATTCCATTGTACAGCATGCGCATTATTTCATCTCTCGGAATACGGCGTAATATTTATAAAAAAATTTCAGATTTATGGGCTTTTCGATATTTTATCGGATTTTGAAAGCTAATGGTACATGATTCATGAATATATGGTCTTATGGATGTCTATAGGGTTTTCATGGTGTATTTTATAACTTTTGTGTATAGCCTTTCTGCACCATGGCAAGTGTACCTACATAAAAAATTTTCAGATTTATGGGGTTTTATAGGGTTTTTATGGGGTTTTCAATATTTTATCGGATTTTGGAAGATAATGGTACATGATTCATGAATATATGGTCTTATGGGATGTCTATGGGGTTTTTATGGTGTATTTTATAAATTTTGTGTATAGCCTTTCTGTACCATGGCAAGTGTACCTACATAAAAATTTTCAGATTCATGGGGTATATAGGGTTTTTATGGGGTTTTCAATATTTTATCGGATTTTGGAAGTCATTGGTACATGATTCATGAATATATGGTCTTATGGGGTGTCTATGGGGGTTTTTATGGTGTATTTTATAACTTTTGTGTATAACCTCTCTGCACCATGGTAAGTGTACCTACATCAAAAATTTTCAGATTCATGGGGTTTTTATGGGGGTTTTATGGGGTTTTCAATATTTTATCGGATTTTGGAAGCTAATGGTACATGATTCATGAATATATGGTCTTATGGGTTTTATGTCGGGAAACAGCTATAATTTGATACCTCATCATTACGCTCCGTGATGCACAGCGCAGCCCCCGATCCACGAGAGGGAGAGGGAGAGGAAGAGGAGAGGGAGAGGGAGAGGAGAGAGAGAGAGAGAGAGAGAGAGAGAGAGAGAGAGAGAGAGAGAGAGAGAGAGAGAGAGAGAGAGAGAGAGTTGTATACGGTAAGGCCAGAGCGCAAAACTCATGGGTCATCCACGCTTATTCATTATGCGACGTTATCGCATGATACATCATCGAACATTCGGCAGAGGGCTGCCCGTGAGGCGAACGCGATTAATAATATTTAATGACGTCTTGTTTATCCGTAATTTGACACCTTCTGCAGGGTCGCACAATTGCGCACGTTGAGGGCTATTGTGCAATCTTCGAGAAGGCTCGATGACGACACTGCGGGGCCTGCCTCTCGAATGTTCTAGAAGGTTTGTGACGTCCTGCCCCATAGACGAGGGGTGGGGTGAGAGAGGGAGGTCGTGGATGGGTGAGGTGGTGGGGGGGGGGTCCAGAACCGGCCTAGTTTACCTACTTTCTTATCATGTTTTGAATTTAATTTCGCTCGATGACTATTATTTTGTGCCTCTTGATTTTTTGTTATATTATTCAAGACTTCAATGGACTTTTTATAATTGACAAAGATTTTTTTAACTGTTTTTCAAAGAATCCTATATGTATTGTATATTAATATCTTGAATCTCGATATTTAGTGTTTTTTGTTTAAAATGATTAATTAACTTGTTAAATTTCTCTTTACCCGATTTACTATGAAAATAAAAGTGGTTTAAATTACGTGAATTGTCCTTGGGATCTTGCTTGAGTTAACTTTTGGTTTGTCGTTGCCCAAATTTTGAGCTGTCGTCTTGCGTTTTGTCCATATCTTTTCCCAAAATTGTTGAAAAAATTGTCGTAGACCGATGAAGATCCAAGTTCCATAATGATATTGATGTAATAACACGATATGTGTAAAAACAACATCCCATTAAGACCAATAGTATCAACGATTGGCTCCCCAACTTATTTTTTATCAAAAAAATTTTCTTCCACCCTCCAAAATAGCATTAACAAACCAAAATCATAAGTAAAAAATAGTTTAGATCTAATAGGAATATTAAATAATATCACCATTCCACCTAACCACACCCTTATTAGTCTGGATGTAACATCTCTTTATAGAAACATTAGTAAACAACTGTTAAATCAAAGTATAGAAAAACGTTATTCCCAAATATCAAGAAACACTATGATCCACTAAACGAAATTTTAAATGTCTGTGACCTTCTTATGGATAATGTTTACAAAAACTTTCCGTTAAGCCGTTATTTTTTTAGCGATACGTAGATGACATAATTACGTGTATCCTGAACTCAGGAGTAAACGAAATGTTAAATACCTTCAACTCATATAATGACAATTAAAATTCACCCATGAAATTGAAACAAACAATTCGATAAGTTTTCTTGACATCTTATTTATAAAATAAAACCAGAAAATTATTACAAATTGGTACACCAAACCGATTTTTTCCGGTAGATTTCTAAACTATCATTCACAACATCTACTCTCTCAAAAAAATAGCAATGGTATATAATATAACAGATACAGCCATTAAACTAGCAGATACAAGATCCCACAAAGATAATATAAACATAGCAAAAAATTTACTGAGAGAAAATAATTACCCAACCAAAGTCATAAATAAATATATAAGCAAACGGATAGCCAAATTAAATAACAAAAACACCAACGTGAACACCAACAGGAACCAAAACAATCTTTTCATCAGTCTCCCTTACATAAACCGATTTTTTGAACAAGTATCTTCCAGGTTTAAAAAGCACAATATTCAAACTATCCCAAAAATCAATACCAATATGAATAATATCATAACCAAAGGCAAGGATAAATCTAAAAAAGAATTTGAAAACAATGTAGTTTATCGTATTCATTGTAATAGTTGTCCGGCAACATGCATAGGACAAACTAAAAGACAACTAATGACGAGAGTTAATGAACATAGAACATCAAAAGACTCTGCGACAATTTTACATGAAAATGAAACTGGTCACAATTTTAACTTTGTAACTTACAATGTATTAGATAAAGAGGAAAACTTAAATAAAAGATTAGTTTCAGAGATGTTACATATACATTTAGAAAAACAACCAGTCAGTAAGAAAGAAGGCACACAAAATTTAAATCATATTTACACACATGTATTGCAGATATGCAAAAGAAAATAACGATACACACTCATTCTTATACGATCAAAACAGCAGACACACGCGTTACCCAGCCTATGTTTGTAAACATTGATTACTATTACATTCTTGACATGTTTTCTTTTTTTTTTTTGAATTTGTAAAATTTTTAAATCATAATAATATTTTAGTAAATTTCTGGTGAGAGTGACATTGTTTACCGAAATGTCAAAAACATACACACGTAGTAAGTTATTTCTTACAACCCTGCCTCGGGAAGATCGGAAGACACCCACACATTCAATATTATTATACTATCCGCGGGATAAATTCATACAATAACACATATCGTGTTATTACATCAATTGACGTAGACATCCTATCTGAGATATAATTTCAATAAACTGAGCATCTCTCTTTCTGCATCCTACAGGCATACTCCTGAGAGAATGAGAGAAAATCTATATGAAGGCCCATGGTAAACATAGATTATGTATAAAGTAGAACATTGTTATAAAACTGTGGAAGGATAAGCGCTAGGTCACTAGAGTGCGTGGAAACAACCATTTTTATATTAAAATACTTAATATTTTGTAATTAAAGATTTTCGGAGTCATTTTTGCATAAAATCATATTATGGATCGTATCATAGAAACCAACAGAATAATTGTTAAAATCATAAAGGGAGAAGTTAAAGGGAAATTTATTTTGTCAAGTAACTTCATGTTGTTAACTATATACTAAATTACATACCTGTGAGCGTTTTGCTACAGCTTTAATAAATTCTGTAACATAACCCATTGAATCATGTCTAACCGCTTGCACTAATTGAGGAATATAAAAAAGGACGGCATCCGCTGGATAACTTTCCAAAACATTTACAGCAAATTGTGCTGAAATAGGGTGATGTGGAAACTGTCTCGAAAAGTAAGCTAATGCTTGTATAGGTGACACTCTTGCCCAGGTTAACATGTAAACAAGCTAAAATAATATTGGAAGTTATAGTAATATACTTGTTATTA
Organism: Torymus aiolomorphi; assembly: GCA_036365515.1. Classification (NCBI taxonomy): domain Eukaryota; kingdom Metazoa; phylum Arthropoda; class Insecta; order Hymenoptera; family Torymidae; genus Torymus; species Torymus aiolomorphi. Next base: position 17,229,864 of record CM070874.1, read on the forward strand.
TTGAACTACTATATTATTACAAATAAAAAGTTAATAAATTTCAATACTTTAGGTGCATCGTTGAGTAGAGTATCAGTTGTCACAAGATATTGTAGAGCTTCAGGTACGTGTATAACTGAAACGGGCTGGAGTTGTACAAGTCTACAAACTTCCTTTATAATTGTATCAGAATTTTTTAAACGTACTGGAAGAAATACAGCAAGTACTGGACTTATTTCCCATGCCAATCGTGTATAATCACGCCAACGATCATTCATGGATTTCGCACGCCACTCCGCTATACTTTGTTCACCTGCCATTGTAAGATCCTGCCTGCCACCTGGGTTAGCCCAAACCTGTAAAATCAGGTAATTTAAATTACATACGTATTTAACAGAAAAACAAATAGTTTACCAATTTACGTTTGGTGTTTGGTTAATTCGATTTTTATTTCTGAAAGACAATATTTTGTTACGGAGAAAATTGAGATTTAAAATCAAATTTAAATGTTTTTTGACGTTTTTAAGGTTCCTCACTTGAAAAATAACATTTTCCGCACTCTGTGTTTAAAGTACTCAATTTGCGCATGCAAGTGTGCGCAAACTCGGACTTTGCGCCCATCGGTTTGATAAATATTGTTTGATACGTGTGCGAGAGATGATTCTCGACTCGTGGAAATCTCACAAACTCACGTTCGTATGAGAATGATCTCTCTCGCACTAGTATCGAAAAGTACTATTTCAGAAGATCTGAGTACGTACGTATCGATCTATGTATATTATAACAGCAAGGTTATTTTTAAAGACGCTGTGGGACACAAAATAAGATTTAACATCGTAATTACAGTAAGGACTCCCTACTGTTTACATTTATTAACAAAAAAAAACAAAAAAAAAAAAAACAGAAAAGAGTTGAACGGCAGCCGATTGGTCCGGGAAACTTAAGGAATAGTCTACAAAGAGAAGGGCGATCGTGACACGCGATACCTGAAGAACAACAAGATGCTGAAAACTAGCGAGTGACAGATCATCACAGATGAAGTCATGAATAGTAAGAACAACATAGCTCTAGCATATCGGTAATCTCTGCAACTTACGTTATCTGGCTTCAACAATTTTGTAATGGGTCCGATTACAACGAAAGTCCTCTTATTATAAGGCAAGCGAGTTTCTGAGTACCTCAACTTCTTATTTGAGTAATACACTGACATTTTATTTTACAAATACGTGGTTAGCTACCTCAGATAATAGTTCAGGCTGCTGTAAGCCTTTTTCTCCAGAGCACTTCTCCCTTGGGTAAGTTTGTGCGGTAGTCCCTGTTCTCGCGTCTGTGCACTTAACCACGTGGCGTGATGATGAAGGAAAGAGGAGTAGGAGGTGAAGCAAAGCGAACTTAATGATAATCTTTATTGATGAACTCTCGCATAAGAAATGCAAGTGAGGTTTTTCTATGCACATAGGCAAGGAGTGAATAGAACTTCGGCGTAGCTGGCTAGCGCTGGCAGGTACGTGCGACTTGCGAGATGGGAGATGGCTGCCGGATAAGAGAGAGCGAGTATGGGTCGAGTGGAAGGAGGGCACGATGAAAACTCTGGAACCTCAAACAGTACAGAACGTGGATCTCGTTGGGACCGAAGGTCTTGATGTTCTATGAGGTCATCATTGGCAACAAAGGCCGGTTTGAGCGTATCTATTGCGATGGTTTTTGCCTGACCGTCGATGTCGATGACAAACCTTTTTTCGTCTAGGTAGCGGAGGACTCAGTGGCGCCCTGTAGATAGCGGAGTCAGCGGTAGCTTAGGCATGGTGGGCAGCTGCTTCAGCGCTCTGAAGTGGCTTCCCAGATAATTACTATATAGTGATCCTAATGGCTTGTCTACCAGGTAATGTTTTTGTAAATAAAAAACAACATTTGTCGTGTTTCGACGTTTCGGACACTTTTTTTTTGTATCCCTCATCAGGATTCTATTCAAAAAAATGCTTTTACATAAATTATTACAGGTATATTAAACGTAAATAACTAAATCACATTAAATATATGAACTAAAACTTACAATGAGACAGTGTCAATCTAGTCACGCAGAGAATAATCCGCTCGTCAATAACTAGATTTTACAAAATTCCCGCTTATATACTAACCTAATGTGTGTGTGTTCGAAAATATACTTTATCACAGATATAACTAATACATATAAATGGTGACGTGAAGTAGAAATGGTGAGAGAGGTGTCGCTGACAGAGCTCGTAGACGGAGAGAGGTAACAGGGCGACACACAGAGGAGGAGGTGGCGCTATCTATGTTTTAATAAACGGACTAAGCCAACTTCCACGTTGTGTAGTCATACCTCCTACATGTGTATGTTCCTGATACCTTTACAAAGTCATAGAATGGCAAGTACATTATTTCGGAGATGAGAAATCGAAATTTTTTATAAACGTATTATATTCGTTAGGTAGCCTTGTAATTTCGAACTGTTTATTCATAAAATTTGATTGTGTGCGTATAAAAAACGCCTCTGAAAAAAGCCTTTTTCCATTATTTATTTCATTGTCTAATATTTTTACATTTTCGAAATCTATTGTGTGATTTGTTTCATTAGTGTGCATAAATAATCCGGAATTTTGATCTTCATCTTTATATTTTTTTGCGTGTTCTTTTGCTCTGACTTGTAGGCATCAACTCGTTTGTCCGACATAAGAAGCGTTGCAATCGCGGCAATTGATCTTATATACGATATTGGCTTGATTCACTTTTTCTGTTTTATCTTTACCTAACTTTATAATATTATTTAACTTATTTGTAGTGCTATAGACAACCTTCGTACTAAATTGTTTAAAGAAGTTATGATTGAAAAATTCCAGTTCCTTAACATAAGGCAAGCTAATGATGGCTTTATTATTAACAGGTTCTGTTTGTTTAAAATTTGTTGTAAATTTTATCTTCCTTAAACGTTTTTTTATGTGAAAATCTATAAATTTTAACGGATAATCATTCAATCTTAACACCTTTTTTATAAATGATATATTTTCGTTGTGGAAACTGTTATGCGATAATTTCATGGTTCTATCTACTAAGCAATATATAATAGCTATTTTATTACTGAGGAGGTGGTGTGAATTATAATTTAAATAGCGTCCTGAGAAAGTTGGTTTGCGGTACCAATTTGTAATTATATGTCTATTTTTGTCTATTATAATTTTAAGATCTAAGAAGCTAATGCTTTCATTCTGTGCTATTTCAACCGTAAATTGTAAGTTTTTGTTGAATGTATTAAAGGTATTAAGAGTGTGGTCTATTGAATTGCTAGGTACACATAATAAAATATCGTCAACGTAACGGAAATAAAACATAGGTTTAACATTCAATTTTTTTATACACTCAGTTTCAAGATCTTGCATAACTATATCAGATAAAATCGGGCTTAATGGATTACCCATTGCCGAACCAAATGTTTGTTTATAGAATTTTTTATTAAATTGAAAAAAATTATTGTTCAAAATAAACTTTATAACTTCTATAAATTCCGTGCAAGACATATTGATTTTGTTATACAACTGCGTCCATCTTTTTTCAACAGATTGAACAACCAAAGTATCGGGTACATTCGTAAAGAGACTGACTACATCCAGACTAATAATATCAAAATCAGACGAGATAACAATGTCATTAATTTTTTCTCTTAATGTTAAACTATTTTCAACATGTGACACAGCCGGTTTTAAATTATTTTGTAGGAATTTTGCGAAAAACTTTGAAAGGTTATATGTAGGTGAATTTACTGTGGATATGACTGGCCTGACTGGAAAACCGGTTTTGTGAATTTTAATTAGACCATATGCTTTTGAAATACTAAATTTCTGTAAAATTGCGGGTAACTTCTTTCCGTTTCCAGTAAAATCCATCTTATTGAGTCGTTTGATTAATTCATTAGTTTTCCTTTCTAAGCTTGGTAACGGATTTTTATTTATTTCTGTATAGTATTTTTTATCTTTAAATAAATTTTCAGTTTTTTCTAAGTACACTGATTTTTGTATAATTACAGTAGCATTGCCCTTGTCAGCTCTTGTAATCAAAATACCAGGGCTCTTTTTTATAAAAGTTTTAGTTTTTTCAAGGTCTATTTTAGATTTTTTATCAATATGTGACGTGCTAGATATTTTTGTACTATGAACTTTTTGTATGGTGTTTAAGAAAGTACCTAGTATTTTTGATTTCTTGTTGTCCGCAATATAGCAATTTATGTGAGCTTCAAAATTCTTTAAATATTGCGAAGTTAATTTTTTGTTGAATGTGTCGTTAAAATTGAATTTTTCTCCTAATTTTAAAATGTCAATAACATATGTCGGGAGTTGAATTCCCGACACGTTCACGCACCATTTCTCATATTTATTATCTGTATGTTTTGATTAGGGTGGTTGACCCTACCTATGTTCTCACGTTCTAAGTCTATGTATCTGTCTTTATTAATTCTTTCATTGTATTTATTGAAAAATGCGGTATCCAATTTTTTTTTTTCCTCTAATTTTTTTCGCAATGGCCTTATAATAAATTGCAGTTTGGTCGTATAATAATCAAAAAACAGTAACATAATGCTTTTTCCTACAGAATTTTCTAATAAAGTGGTTATTTTTTTAATATTTCTTTTTATATGAAATAAACGAGTATGTAAATCAATAATTTCGATATTAAGTAATTGGAACCTTATTTTATCAGTTAATGCTTCTTGTTTGAGTTTACATCTTCCCAGATAATTGATGAAGATCCTGTTGGCGGATTTGTTGGCTGGCACTGTGTGATGAAAAAGGCACATGAAATGCGAAGGGTGGTACCAAAAAGCAGCTCGGCTTATGTGTGGCGATGTATCTTGGCCTTCTGACACGCTAGGTAGCTGCGTGACCACTTTAGCGCATCCTTACGGATTCCTAGCCAAACAAAAAAAAAATGCACGGCACAAACACAGCAAACGCAGTTGGAGCGCAAGCTGTATCTGATGTCCTGACCAACACCGAGTCCCTGTTAAAGTGGCATACTGAAGAGAGAAGGAGTAAAAGAGGCAGCGCGTCGAGACTTTACAGCGACCTTAGCGATGCCAGTAGCCCCGGCACGACGCCTATGGACGAAACGGGGTCCTCTACCCCGGACAGCGAGGTAGACAAGACCCTAAACAGCATGCTTGGGGAGATCTCAATGGAGAAAGCAACGGAGAAGCAGAAGAACATCTTCAGAGATGTTAAAGATGGGTTGAAGACGCTCAGATCTCTGCTGGCGATACTCTGAAGCGCCCGAGAATAGGCCAGGAGAACGCGGGGCGGGGGACCGTCCGGACACGCTGTCCGTGACTCAAAAAACAAAAAAAAAGGCTATCAGCAACGGACAACCCTCTAAGAACCAGGTATTGAACGACAGAGGGGCCATAGTCCAGTCCCAATCTGACATCAGAGGAGCTTCAAAGACAAAGGACGGAGCCGAACTGGTACGCACCAATGGAGACGGAGGTACTCAGGGAGACCTGAGTGGACGTCTCCGGGAGGCTCTAGGGGACCAGGGGATCATCACCAGGGGGAGATATGACCCCAAAGGTGACAATGGAAATACTAGACCTGGACTGCATCATGGAGACGGAAGAAGTACGGGACGCACTGAACGAGATACTGAAACAAGTCACGGATAGAAGGATCTTGGCCTAAACAGCTGAGAGCAGAAGATGTCTATCTGCTAGCTCGGTAAGCAAGACTCATCACAACTACTCCAGACTGGATACATAAAGATAGGGTTTGTCATCTACCGAGTACGGGCCCGTCTGATGGTACCAAGATGATACAAGTGTTTCGGCTACGGGTATCGCCGTACTGACTGTTAAGGACCAGACACACACGACTGCTGCTGGAAGTGCGGCAAAGACGGACACAGGGACACGGCTGCTTCTATTTCCTTCCTTTGCCTACTGCTAGAAGGCGGAGGTGGGGGGGGGGGTTGCACGTTTTGTCATGGCCCTCTGCGCCGCATTCAAAGCAGCTTTGCCGGGGGCAAAAGCTAGGCAGAGGACATAACGCACGCGAAAAAATGGCGACAATACTCCAAGGCAACTTGAACGGCAGTAGTCTGGCTCATACCCTACTATCCTAGCTAGCTGAGGAAGTAGACGCGGAAGTTATAATGATTAGTGAACCGTACAGAGACAGAGACACTCCGATCCGGTTCGTTAATACCTTCCGTCTGCGGTGCTGTAGATACGAGAGGCTGCCGCGTCGCAGATAATGGGATATGGGAGGGGCGAGAACTACGTTTGGACGAGGGTGGCTATCGTGACGTAGGTCAGCGTGTACATCATCCAGTACTGTAGCGCCGCGAAGTTCGAACGAAAAGCGGGGGCTCTTAAGGACGCGGTGAGAGAGATCACCGGCGACGTGATCCTCGCGGGGATGTCAACGCCAAGGCTACTGAGTGTGGTATAACCACGGAACACGGAGACTAGATAAGCAAACGGAACAAAAAGCAGACAAGACAGACACGACCGCCGTAGGGCATAGACACGCCGGCCGGTTCGAAGTAATGTGCATAACAGTACTAGGCCGGAATTCGGTGAATAATATAAGGTTACAGATACTTGCTCAGCAGTTGATGGTCCTCGTTAACCGTTGTACAAGGGACTGAGGGTTTAGCTGGTCGGCCGTTGTTGGACGCCACAGTCGCGATGAGGTTCTGTAGAAGAACGCCCCACTCGGCCTTGACTGAAGACGATATTCTGGCCAGCATACGGGCAAGCGACGCACCCAAGTCTCTCAGGTAAACAAAAAAACAGTAAAAAAAATGCCGCTTCAACTGAACTTGGGCGATAAAAATTTTTAAAAAATACCAAAACATAGCTGAAGAGATGAGGAATCAGGATCCGTTGCACTTGACCTCGATCCATGTTCCAGAAATCACTCTGAACTGCCAAATTCGTGAACAAAAAATTCAAAAATTTTTCATTTTACAGCTTTTGAAAAATATATTTCTTATCATGAAAAAATTGTAAAAAATAGTCTTATACTGGTCTAGTTATTATATGCTACAGATGAGCGTATAATATACTTATGTGCGTGCGTGCGTGTGTGCGTGTGTGCGTGCATGCGTGCACGCGCGCGCGCGGGTATATATAAAAGAACCTTAACAAATCCACTTGTTCTCATGAAAAATTCTAAGAAAAAGGTTTCAAACTCGACTTGTTATAAAAAATATACATATACATATAATACACACACACGCCCGCATGCACGCACGAACGCACGCACAGATACACACGCACACGCGCACGCCACACATCCACGCACGCACACACACACACCCACACACAGACACACACACATATAGCCGACTGTGTCAAATCGAGAAGTCAAAAAATGAATCTTCTCAAAACTCTCCGAAAATATTCTACTACTTATTTTGGATATCCCTGAATTTTTTTAGATTTTTTAGACCCATAGTTTTGGACATATCAGATTGGCAAAAAATTTGCATTTTTTCTGTGGAATATGCCGGTATTTATTTTATGACCCTTTTTGAAAGTCTCTGATTGGCTGCTTCTTAGTATTCCTTCATCGAAGGATATTGAGGCTGTGGCCAAATATTTTTTATTCGACAAAATTTTTTTGTATTCTTCTTCAAAAACCCTTCAAAATGCTTTTTTGATGAATACTGGCCGAGCAAAGGGAAAAAAGTTATAATTTTTTTAAATATCAAGAGAAATCCATCATTTCAATTTTTGATAACATGATTAATGAATAAATGTTGATTGCATCTAATGGCCAAGGTTACTATCAATATTTGTTGTACGAGATGGTAAAAAATAAATAAAAGAACAAATTTATTTCACATTAACAACGTTTCGGACATCTTTTATTTGTGAATGTCCCTCTTCAGGTAACTAAAAATAGATACAATTTTTCTAAATATGTTGTAAGCGCTCGTGGTGCTATCTTAATAGTTTTGAATTTTTAACCGGACTTCAACGAGCAAATCTCTTATGCGTTAGTCGAATGTCTATTCTCAAATCGAGAAAGGTAGCTTTTGTTTAAGCTTCCTCCTCTCTCGATAAGAATTTTTTGACAAACGGCGACACACATAAGATTAAAAAAAAAAAAATTTTTCTCTTATGTGTGTCGCCGTTTGTCAAAAAATTCTTATCGAGAGAGGAGGAAGCTTAAACAAAAGCTACCTTTCTCGATTTGAGAATAGACATTCGACTAACGCATAAGAGATTTGCTTGTTGAAGTCCAGTTAAAAATTCAAAACTATTAAGATAGTACCACGAGCGCTTACAACATATTTAGAATCAAATGGCATTCGGACACTAAAATGCCTTTCCTTGTATAATCTTAGTTCCAACCTTTTAACACTAGATGGCAACCAATTTTCAAATCCACATATAAAATTACAACTTACACACTATAAGAATTCACAGTAATTTCATTATTTTGGAGTCGAAGATATGTCTACTTGGGTCTTCCTGACGAGTCCACCAAGCACGACAAGGACGAAACTCCCCGATATTATATTTTATTCCGAAATTAATAGTTATTCATTAAAAAAAAAAAAAAAAATTTTTCTCTTATGTGTGTCGTCGTTTGTCAAAAAATTCTTATGGAGAGAGGAGGAAGCTTAAACAAAAGCTACCTTTCTCGATTTGAGAATAGACATTCGACTAACGCATAAGAGATTTGCTCGTTGAAGTCCGGTTAAAAATTCAAAACTATTAAGATATAATTTTTATTTTTTAAATAAATAAATTAAGCAACATGTAAGAACAGTTAACAAAAGACACTTAACCTTTAGAGGACGGGGATTTGGGTTTACTGTTTTCTCTCACTTTTCTATAGAAATCGAGTTTTTGTGATGTCTCACATCTCAAAACTAACACATGTAAAGGGTCGATCATGGGCATGGCCCGTATAGGGGCCATCCCGTCCTCTAAAGGTTAAGAGCTGTCCGTTTGTCACAGTGAAAATTAAATCCGAAAATCTCATATATATATACTAATAATTGGGAGTATGTGTACAATATATATATACGTGTAACAATGTATATGTGGCTCAATGAGATAGGTAAATGGTTTAGGTGGGGCGCAACCCACTCCGACGAGTTCGAACGCAAAGGAGAGGTATCAAGAAAACATAACAATATAGACGTATAGCTTAGAAACGCGTTGCTCTTGAACGGCTATAAGACATGACTATATATAACTACGGTATATGTTCTCCTGATATCCGCTCAACCAAATTCTGCCGTTTTCATACTAGGAAGGAGATCAAAATTCAAAATTACTTATCATCACACTATGTTCTTTAGGAAATTTATTTCAAATTGTTTATTCATAAAGTTCTTTTGTGTGTGTGTATATATAATGCTTCGGAAAATAGTCTTTTATCTTTATTAATTTCTTGGTCTAATATATTAACGTTATCAAAGTTTATAGTATGGTTTTTCTCTATCCTGTGTATGTGTAAAGATGAATTTTTATCTTCTTCGATGTATTTTTTATGGTCTTCCTTGATTCTTACGCCGAGACGTCTACAAGTTTGACCAACGTAAGACGAATTACAATTGTTACAATTTATTTTGTAAACCACGTTAGATTTCTCTAATTTCACATTTTTGTCTTTGCCTAATACTATAATATTATTCATCTTATTCTGTGTGCTGAATATTACATTTGTATTTAATTTTTTAAAGAAATTTTTTGCAAAGCCTTCAATTTCTTTCACATATGGTAAACAAATAAAGTTTTTATTTTCATTATTTGAGTTTTGTTGTGTATTTGTGCAATTTCTAATTTTTTTTCAGTCGTTTTTTATATAAAATTCAATAAAATCTATTGGATAGTCATTTTTTGTTAAGACATTTTTGATAAATTTAATATTCTTTTTATGAAAGGAAGAATGTGCAAGTTTAATGGCTCGATCTATAAGAGAATAAATGATGGCTATTTTATTACTCATCGGATGGTGTGAATTAAAATTTAAATATCTACCGGAAAAAGTGGGTTTTCTATACCAATCGGAAATAATTTTATTTCGTTCGTTAATAATGATCTTAACATCCAAAAAGCTAATACTGTTATATTGTAGTTTTTCAACTGTGAATTGTAGATTTTTATCATAATTATTAAACGCGTTTAACATTTCATCTATGTGATCTTTGTGTATGTACAACAATACGTCGTCAACATATCGAAAATAAAATAGAGGCCTTTTACTTAACTGATTTATACAACATGTCTCCAGATCTTCCATAACAATATCAGATAAGACAGGGCTTATCGGGTTGCCCATGGCAGACCCAAAAGTTTGTCGGTAAAATTTATTGTCAAACTGGAAGTAATTGTTATTTAGAATGAACTTGACCACTTTACAAAATTCTGAGAGATTCAAATTAGTTTTATTATATAATTGGTGCCATCTTTTTTCAATAGCTTGTAATACTAGATATTCTGGGACATTAGTAAATAGGCTTACAACGTCAAAGCTAACAACTTCGTGATTATAAGGGATTTTTAATTTATCAATTTTTTCTTTTAGTTTAAAGCTGTTGTCGATATGCGACGGAGGTATTTTTATGTTCTTTTATAAAAACTTTGCAAAAAATTTTGATAATTCATATGTAGGAGAATTAATAGTTGATATTATAGGTCGTACCGGAAAACCAACTTTATGAATTTTCACTAATCCATACGCCTTTGAGATATTAAATTTATTCAAAATTGGTTCAAATTTTTTTCTTGTAGCTGTGGCGTCTATTTGATTAAGCCACTTGATTATATAATTTGTTTCTCTTTCTAATTTTGGTACAGGCTTATATTTTATTTTTTTGTAATAATTAGTATTATCAAATAAGCTCTCAAGTTTTTGAATATAATCAGCTTTTTTTATAATAACTGTGGTATTTCCTTTATCGGCTCTAGTAATTAAAATATCCGAATTAGATTTAATAAATTGCTTAGTTTTTTGTAAGTCAACTTTGAATCTATTGTCAAATTGTGTATGTGTAGATAACTCCTTCATGTATATTCTTTTTATATTGTTTAAAAATGTTCCTCGTATTTTTGGAATTTGAACCGATGTCGGATATTTTTTTACAAAAGCTTCAAAATTTTTAACATAAGTTGTTGCTAGTTTATCGTCAAATTGATTATTGAAATTAAACTTTTCGCCAAGTTTTAAAGTATTGTTTACATATTTTGGGAGTTCAACACCACTGAGGTTAACGCACCATTTATCATTTTCATTACTGGAATCGTAAGGGTCGATAACCTGTGTGTTTTGAGCCACATATACATTGTTACACGTATATATACAGCGTGTCCAAAAAGTCTGGAAACACCCAAATAATTTCTCAGCTGAATTACTATTGGAAAATGTTAAGGTCGCCTTTGTAGTAATTTTTTACGAGGAATCCAATGGTGACCTTGGATTCGACCTTGGACCTCATTTTTGAGGTTATTTCAAGGTCAACCTCATTTTTTTAAATGGTAACCCCTATTTTTTATAGCGGAATCTGAAAGAGCGGAAAATTTTACGTCCGGGTATGTATTAAGGTATGAGGTTGAGGTTGCCCCCAGAGGTCAAATTGAGGTCAAAGTATGATTTCTTAAAAATTTCGCGAGTTCAGTGGTAAAACAAAACAAACAAAGGTAAGGTTTGGTAAGTTCGAACGAAGACTTGAAGGTGACCTCTGATTCGACCTTGAACCTCATTTTGAGCCTCATTTTTGAGAGGTTATTTCGAGGTCAACCTCATTTTTTTAAATGGTAACCCCTATTTTTTAGGGGAATCGGAAAGAGTGTGAAACTTTACGTCCAAACATGTACTCAGAACATAGTTCAAGAAGGACCTTGACGTTCATTTGAAGGTCATTTAAACTTAATGACGGTCTGATCTTGTGTAAACTTTTTAATTTTTTTAAACAGTCTAACATCTTATTTCAAGTGCTCGAATTATTTTCCATCCACTTTTTGATAGTAACCTAATCGATGATCGAAAACACCAACAGTATTTTTGATCATTTCAGTAGGAATGAGAGCTGATTCATTGTAAAATTTTTTGAAGCGTTTGAATATTGAACATTGTTACTTGTTATTTTTCGTATGGTTAGAGTGACAATAAACTATTATTCATTCCATAACCACCACAGAAAAGGGTTGGTCATCTTTCAAACATATTTTTTGAAAATTAAAAGTTCTTTTTATTTTCAACTCAAAAAGTATTTTTGGATAAGGTCTACTACGAAGAGTAATAAAAATGAACAAACTCACTGATAGAGAAAGAATAACGATTCTCATGATGAGAGGTTGGGGACACATGCAGCGATCTTATAGGGCCGTAAGAGATATTTTTAATGCTTCATTTAGGGTTGGTGGAACTCCACTATCATTTTCAACAGTTCAAAAACTGTTAGAAGGTTTGAAAATACCGGCACTATCAGCGATTTACCTCGATCAGGCAGACCAATGTCAGCAGGTAACGAAGAGAAATCTTTAGATGTTGTGTTAACATTCACCGAAGATCCGCATACTTCCGTTCGTAGAGCTGCTCAAGTGCACGAAATAAGTAAATCATCTATTCATAAGATACTAAAAGAGAGAAGTTCCATCCATTTAAAGTAACGCTAATACACAAGTTAAATGAAGATGATTTCGATCGTCGCGTTGAATTCTGTGATGATATGATGGCACGCATCGTACAAAATCCAAATTTTCCATCAAATATAGTCTTCTCAGATGAAGCTACATTTCAACTTGACTCAAGCGTAAATAGGCATAACTGTAGATATTGGGCAGTTGAAAACCCTCATTGGGCAAGAGAAGCCAAGTCACAATATCCACAAAAATTAAATGTCTGGGCTGGAATATTAAATAATAGGATTATAGGACCATTTTTTATTGATGGCAATTTAAATGCAGAAAAGTATGAAACTATGTTGCGGAATCAAATTGTTCCTGCTATAAGAGAAATAGCTGGAGAGGACTTTAATAACACATGGTATCAACAGGACGGTGCAGCAGCTCATTATGCACGAAACGTTCGCACATACTTAGATACAGTATTCATTAATCGATGGATAGGACGAAGAGGTGCAATTGAATGGACAGCTAGGTCCCCCGATTTAACGCCTCTAGATTATTTCTATTGGAGTTATCTGAAGGATCGTGTATTCAAAACAAAACCCTTAAACTTAGATGAATTACGTGAAAGGATCATTGATGAATCAGCTCTCATTCCTACTGAAATGATTGAAAATGCTGTTGGTGCTTTCTATCATCGATTAGGTTACTGTCAAGAAATGAATGGAGAACAGTTCGAGCACTTGAAATAAGATGTTATACTGTTTAAAAAAATCAAATGTGAGAGGCAAGGGGACTCACGTAAATCAAGCGCCCCATCGTGAGAGGCAAGGGGACTCACGTAAATCAAGCACCCCATCGTGAGAGGCAAGGGGACTCACGTAAATCAAGCGCCCCATCGTGAGAGGCAAGGGGACTCACGTAAATCAAGCACCCCATAGTGAGAGGCAAGGGGACTCACGTAAATCAAGCACCCCAAAGGGAACAGATTTTACTACGTCCACGTCGTTGTTCCTGGGTAACGCTAAATGTAAAAAAATTGAACTTGACATGACTTTTAAGGACAATGTCAAGGTCACCATTAGATTTCTCGTTGAAAACTACTAAAGAATTAACCTCGCTCAGTGTGATAAAAAGTTTACACAAGATCAGACCGTCATTAAGTTTAAATGACCTTCAAATGAACGTCAAGGTCCTTCTTGAACTATGTTCTGAGTACATGTTTGGACGTAAAGTTTCACACTCTTTCCGATTCCGCTAAAAAATAGGGGTTACCATTTAAAAAAATGAGGTTGACCTCGAAATAACCTCAAAAATGAGGCTCAAAATGAGGTTCAAGGTCGAATCAGAGGTCACCTTCAAGTCTTCGTTCGAACTTACCAAACCTTACCTTTGTTTATTTTGTTTTACCACTGAACTCGCGAAATTTTTAAGAAATCATACTTTGACCTCAATTTGACCTCTGGGGTAACCTCAACCTCATACCTTAATACATATCCGGACGTAAAATTTTCCGCTCTTTCAGATTCCGCTATAAAAAATAGGGGTTACCATTTAAAAAATGAGGTTGACCTTGAAATAACCTCAAAAATGAGGTCCAAGGTCGAATCCAAGGTCACCATTGGATTCCTCGTAAAAAATTACTACAAAGGCGACCTTAACATTTTCCAATAGTAATTCAGCTGAGAAATTATTTGGGTGTTTCCAGACTTTTTGGACACGCTGCGTATATATATATATATATATATATATATATATATATATATATATATATATATATATATACACATATATATAATTATCACTTAACCCCTTTATGGAACCCATCCCTGTATATTAGTACCTACGCCCAGAGTTCCCGTATACAAGTGACTAAAGAAATAATCCCTCTCTAGGTATAGAAACTCTAGATCGGGCTTCATAAACGCCGTATAAGAATATTTTATGGGACCCGTAAAAGAAAACGGGCTCCATAAATATGCTCATGTGTATAAAAGGGCTCCATAAATCTGGTAAAAGAAATGTATATATATATATATATATATATATATATATATATATATATCTATATATATATATATATATATATATATATATATTGTACACACACTCAATTATTAGTATATACCTATAGGAGATTTTCGGATTTAATTTTCACTGTGACAAACGGACAGCTCTCCGCAATATATCAAAAATAGACGTAAGTGTCTTTTGTTAACTGTTCTTACGTGTTGCTTAATTTATTTGTTCATGCGTGTTGTAAAAAATAAAAATTGTATCTATTTTTAGTTACCTGAAGAGGGACATTCACAAATAAAAGATGCCCGAAACGTTGTTAATGTGAAATAAATTTGTTGTTTTATTTATTTTTTACCATCTCGTACAACAAATATTGGTAGTAACCTTGGCCATTAGATGCAATCAACATTTACTTATCACTACAACCATTAGCATCTTCATTAAATGATTAATGAAACTGAATATTATTCATACATCTTATGGCATGAACCGTACTACTGAATTTTGTTAGAGCATCAAATAGAACATTATATATATACATGTATCTATTTTCAATAATATTAGGCTTACACAATAAGTGATACCTAATTATGAATTAATAATAAATTAAGTATAGAGGTTAATTACTATAAAGCTGTTAAAATGAAATCAGGCAACAGACAGTTATGCAGTGTATATTTCAATAACAAGACACAAATACTGCTCTATTATAAATTTTATTTATAATTTTATTTATAATTTTATTTATAATTTTATTTATAATTTTATTATAATTTTATTTATAATTTTATTTATAATTTTATTTATAATATTATTTATAATTTTATTTATAATTTTATTTATAATTTTATTTATAATTTGTAATTTTATTTTTTACAAATTTACAATTTTTTTAAATATCAAGCAAAATCCGTAATTTCAACTTTTGATAACATGATTAATGAAACTGAACATTATTCATAAATCTTAGGGCATGGATCGTACCACTGAATTTTGTTAGAGCATCAAATAGAACATTATAAATATTTATTTTCAATAATATTAGGTTTACACAATAAGCGATACCTAGTTATGAATGAAATTATGAGTCTGTAGCCTGATTCCATTTTAACAGCTTTATAGTAATTAACCTCTATAGCTTAATTTATTATCAATTCATAATTAAGTATAGCTTATTGTGTAAGCCTAATATTATTGAAAAAAAAAATATATATATATAATATATATATATATATATATATATATATATATATATATATATATATATATATATATATATATATATATATATATATATATATATATATATATATATATATATATATATATATATATATATATATATATATATATATATATATATATATATATATATATATATATATATATATATATATATATATATATATATATATATATATATATATATATATATATATATATATATATATATATATATATATATATATATATATATATATATATATATATATATATATATATATATATATATATATATATATATATATATATATATATATATATATATACACATATATATATATACACATATATATAATTGATGCTCTAACAAAATTCAGTGGTACGGTCCATGCCATAAGATGTATGAATAATATTCAGTTTCATTAATCATGTTATCAAAAATTGAAATTGTGGATTTCTCTTGATATTTCAAAAAATTGTAACTATTTTCCCTTTACTCGGCCAGTATTGATCAAAAAAGTATTTTGAAGGGTTTTCGAAGAAGAATACAAAAAAAATTTGTCGAATAAAAAATATTTGGCCGCAGCCTCAATATCCTTCGATCAAGGTATACTAAGAAGCAGCCAATCAGAGACTTTCAAAAAGGGGTCATAAAATAAACTGGCACATTCTACAGAAAAAATGCAAACTTTTTGCCAATCATAGTTCTATACAAAAAGTTTCAAGATTTTGAGTTAAAAAATGAATAAACTTGGATTTTATCCAAAAATTGCAAAAAAATTGAATTTTCAATCTCGCATAGCTTTTTTATTTTTGCAAATATCGACCTAAAATTTGAGGAACATTTTTTTCATATAAAACCAACAGAAAACGAGTTTTGAGCGATTTTAAAATTTTGAGCTGCTGACTTCACCGTAACAGTGCTCCTTCAAAAATTCATGTTGATGGATTATAGTGACCTTTGCTAATAAAATTTTTTTTGCAGGTTTTAATTAAGTTTTTATTTCAGATTCTGCGGAGGTGATTATAAACAAGGGCAATCTGACTGCCATAAATATTAATTATTTTAATTTAATTTATAAGACTGTAAGACCGATGAAAAATTCTCACCAGTTGATAGTAAGTTGCAGTCGACATAAGTAATATTTTTAATAATAGTGATCTTTAGCTTAAAAATTTCATTTTTGGACCTGCTTTGTGGGAGCGTGTGGCCTTTTTCAAAAATTTAAAATGGCGGCTCCAAAAGATGGAAGGAAAAGAGAAAAAAATCGAGTATTCGTATCAAAAAGCTTGTGAAAGAAAAAGTTGGACACCGATCCGATTGGTTCTTGTCTCAAATTGTTGATAATTAACGGCCCTAAAAAGTTGGTAAAGTATGTTGGCGAAATCCAACATGGCGGATCCAAGGTAGCAGCAAAAATCCCATAAGTTGGACGAATTTTTCAAAATCAACCGATTTGCACCAAATTTGGTGTACATGGGTTTTTGGGGTCGCTGATTACGAAGCTGAGGTCAGATTTTCGAAATGCAAGATGTCGGATCCAAAATGGCGGTTAAAAGTCCAATTAGTTGGACGAATTTTTAAAAATCAACCGATCTGCACCAAATTTGGATATGAGGGTTTTTGGGATCGCTGATTACGAAGCTGAGGTCAGATTTTCGAAATGCAAGATGTCGGATCCAAAATGGCGGTTAAAAGTCCAATTAGTTGGACGAATTTTTAAAAATCAACCGATCTGCACCAAATTTGGATATGAGGGTTTTTGGGATCGCTGATTACGAAGCTGATGTCAGATTTTCGAAATTCAAGATGGCGACTCCAAGATGGCGGATGGATTATTCGAAAATCCACAGATTTGCAGCAAATTTGGAAAATGGAGATTTTTGGGGTCACTAACGATGAATCCTAGGTCAGATTTATATAATCTTTGACCATAACACACTGTGCTGTGATTTTTGTAATCTCGTCCACCATCTTAGTTCGGCCATCTCGAATTTTGCAAATGTCTCCGGATTCGTGATCAGCGACCCCCATATACTAGATAGTATATAGTGTACCTAGTAAAGGGTTTTTTTGGCGCTGAAACCAATTTGTACAACTATTTCATCATCATCCCTCACTTTATGTATGGTTTGTCATTACCATTAATCACTCTAGGGATGGAAAGAAGGGGTGAGAGGGTGAAAACGTGAAAAATCGACGTTAAATACTGAAAGAAGTTTTCGTTGGCGTTGAAAACGATTTGTAAAACCATCTGAAAGAGAGGAGATGAGGGAGAGAGGGCTAGAGAAGGAGAAAGGTAGAAAGAGCGAGAGGCAGTTATGAAGAGTAATTTCTTTTAGCCGCTCTTTTTAGCCGACATCTTGGATTCGGTATGTTGGATTTCGGTAAACTGCTTTACCAATTTTTTAGGGCTGTTAATTAACAACAATTTGAGATAAGAACCATTCGGGTCGGTGTTCCACTTTTTTTTTTTACAAGCTTTCTGATGCGAACACTCGATTTTTCTCTCCTTCTCGGACACCTTTTGGAGCCGCCATTTTGAAAATTTCAAAAAGGCTACACGCTCCCACAAAGCAGGTCCAAAAATGAAATTTTTAAGCTAAAGATCACTATAATCCATCAACAGAAATTTTGGAAGGAGCACTGTTACGGTTGACAAAGAACGTCCCATTATATATATCTTCATGTACTATATAGTTGTAAGCTTTTTTTCTTACGACCTAACCGCGCCCCCTCAATATCCCTCGCTGCCCTCATCCCCCCTCGCCCCTCCTCAGTCCTCTCAGCGCCCCCTCAAAATAACGGAAAAATGTGATTATTATACGCGTTTTGAGAAGGCCCGCCACCGCTCAGCGCCCCCTCGCTCCCCACGCATCCCCTCACCCCCCCCACGCATCCCCTCATCCCCTCATCGCATCCCCTGTCCCCTCCTCGCCCCTTTCTCGCGCCTCCTCGATCCCCCCTCAGTGCCCTCCTCAGCTCCTCTCAAAATAATGTCATTATTTAAATAGTTTTCGACGCCACCCTACGGGTACTGTTAATAGGCACGTGAGATTTATATTTCAAGTGGTATCCTTCGCCAGTATCCCTACAACCACTTTCTAAAAACTTTGGAATAAATAGGATATCGTGATCAAAAAGGTGATTCCTCTAGGGTAAGGCTTCTGTTAATAGTCAAAAAACCTTCCAACTTTAAAACAATATGGATTTGAGAAAAACCTAAGCTCTTTTCGAATTTTTAACCTCCATATTTGATCCGCCATTTTGAATTTCGAAAGTCCAATAGCAAAATTTTGATCAACGTCCTCGAAAAGTCCTGTAAACCAATTTTCAGCCAACTCTGAGCAATTTTCCAACTTTCAATCGCCATATTGGATCGGCCATTTCAAATTTCAAAAGTCTAATAGAGAAACTTGATCAGCGACGTAGAAACTACTGTATACCAATTTTCAACAAAATCTAAGCTTCCTTCGAATTTTTGACAGTCCTATTGAATTTCGAAAGTCTGATAGCAAGGTCATGATCAGTGACGTGAAAACTTGTATATAAAAATTTTAAGCAAAATTTAAACTTCCATCGAACTTTTTTCCGCCAATTTGAATTTCGATAATCTGACAGCAAGAACATGATCAGCAACCTCGTAAACCCCTGCATACCAATTTTCAGCCAACTCTAACCATGCTTCCGAACTTTCAATCGCCATTCAGAATTTCGAAAGTCTGATAGCAAAATTTGGTAGGAGGCTAAGGTTGCGCATCTTCTTCCAAATATCCTTGTTAGCATCAAGAGCGTCTAAAAGATGTTTGTGAAGGAAAGATTTACGCTCCTGATCAATGCGTGAGTCGACCTCGCTGCTGAACCGAAAAAACTCATCGAGCAACGCCGCCCGCCCAGTACGCTTGTAGCGTCTGTGAGTGGCATTATGCTTGTCAACGAACTGCCTCTGCTCAGGACCAAGTCAAGGAGCATATTTTTTACTGGGTTTTACAGTTTTCAAGGGTGCTAATTGATTAATGGCTAGGTTAAGATTTGAATTTAAATTATTTAAAGCCCCCTCAAGATCGGATGCAATTGAATTTGTGCTTACCCAGTCACAGCGTGCCACCAGCTCATTCAGAGTAGCAGGACAAATATTTTTAAAATCTCTATAAGAGAAAGAGTCTCTTGCAGGGGCTGGCACGTGGTAAGAGATGGTAGCACCAATGATGGCATGTTTGCCGAAATTGGGTAAGTGTTCATTCTCGTAATCAAGCAACTCATCGTTGTTATCTATGAGGATCCAGTCAATCCATGTGTGAGTTGTTGGAATTTTATGGTGAGTTTGACCATGCTGGACGATTTGCAGAGACAGCTCATTGGCCAAGTTCTTTATAGTCTAAGCATCCGCATCAGTTGCCCATGACAAATCCACATTCATATCCCCCATGATGAATTTATGGCTATATTCGCTAACAAGATCGCGCAAAACATCAAATTGATCGGGCTTTCTGCATGGGGATGTGTGGGGGTCGATAAATGACACCGACTAAAATGGAGGGGAGAGTCACCCTGCTGTACACGACAAAATAAATATTCAGGTATGGATGGTCTCCCCAATCTAAGAGTATTGGAAGATGCTAATCTTGTGATTTTGAAATCATCGCGCACGTACTGGGCAACCCCTCCGCCATTTGTGTTAGGATCCTGCCTAATGACCGAATAGCCCTCGATCTGAACAAGACTGTCATCAATAACCAGGCCCAACCATGATTCCGCTATACCAAAGAGGTGGTAGGAGGGATCTTCAGCCTGAAATGCACATAGTTGATTGAGGCGTGGCCTGATGGCGTTAATGTTTAGAAACCCCGCCCTGAGAGAAGACCCATCCCCTCCTCCCCCAGCAGAAATCGGTCCCAGTCATGGAGCCTGCGCCGACTTGACCACCTGTGCTGTTCCCTGCCTCGTCTCAGAATTGTCGCTGTTAATAATTACATTACTTGGTGAATTAACGCTGGGCGGGTGTTGTTTGGAAGTAGACTGGTACACTATTTGCATGGCATGCAAGTCGGCAGCAGTGGCGGATACATGCGCACGTTCGCCCCCCTTCCGCCTGGCCAGGAATCTACCACTCGCATGCCACAAGTATTTGAAGCCCAGCCCCTGCGCAACGGACTTCAAACTTTTAAACAGTTGGAATTTTTTGTGGGGCAACATCTTATTGATAAATACTTTGTGACCGGGCAAGCAGGCGGCAGAGACCGATTCAAGCAATTCAGGGTTTATGTCAAGGCGAACCAAGTGGTCCGCGGGAGTGGGGAGACACTCGCTGCGTAGTGGTGGTTGAAGTGTGCCTGCTCACCTGTGCACCTGTCTGCTTGCCTGGTTTTACTGGTTTCTTCAGGGCTGCAGGGGACTGCTCCGCGGTGCGGCAAAGATCACACGGTGCATCCTTCTTCTTCCCCGCACATTTGGAGTGGCATGGCTGATGGCATTTGGGACACCGTCCGAGTGTGCGTGTAGAGATCACCTTACACACCACACACCTCTTCTCCATCTTGTGAAAACAAAGAAGGATGACTCTCGCCCTGTGGTCGCTGATAACCGTTGACCGTTGCGAAGTTTCAAAAGACTGCTATTACTGCTATTAAGATGCCAGCAACTACTTGATGATTTCTACAGCACAGTGCAAGATGTTTAATGCAGTGGTTGTTTGGAGCGTGTAGACGGTGCTAATAGGGTGTGCTGGCCTCTCGGAAGCTGTAGACGATGGCTGTTGTTGCTTGCCCGTCGAATAGCAGCGCAGTCTGCTGGGATTTGAGGTTATGAACCGTCATCAGAGGAAAAGTGGCTCCTGGCTCATGGTATACCATACAAATTGGTGGGAACTTAGGCAGGAAGCTTGAGAGCCACTGGAGCTACTTTCCTAAAAGCAAATCACTCCTCAGAGTGAAGAGAGGATCAGAAAGAGCTCGAAACGAGCGAGAGCAGAAAGAAGACGGTGCGACTTACCCGGCAGACGCGAGAGAGAGAGAGAGAGAGAGAGAGAGAGAGAGAGAGAGAGAGAGAGAGAGAGAGAGAGAGAGAGACAGAGAGAGAGAGAGAGAGAAGAATATAAAAATAACAAAAAATTGTGGTACTCGAGAAGGGAGAGTAGAGAGAGACAGAAAAGAATATATAACGAAAAAAAAAAATTGTGATTCTAAAATAACCTTCAAATTTCATATGGGGTTATATTTTAATGTAAAAAAATCAGCTGATGGCATGGCATATATTATTCTATACATTATGCATAACTTTTATACATAGATAAGTACATAATATGTGTGTGTGTGTGTGTGTGTGTGTGTGTGTGTGTATATAAAGCTGCATTTGATATTTTTTTATATATATATATATATATATATATATATATATATATATATATATATATATATATATATATATATATAACTTAGTACACTGCTACCTTCTAGGATACCTACAGGTTTTCTGCAATAGAAGTAGGTATAAAACGTTAAACAGTATATAAGTGACTAAAGAAATAATATCCCTCAGGGTGTTGACTAAGACCACGACGCCTGCGGCGCCCCCGTTCAGTTCCGCAGTATTTTACGTTGATTTCGGAAAAATTTTACGGAAAAAAACGTTGTGAAAGAAACCCTAAATGTCCTAAATAATACAAAAATGTCCTGAAGGGTAGCGGTAAACATATTCCTAATTCAGTACAGTTCTGAAAACATGCAAATGTCCTGAAACATAGCGATAAACCAATGAAAAGTCCTGAAACATAGCGGTGAACATATATATATATATATAAATACATCAAATGCAGCTTTTGAGGATCTATGTCAGCACGGATTCGATACTTTGAGGATTTTTCGGACTTTTGAGGACATCCTCAAAATTCCTTCGGTATGAAACGGTACTTTTGAGGATTTATATTAATACCTTCAACGCAGAGAGAGAGTTATTTCTTTAGTCAAGCATATACGAACTCTGGAGAAAAAAAATTATAGATTCTCAAAAGTACCAGTTTCCGCAATGTACATATATATACTAGATAAACAATTATAATAAAATAAAAAATAAATACTTTGTATAATTTCTTTTTCATTTTCAGATTATACAATTCTCACAGTCTTTGGTGAATATATTTTACGTGGTACAATGAACAAAATTGTAGAAACACCAGCTGAAGATACAAAAAATTGTTAAAATTGTTAAAAAAATAAAGACTGATTTTTTCTCGGGAACACATTCTTATCAAAGAAGTAGCACCAGTAGTAACTGTTATGAAACTATAAAATGACATAAATTAGAAGATTCGGTCAACATTACTCCGATTAAGAGTCATACAAACTCTATCCCAGGAAGTCCATGGTAATCGCAACAAATAAATGAAGAAGTAAGTAATTATTATTTTTAGAAATACAAGTTGAGGAAGATAAAAAAAACTATGTATACAAACTAGGGGTATACAGCAAAAATGTGAAGTACAAAGCGTCAAACTGCAAAGTTTAAGTCAAACTTGATTCTCTTGAATCAGAAAGGTCAATAGTGGAAAAGGGGAAATATTTCAAGACTAAAGCTGCTCAAGCATCTGAACTTGAAAGAGAACTGCATAAAGCAACTTTATAACATAAGTAACAAACAATTTAATTTATCTCTTAATTAAATAATTTATGAAATATTTATGTTTTTAAATTAATTTCTAGATTAGAACGTACTAAAAATTTGGAGTAAGAAAGGAGAATGTTAAAAAGTGCTCATTTTCCGACTAAAAGAAAAATCAAAGATTCGTGATTCTACATATCATCAATAGTGCAAAAACAACGTTTTTTCCTGGAGATATTAGGGAATACGCATGAAAAAAAAATATGTTCAAGAAAAACAAAAACTAAACTTTTTACATACTGCTATGAACTCTAATCAATATAATTATCTTTAGGAAATGGATTCTCAAAAGAGATATATTTTCTTATTTTTAAGAACCGTACACGTCAGTTAAAAACATTGCAATTGTCCAATATTGATATGTAAAAATATTGCAATTGTCCAATATTGATATGTACGTAAGTTCCGTTTGATACATAAAGGCGATATAACATCTTTATCTCAAAGACATTGAAAAATTCAAAATCATGAGATATATTTGAAGGAAATATACTGTCTGTAAATTAAATTAGTTTTGATGGTTTTGCAGTTGTGTGATTATTAGTGTTATAAGATATAACATATTTCCTAATATAATAAATTGCTAATCTCTAAATTTACTTGCACAGTTTGTTTGTATGTAAATATATATTTTGCTGTTAGTATTGATTCAAGCATTTACGAATTATTATTATTTATTTTATTATTATTATTATTTATTTATTTTATTATTATTATTTATTTTATTATTATTATTATTTATTTATTTTATTATTATTATTATTTATTTATTTTATTATTATTATTATTTATTTTATTATTATTATTATGATTTATTTATTTTATTATTATTATTATGATTTATTTATTTTATTATTACTATTATTTATTTTATTATTACTGTTATTTATTTATTTATTATACTGTGACGGAGATATTTCTTCGCACACACACATCCACATGCACACAACCGCGTGTAAGCTGAAGCAAGGAGCGAGGCGGCAGAAGACGCGCGAGTAATGTAAACACCCCTTGCGCTGACCGACCACGTGCGGCTGCTAACCGTGCCAGCTTGCAGTTTCAAGTTATCAAGAGATAAGGGGAAGAAAGGAGTTGGCGGCAGTCATATAATTTAGGACAGGATATTGCGAGACTGCTAACTTCAGATTCCTCTCCAACTACGGGACTAGAATCATCACCAAGGAGGCAGCCGGCGATTTTTCCCCACTGTTGCAGTATCTACACGTCAACATCGAGTTCCACCAACGTAGCACTGATTCACCGATAAATAATCGAAGATATTTCATCTGTAAGTCTTTGGAATTTCCTTTATTCCTTCAACCTTTCAACCTTTCATACGACCTTAAACGTTTCGCGAAAGAATAAATAGAATAAATTATAATGGCAAATCCAAATGAAGATCAAGCTCCTCAGATCACAGTAGAGGAACGTAAGCTGCGATTATCTATTTGGCGCGAAGCTATTCCTGCGTACAAAGGCGGTACTAGATTTTTATCGCATTTTATTCAACAATGTGACAAATTTATCCAAATGTTATATACAGCAGATCCACTCGTCAATAAATCTCTGTGCGCACTTACAAAGTCGAAATTACGCAGCGAAGCATTAGATTTAATAGTAGTAAATAACCCGGAAAGCTGGGCCGAATGTAAAAGAATTTTAATCAACAGATACAATGATGCGAGTTCAGAAGAACTATTATTTACTAAACTCAGTGTATGTTACCAAAAAGCGAATCAATCGTTTGAAAATTATGCAGACGAAATAAAATTACGATTAAATAGATTAAAGAAACATATTCAGTTAAATAATGAAGACAGACAGTTAGTTAATATGAAAATTTCGTTTTATAAAAACGTCGCTAAAAACCCTTTTATTAACGGAATAAAGGAACCCTACAATTCATTCTTAACACACTTTGAATTCAACGATATTGAAGATTGTTTAAATAAATATAGGAGACACCATAATCATGAACAGCAAGCTAATTTCCTTTCGTATATGAGGCAACGCGAAAGTAAAGCAAAAACGAATTTATTTAATGCGCCGAGTACCTCAAAAACTGTAATTTCGTTTCAACCGCGACCCGCCATAGAACAAACCCCATTTAGGCCTACATTAACTAATTTTGGAAACAACAACCTTGGAAACAACAATTTTGGAAACAATAATCTTGGAAACAACAATTTTGGAAACAACAATCTTGAAAACAACAACTTTGGAAACAACAACTTTGGCAACAGCTTTAGGCAAAATAACAACAATAATAATCAAGCCATACGTCAAAATTACCAACCAACGCCGATGTCGATAAGTACCAGAAATACCAACCGACCAGGTGGTAACCAAACTAATAGACCAAATAATTTGCAAAATAACTCTGCGTCTAGAACAAACAATTTCTTCAGAAGTACGGGACCTCCAAACTTTGTCGTAGAAGAGCTTCATGACTAAGAAAATCAACAAAATTTCGTAGCACAAGAAAACGAATACCAAGAAGAATAGCCTCAAAATCGGGTAGATGAGATGGCTGAAATGAATTGTACTGAAAATTTTCAGTCAGACCCCATTGTATCGGAAGACGCGTAGTAAATCTTAATAACATCGGAAATTCACCAGAGTTGCCGCATATAATCACGCTCAACCCATCGCTGAAAATTTTAATAGATTCTGGAGTTTCATCTTCGATTATGAATCCGAGTATAGCAAATAAACTGTTTCCAAATTACATATTTTCACACAATTTTGAAATCTCATCTATACATAAAGTCACTACGGGAACAAGTGCATTAACTTTTCCAATTTTACAAGAACTTTGGCAACGACACGCCAATAACATTTCTACTCGCACCCTGGCATTCAACGTATGATTGCCTGATTGGCCACAAAGATCTTCAAAAATTAGAGGCAAACGTCGATTGCAAAAATCATATATTTAGTACGAGTAAATCCGAAATCAATTACTTAAAAAACATCCCAAGCAAGAGCAAAGGCGTGAAGATGAATCATCATCAGGAGTCGACTATTCACATAAGAATCAGTCATGTGAATAGCGAGGAGAAGGATAAGATTACGTTACTATACCGCAAGTACAGTGAATGCTTTTACAACGAAGAAGCTTTCTGCTATGACAGCTGTTACTCACGTTATTAAAACGAAAGACGAAGATCCCATCTACGTGAAAAACTTTCGTTATCTATTCGACTTGAAAGAAGAAATTCAAAATGAAGTCAAAAAATTATTAAAAGATGGAATAATTCAGCTAAGCGAGTCTCCTTATTCGTCACCCGTGTGGATAGTACCAAAAAGGCAAGACGCTAGTGGAAAAAAGAAATGGCGGATGGTAAATGACTACAGAAAATTGAACGACAATACTATCGAGGACAAGTATCCGCTTCCTCGTATGGACGAAATTTTTGAAAATCTTGGAAAATGTGCATATTTTTCGATACTAGATCTAGCTCAAGACTTCCACCAAATTCCGATAGAGAAAAATTCCATTGAAAAGACTGCCTCTACCGTCGAAAATGGCCACTATGAGTATACCAGGATGCCATTTAGGTTGAAAAACGTACCAGCCACATTCCAACGAATGATGGACAAAATTGTAATGAAATACTTGCACAAATTTTGTTTTATGTATATGGATGACATCGTAATCTTATCTAAAACGCTTCAAGAACATCTTCAACACATAAAACTTATTTTTGACGAACTCAGAGAACATGGATTAAAAATACAATTAGATAAGAGCGAGTTCTTGAGGAAGGAAGTGCCTTTCTTAGGGCATATTATTACCGCAGAAGAAATTAAGACTAATTCGGACAAAATCAATATATATAATAAAATACCCCCTGCCAAAAACACAAACGGAAATAAGAACATATTTAGGACTTACCGGATTTTACAGGAAATTTATCAAAAATTGTGCAAAAATATCTAAACCTCTCCGATACACTCAAGAAAAAAGGCAAGGTAGATTATAAAAATGAAAAATTTATTGAAGCTTTCAATAAACTTAAGGAACTCATTACTAACGCATCTGTATTAAGATACTCAGATTTTGATAAAGTATTCCACGTAACTTCTGATGCTTCAAATACCGCTATTGGGGCAGTTTTATCCCAAGGACAAAATCCAATATCCAACTTTTCGAGGACTCTAAATTCTGCAAAACAGGACTACCCTATACTGTAGAGAAAGAACTATTAGGAATTGTCGAAGCGTCTCGATATTTTCGACCGTATGTTTATCGAAAATTTATTATCGAAACAGACCATAAGCCTCTCACTTGGCTCTGGTCCCTGAAAACACCTAACACTAGATTAATTCGTTGGAGACTGAAATTAGAAGAGTATAATTATGAAATTAAATACAAGAAAGGATGTGAGAATAAAGTAGCTGCCGCTTTAAGCAGAATCGAGATAAACAATCAAGAAGAAGAAGAGGACTCTCTTTCTATCGTCCCGCAAGCGTCCGATATCACCCCCCTCGATAACCAAGAACTGACTAAAACGTCCGAGGACGAAGAAGACATAACGATTCATACAGCCGAACAAAACCCAGTATTTTCACTACCTGTGTCAGATGAAAATATACACGCATTTAACTATAGCATAATAGTCAAAAAGGGAAACAATTACCAAGTCAAAACAACAAATGATAAATTAAAAATTCAATTTATGATAAAAATAAACAAAAACGATACAGAAGAGCACTTACTTAAATTTTTCAACGAAAATGTAAAACCGAATAAACAGTATGGAATTTATTTTGAAACCGAAGAACTGGAAATGATTGCTTATAGAATACTGAAAGAACATTTTAACGAAAAATTAAAATTAGTCAAAACAAATACCTACACTACTGTAGCCAACCGAACTAATTTCTTAAAGGAGTTAGAAAGATATCATAACAAGACTCACAATGGAATCAGAGAAAAGGCAGCGCATTTCAAAAAGAAATTAAACACGCCCAATATGGATAGGATGATTCAAAACTACATCAACCAATGCGAAAGCTGCTTAGAGCATAAATACGAGAGGCCCCTCCAACACTTACATCTAGATATATTCCACTATAGCAAGGAAAAGTTTCTGACGATCATCGACATATTCTCAAAATATGCTCAAGCTTACCATTTGCCCGGCGGCAATGCAATAACGGTAATAAGTAAATTAAGACATTTTGTTTCACATCACAACTTCCCAGATAAAATTACTACAGACAGTGAAAGCGAGGTCAACTCTACAGTATTCAAGGAATTTTGCCGATTACACAAAATCGAATATCATCAGATCACCATCAACAGACACATCTCCATCGGACCCATCGAGCGACTTCATTCAACTCTGAAAGAAAAATTAGGCATACTAATCGATCAAAACCCACGAGAGACTACGAAAAACCATATAACTACCGCAATATTGATCTACAATCAAAGCATTCACTCAACAAAAAATTATGCGCCATTCATACTTTTATACGGGCCATATGAAGACCTTCATAAACATGTCATTGACCAAAATGCAAATACGATCGAAAGATATAACGAACCTCGAAAAAATGAAATTTTACCGTTTTACGAGGAACTCTATCGAAAACAACGCAAAAATAAAAATTTTCCGATCGATTCAGATAAACCATTAGAAGATAAAGAAATGTTTATTAAAACTCACCAACAGCAACGTGATAAGACCGCGCCGCGATATCAGAAACTTCTTGTAGAAAAACAACAGGGTCCCTCTTTAGATTGCTATATACACGAGCAACTGTGTCGTTATAACGTAAGGGATGCAAAAAGGATAAGAAAAGTTTCTTCCTTTTTACAAGAAAACGAAGAGCGGACTGATCATGATACTCCTGTTCATAGTAGCGAAGAGCGCTAAGATAGACAAGGATAGCACTAACTACGATCATCGCCATGGAATTGCGAGAATGATTCAAAATTACCACTATGTGCACTTCCACATCAATATCGTTTGATCGAAGGAAACGATCTACAAATAGAAGAACATATACTCGACAGAAATTTGGGAGAAATAAAACAGCCAGATTTAATTTTAACTATGATTATTAAAGACGATCACGTCAATTTTGAGTCTTTCAAAACATTAATAGTTCCAACAATAAGTATATCAAAATTACAATCTTCGAGAATTGAGTTTCATCTGTCATCAACCAGCATCATTATCGGGATATTGATTATTGTAAGTATGGCGATATATATGATACATAAAATGAGGAATAATCGCAGAGTGATCCAAAATCAACCTATCCGCCAAGCCAATGACCAGAATGTCATTGAACTTCCGCGTCGCGGAGTAATGTAACACCCCTTGCGCTGACCCTCCACGTGCGGCTGCTAGCCGTGCCAGCTTGCAGTTTCAAGTTATCAAGAGATAAGGGGAAGAAAGGAGTTGGCGGCAGTCATATAATTTAGTCACGCTCAGTTTCTGTCGGGTCCTCGAGTTGTAAAGACGTATATAATAAAGAACACCTTTCTTTAAACTTTGTGTGTGGTTCTGTGATGTTTTATTTCATTCCCCGTGAATCGGAATTTACTCACATTTACCCATTAACTTAACTCGCGCGAGCTAGATGACGGAAAATCACCGGAAAGGTAAATATTCGTAATGAGTACGAGAGAGACAGAGAGAGAGCGAGAAAGAGAGAGAGAGAGAGAGAGAACGAGAGAGAGAGTCATAAGTCAGTCAAGTTTGTTAAGTGGTTTAACATGTAGATCCTTTGGTGCTTTTAAAACCATATGTTTTTAATAATCTTTATTACATATATTAGATTCTTATAAACTGAGGTAAATAAAGAATGTGTTGAGAAATCCAAAATCCTTCATGCATGGTATGAAGACAGTATCGCTATAATCAAATGCTTAAAAAAAAATTTTTATAGCAGCACATTCCTATATTGATCTTCTTTTAATCTCTGATAGGGTGAACTTCTTTACTTGTCCTTCATTATTCTTTTTCAACTGATAAGAATTTTTCCATCGGTCTTACAGTCTTACAAATTAAAGTAAAATAATTAATATTTATGGCAGTCAGATTGCTCTTGTTTATAATCACCCCCGCAGAATCTGAAATAAAAACTTAATTAAAACCTGGAAAAAACTTTGTTAGTAAAGGACGATCTAACTGCCCCCCACCACCAAATTGCCCAACGTTTCGAGCCTGCTCCGGCTCCTCCTCAGGGACTGAGGAGTTCTATAACATTTTTCTGCACAATAGCATATGTTTCGCTTCCTTTAAAAGTTGATTTAAATCTGTACACTAAATGTGTTTTGTAATAGTCAGTATAGACTTAATTTTTCTTGAGTATAAATCCCTGTTATTTTAAGTATAAAGTTTGCAATAAAAGTTCAAGTACAAAAGCTATTTCTAAAACTTTAATTCAACTGTCACTCGTATTATTCAAACATATTATTTACTGATGCTGATATCACAGTGTTTATATGAAATGACAGCTGTGCATGTTTACATTGCTTGCGGAGTTTTGCATAGGTTAAAATCAGTTCTGTTACAATAAAGGAGTGAGTTGTGAGAGGCTGTCGTTGATAAGTCAGGTTGTTACGGTGCCAACTGTACGGTGAGTACTGTGATGTCGTCGAAAACCGGTCTGAAGGGGGTCAACTATGCTATTGCTATCTAGATACTCCCTGATTTGATCGTGAGCAATCTTTTCGAGTACCTTGGAGAGGAAACAGAGCAGCGCAATGGGTTGAAAGTCCGAAACTGTTGACGGAGCTATAGTCTTCTTAAGCGCAATTATCTGCGCCTGTTTCCAAGGCCTCGGAAAAGTGTCTTGAGCGAAGGAGGAGTTACAAATTCGCACAATGAAATCATCAATAACATGCAGAGCTTTCGCTATCACACTTTCAGGAACGCCGTCAGCCCCCCTTGCTTGTGAGGAGAAATGGGATATCGCAAGAACCACGTCATTAATAGTTACTGGTTTAAAAGAAAACCCCTCCTCTTTTGCCGATAGTATCGTGTCCATTGCATCTTCTAAATTTTCAAGGGGAAAGACGAAAATTCCTGCAAAGTGGTCGTTCAACTCTCCTGGTGTAAAGCCACGGAGATCCTCCTCCTTTCTCTTAGGCAAGAGGTCGAGATTGCGCATTTCCTTCCATATATCGTTGTTATCATTAAGAGCGTCAGAGAGATGTTTTTGCAGAAAGGAAACTCGCTTTTGAGTAATGCGCAAATCGACCTTACTGCTGAGCCGAAGAAACTCATTGAGAAGCGCCGCCCTCCCAGTACGCTTGTAGCGCCGATAAGCGGCATTACGCTTGTCGATGAGTTGCCTCAACCCAAATCCAAGCCAGGGAGCATACTTGTTATTGATACAAACTGTTTTTAGAGGAGCTAACTGATCTATTGCATGGTTTAAGTTTAAATTGAGGTTATTTAAAGCGTCCTTCAGATCCGAGATTCGATTGAGTTCATATTTGCCCAGCTACATTGAGACAGCAAATCGTTTAATGACGTTGGAGAGATATCTTTAAAATTCCTAAAAGAGAATGATTCTTTAGGCCGTGCTGGAACAGGAAAATTGGTGGTGATATCGATGATTGCATGTTTGCCGAAGCTGGGCAGGTATTCGTTCAGTATCAAGTCAATCCAGGTGTGAGTAGTAGGGGTCTTATGGTGAGTAGGTCCGTGTTCAGCTATATGAAGCGACAGTTCTTTAACAAGGTTCGTGATCATGATTGCGTCTGCTTCAGATGGGTCTGAAGGGAGGTCTGCATTAAGGTCGCCCATAATGAACTTAGGACCGTAGTCGCTACTTAGCTTACGGAGTTGATCGAAAAGATCCCACTTTTTCGAGAGAGAGAGAGAGAGAGACAGAGAGAGAGAGAGAGAGAGAGAGAGAGAAAAGAATGGAAAAACCGACGTAAGGCCAGCGGAGCAATTTTGGAGCAGACTACGACGAAGGTCCAAGCACAAGTATTTCATGGGCTCGCGAGTTTTTGGTACGGCAGCTGAGCGTCTGAGCGACGTCGCCTACTCCGCAACGCCCAAGTGAAGGACCTTCCTCGTCGCCCCGAGAGTGCCAGCCTATGCGCAGGAGGGGATCACCACGCCAACCGTAGTTCGGGCAGTCCGAATGACAGAGCCCGGTGGGCCCATCAGCCCCACCTCAAACGCCGCTACGGAACCACGTTCAGCCTCGTCGCGTCCAGGCGGACCAAGCCGCGACAACCGAAAGGACAGATGTCTGAGCGAAAGGGAGCGAAGACGTCTCTGGACGCTGATGACCGTCCGACAAGAAATCGCCGCGAGGAAGCTGCGGACGAAGACCAACAGCAGCGTTAGAGATGAAGAGAGCAGCCGAGCAGACGAAAGGAAACGGATGATATCGACGCCTACGTCAAAACCGGAGCGATAAACCCTGTAAACGCCGGCGGATCGCGGCATGTCCGTTCTCTACGGCGATTCGCGAGTTGATTGGCCCTTCTCTCTCAGTCTCTTCTACGTGCACCCGCGATTCCAGACGTCCAGCCCGAAAGGCATATCATCCGGCCGGCTCACTCGTTGCGGATCGCTATTCGGAGATGTCGCGTTCCCGATGCACGCGACGCTCATATGTATTCGCCGCCTTATGCAAGCGATAAGCGCGATGCTACGCGCATTTATGTAAGGCCCACGGGGCCATGTATATATATGAAGTATAAAACAATAAACTGAGATTTTACCTAATCTCTAGTCCGCGTTCTTTAGCATGCGCTTGCCCCCCTGAGATTCACCACACTTCGTGATCCACTTTCAGCGCAGCTTCGCGTCGATTCATCAATTAACACACGGCTGGTAAGATAGGCCGTGGCAGTTGCGATGACGCTACGCCGCGTCCCGCCTTCCGATCTGGGGAGAGTGCGTAGCTAGGAAAACGACGGTAGGTTTAGCCAGTTAACATTTGCGTGCGTGGCAGCTACGTTACAATACTAGTAAATACGCAAAGCAACGACAGAACGAAACATGTAATGCATATTTGGAAAAAACTTCTTTCTGTAGTACCAGTGCCGCCGATAGGTGGCTGCGCCTCGAGTGTCGCCGCTGACGCTCTAAGAGTTGGCTTCTTGAATGTATAAGTATAACAGCCTTCCGAGCGACCGAAGATCACGATTGCACACTTAACGACCCAATATCATATTTTAGTATATTTGAATTTTTCGGATTTTCATGAGTATTACCTGAATTACTAGAAAAAATGACAAAAATATGTGTAAGAAGGATCTTGAACATAAAAGCCGCAAAGAATATCATGAGACTGCTGATAAATATTACTGTCATAAATTTTATATAGCAGATCATCCTCCAAAGCCTAAGAAACCTAAAATAGGAGAGAGCAACATTGGTGATAAAGATTCAGAATCAAAAATCTTATTGGATTTCCCAACAGTGGCTTTAACTTCTACTAAATGCATTTTTGGTTGTGCATCGAGTCGTTTAAGGCAATTATCTATGAACGAGTGACTTAAAATATTTATGAAAACTAATGTATTCGTCAAGTATGGAGTACGCGCTTGTATTTCACATGGACAAGGAAGAGATTTTGAAATACCTGATACAATTACGACTAATAAACAAGGAATTTCTTTAAACACCTATCAAGTTATGTCTATTTTAAATTCATTTGAAAGTATAATTAATATAATATAAAAGAAAATATTGAATCATTTTTTGTTATGGATGAAAGGAAACTCATCTTTGAAACTGGACTCAATAAGTCGCAATTTGAATCAATCTTATGTTGACTACCAGCTGAAAGGGATTTAAAGGTCAAAGATTCTTCATTTGCATTAGGTATTTATTTATCTCGTCTTTGTCATGGCTATACTTCTGAGGAATTGACATGTAGATGGGATATAACTCGACAAACTGCTAGTAAATACAATAAAGTTATACGAGAAGCCCTAGTAAAAGGAGCACATAACTCATTAAATTTCGATTGTGATAGAAGTGTTCTAATCGAACATCAAACTGGTGACCGTCTGGAGCATCTATGTATTTTTTTCTCAAAATGAAAATCACTGTATTATAATGTATTATTAATGCGATATTTTTATAAGTATATAAGTATTATTAATGCGAATATTTTACCCTGATTTATACACTGATTTATAATGTTTATTACTGAGAATATTTCTACACATTTATAAAATAATTGTAAAATCTACATTTTCAGAATAAATTACCATTACTATTACTATTACTACTAAGGTTTACGCTCCCGCAACCAGGCTTGGGAGAGTTGACATGAAACGCCCCATATGCTTAATTATCTAATTATCAAGAATTTATAATTATAATGCTTATTTTCTAGTATAATTTACAATTATTTATTTACTTTCATTCATGACAAAATAGAAAATAAAATAGATTTATCATTAAATAAGGCTAGAATGCAAATGTAATATTCATATTATATATTATTGCAATGAATTTTGCGACGTGTGAGTGTGCGAGTATCGGCGCGCAAAGGGTTTTCGAACGGCGTTCGGCGACGCTTTTCGAGCGCAGCCCGTCACGAGCGCCGCAAGAGTGGTAGAGGAGAGAGAGAGCGGCGCTCTCTAATTACTTCTCCTCGGACCACCGCGGCGTACGCACGAGTGAGAGAAAGAAAACGTGTACGCGAGTGCTAGTGACGGTGCGCAAGAGAGCGAGAAGAGAGAGTGAGCCCACCGAGCTGATGAAAAGACGCGGGTGACACGGTTGCTGATGGGACTGCGGATCGAGAGCAGCAGTGCATCGTTAACCCCAGGAGTTCGAGAGTCGCGACCGGTGTGCGCAGGTAAGCGACTTGCGACCGTTGCTATCGGGGCTGAGAGAGAGAGAGAGAGAGAGAGAGAGAGAGAGAGAGAGAGAGAGAGAGAGAGAGAGAGAGAGAGAGAGAGAGAGAGAGAGAGAGAGAGAGAGAGAGAGAGAGAGAGAGAGAGAGAGAGAGAGAGAGAGAGAGAGAGAGAGAGAGAGAGAGAGAGAGAGAGAGAGAGAGAGAGAGAGAGAGAGAGAGAGGTGTGTGTCACGGCCGGAGAGTGCGGGACTCCGCTGACATAGTGGCATTGGTGGTGGTATCTTTCCCAGCGGGGAAGGACGGAAGAGGCGGAAATAAACCCAGCGGCAGCGGCCGCGTCGAGGCTTAGTGCGTGCGAATGCGAAGTGGTGGTCGCCCTCGTTCCAGAGACGGCCGAACGTGGACTCCCCCGCGAATAGTGAAGAAGAGTCTCGTAGCTGGTACGGCGAGAACGTGTAGCTGTGGTTGCGCACGCCTCGTGCCTTAGAAATTCGGCGCGCGCTAGTTGAGAGAGAGACAAACCACGCACGGTGTATCGGGACGCTTGGAGTAATTGTCGTGCGAGAGATACCGTGTCGTAAATGGCGGCCCGATGTGGGGCAAGGTTCTAAAGAAAAGTGTGTGAATGTTAATGTAAGTGCGCGAAGGAATCAGTACGCACTTTACTGAAAAGCGTTCTCCCTCCCACCCCTTCTCTGCGCAACGAATTAAATAGTAATGGGTGTTCGTGTCTCGGTCCGGAAGCTACCTTGCGCGACTGGCGTTTGAGAGCGGTGCTGAGGGGCCCGGAGCCAGAGAATACGCGGAGGATATCGCGCTCAGGGATGCGAATTCCGAAGTAACGCCGTGCGAGGAGATTGAGCATGAACAGGTGACCGCGCGTGATAGTGGCCACAGAGAGAGAGAGAGATGGCGACGCGCGACCACGGCATCGTTGAGCGGCGAGGACGGACCGCCGTGAGTCAATGCTGTGCCCAGTAAGCATGTGCAAATCCATGCACCACCCACTTCCACAACAACCGTGAGTGCGCCGATAACGATGGTAGCGAATAGCGCAATGATGAGAGCGACGATGGTTACGCCATCCTGCGGTACAAGGCCGACAGTTGGAGTAACTCGCGCGCTTTCCGCGATGCAGCACGTACCGAATGTAATTCTTTCGCTCGCCAGAAATACGCGCGCCCATAAACGGACTGAATCGCTGGGAGTATTACTCGGAGCGTTACGTGCGAGGCGTGGATGGCGAGAGGGGTGGTATAGTTTTGCCGAGGCAGGAGTCAATACCGATCTAGCAAGCACCGTGGAGCGATGCGCGTCAGCGCTGATATACGTCCGCGCAGAATTATGACGAGATGACTGAGCGGTCACTTCGCGAAGTGACTGAGACACCATCGAGCGAGGGTGAGGGAAATAGTAGCGAGGGTGATGACAGCGAAGTTCTTGAGGAGTTAAAGAGGCAGGGTCGTCAGTGGCGTGCAGACGAGAAAGCACGCGCGAGTGAGGGTGAACGTAGAGCCAGAGAGCAGGCGGAATTGGCGAAAAGGAAGAGTGCGCGCAGGGCATCGGATAGAGTGCACGTGAATCCCATCCCCCGTGGTGACGTGCTCGTAGATTGCGAGAGGATCGGAGGACGAAAGCGATATGACAGATTGGGAATTAGTGCGTAAAAACAAGCGTAGAGAGAGAAAGGATAAAGCGTAAGCGCGCGAGTATAATGATACGAAGGAGGAGTCTTCGTCAAGGTCAAGCGATGATTCCGTGCATGTGTCTAAGCGTAGGCAAAACTAGCGCTGTAGAGATGGTAAGAAGACGAAGACGCGGGGGCGAGATATACTACACGCGACATCATCGGAGGGAGAGTCGGAGCGCGGCGAGCGAAGGTCATGTAGACACCGCACAGACGATGATGGGATTCGCGTAGTTGGAATTTAAAGTTTAATGGTAGAGCGTCTAAGAAAGCGGCGGAGAAATTTCTTCATCAGTTGAGTGGCTGTAAAGCGGGTAATCATCTTAGTGATACCGGTATGTTAGGCGCGCTACCATGAGTTTTTGCGGGCGAAGCAGCGACGTGGTTTAGGTTAGAAAAGGCGCGTATTAATTCATGGAAGTCGTTAGCAAAAGCGTTCAAACGGAGATTTATCGAAAAATATGATAGGCAGGATCTTCTTGACGATTTGCGCCGGCGAACGCAAGGCAAAAGGGAATCTGCAGAGAGTTATGTTGAGAATTTCCGATTAATAGTATCGCATTATAAGCGGCCGCCGAGCGAGGACAGTCAAGTTCATCGCGCGTACCAAAATCTCTTGCCAGAGTATCACCGCACGATGATGGATGAAGTAGTTGAGATGTTGGATGATATAGTCAAATGCGGTCGGTGGTTTGAGCGTCATAAGGAGATTGAAGGTCGATATGTACCTCCTCCGCCTGCTGAGAAGATGCGTATACAGAGCGCTGCATTTACGGTTTCGCCGAGCACGTCGAAAGCGCGAGTGGCAGCCACGGGAGAAGAGAGCGCGCCGGTATATTTGACTAAATCAAAGCATAAAAGCAAAAAGCAAGATGGGCAGGGAAGTGCGAGTGAGGCCAGTGTAGATGCAGCTGAGCTAATGGCAGCGCAGTCATCCCAGCCGGTGGTGTTATTCAGCTTTTCTTTATTTCTATACTAAGAAATAATCCATATCAAATAATAAAATATGCGTCTTTAATATTTCAATTTGCTTAATTTTGCTCAGCCCTTCATTTATTTGCGCATATCAAAATTTTGTCTTGAAAGCAAAAAACGCTAATAACACGTTCTATTTTTTTACTGTTATTGTTTTCAATGTTTGCACTATTTAAATATTGAGCAATTATGAGCAAATTAAATGACATTTAGCACAATTTTTTTCTTTTCTGTTGATTATTTCTTTAGTAAAAACCGAAGAAATCGACTCGGCTGGGGTAGCGACGCTGGTAATGGCAGTGCAGCAGGGACCTGTGAAAGCGAATGCGACCCGCAGCGAGCAAGGCGCGACGTACGTGGAGGTAACGCGGGAAAACGAGCGAAGCGGTAACAACGCGTATGCGTCAGGGAATATGAAGCCTACTCGTCAGTCTGGGCCGAGGGAGAATAGACAAGCGTACGAGCAGCGTAAACAGAGTAACCAGATGAGCGGACAACCGAATAGACAGGAGTATCACGATAAGCCGAACTCAAAACGCGAAGATCGTAGGTCAAAAATTCCGTTTGTAGGTCCGCGTTTTACGTGTCAGGGAGTAAGGCACCGTGCATCAGTGTACCCGAATGTTGTGTGCTACTGGTGTAGACAGAGAGGACACGTAGCGCGTGAATGTCCGCAAAGAGCGAATTTGGCATGTACTAAATGTAGATCGCCAGGAGTTACAGCGCAAACGTGTTCGCGCTATGCACCCATAATGCCGCCACCAGGAAACGCACAGGGCGCGGGGTCAAAGTAAACCACGCTCCCCGCGCTGGTAAATTCTCGATAGCGACGGCGACATTTTAGGGATTGACATAGTGGGTTTATTAAGCACCTTAGAAGGGAGTGAGGCTGCGAAACCTGTTGAAACCTATTGATGTGGGAGCGGGGCATACTAATAAGAGCGAGAGTACTAGGAATGCTGAGTGCATGCATGAGGATAAGCAAGACAAGTTGGGCGATGATTCACGCAAAGATCAGCAGCGAAGCGAGGACGCTGATGCGGTAGTATTAGAAGAAGTGAGTTTAGAGAATAAAGTGCGAATAGGCGAAGAGTCGATGATAGCGAACGGAGTCAGTCTGAAAGCGCGGCGTGCGAGCCGCGAGAACGCGAAGCAGTACTGCCGGAGCTGAGCGGCGCGGCGCGAGCGAAACGGAGCAAGCAGCACCATGCTTAGACTATGACAATTTCGACCCCGAGTTAGATAAGCAGTTTAAACTCACCGCGGAGGAATTGATGCAGGAGCTGCGTAAGGAGTGCGAGATAAGATCATGAGAAGTAGCCGAGAGTAGCGAGAATCTTGGTGAGAACGTCGAAAATGAACAGAGGGACGATAGTGGTGTCGCGGGTATGAGAGTAGATAATCGGTAATATTTAAAGGTCGTGTTAGGCGGCCAAGAGTATAAAGGGTTGTTCGATCCGGGAGCTACTTTATCACTTGCAGGGCCGTGCATGGCTGAGATAGTTAAAGGTCGATCAAAAGCGTATGATTCGGTAATCAGATCGGTTAAAGGGGCTAGCCTGAAAAATAGATTTTACTATAATTAGTCAGGTAATTATTTTTTTAAATCTATATAGGAAACCAACTTTATACCGCAAAAAAATACATAGGAAACAACATTTTAGCACATCCCTGGCTTCTCTTTTTTGATGTATTGTATAAGTCTGTAATAACCACTAAATTGAAGCATCAATTTTTGTATAATACCTCAGGGAACGTAGCGCTGGTCTGAAACACTTTAACCAAATAAATGAGAGAGTGAGGAAAATCTTGTTTATATATAGAAGCGTCCGCCAGAAACCAGTCAGCGGGCATGCACGACGTATTTTTCGTGCAAAACACGCTCTGTTCAACTCGCTCGTAATCGTATTCTGAGTCTCTCAGAAAAAACAAAATACATATATCGATAGATTTTTTCCTGCTCTTTCGAATGGTGCTATTGTTTTTTCTCCGAAACTCTTTCTTCTGATCGAAAATTCGAGTTGAAAGTTCACATCCGTTTTTCTCAAAGTATATCATGTTTTTTTTCAAAATTTTGACGAGGATATCGCGAGCATGGGCGATCCTCGTATAGTCAGACTCTCTCCGCCTAGGCCGTTGCTCTCGCGCACTTACAAAGTAGCTGAGTCTACATATGCTTGTGCTTGTATGTAAGGTGCGGCGACGGCAACAGCGGAGAAGCAAGCCGCGAGCCACGACAGCGAGCAGCGAGAGAGGAGAGAGAGAGAGCCAGCCAGCCTGCCAATCAGCCCAGGGACGACGCTTCGGGCCTGCCTCCCAAATGAGGGGAATGCCGGAGACAGGAAATCGTCAACCGTCGTCGGCGTTTGGAGCGCAACGGCCACAGGCAGCGGCAGCGGCAGCTGGCAAAAGGGCCGCCATAGTTGCCAAGTTCTGTTGATTCTCGAGTGTGTTTGTTTGGGCACGCGAATTAGAAAGTTTAAATGTTAGCTATAAATTTCAGTTTTAATGTTATTCTGATGTCTAAGTGTTAATTTGATTTTAATGTATTAAGTACGCTCTGATAAGATGCTGCCAAAGCAAAATTTTATCAATTTTAGTTCGGAGTGAGAGATAGAGAGTGGATAAACATGTGCATGCGATGATACGATTTTATTGATTTTAATTAAGTTATGGATTAGTGTTAATGTATTTTGTGCTGTTTGTGTTGTGCTAGCTAAAGCTAGCTTTGTGAGCGTCGCGTTGTGGCCAGTACACACGTAGTGTGGGAAGCACGCGAGGATGGTGAGCGACGTCGCAAGAACGCATCGGTTGAGAGATCGCTGCACGCGTGGCGCCCAAGCGGGCTTTGCGTGTCTTCGCCGGGTGAAGCGGCGAGGTGTGTGAAATTGTCAGATGAAAAGCCTTGCACGTGGGGAAATTCGTCGATTTCGGAATGAATTTGGGTAATTCGAAGATCGCGGTTTTCGTGTGGTGATTGGGTGTAAATTCTCGGAGGACAGGAGACTCAGAAGTGTGGGAGATATGGAGATGCGCGCTATTACGAACGAGGCTAGAGGGGCTGAATCGTCCAGCGACAGGGTCGCGTAGCGAGGTGACTCGCTTGCATCCTTAGGGGCGCGATCGAGAGTCATATAGAGAATCGTCAGCGATGTTTGAGAGACCAGATCCTCGAGCTCCGTAAGCATACGATGAGCGTGAAATTGCAGCTAGCGAACCGGGCGCCGCTTTCTGCGGCATGATAAAAGGGAGGACCGCGCCGCACGCTGATATGGAGCAGCACAGCTGGTTAATGCTGTAAAAGCGCAGTGTGGAAGTCCTTAAAGCCATCCCGTGCGCATTTGCAGACCGCGCGCTGCAATGATTACGTTCGGTTGCTCGTAGGACCGGAATTATTGGATCCGCAGGTGGAGTGAGAGCTGACAAACTGAGTCGATGTAGGTATGGCAATTGCAACCGTGCTCAGAGGCGCGAAGTTTAACAAGCAAATTTTAACGCTGGTTGAATTCCGAAGCACCCGCGCCTTCGCCAACAAGCGGGTTCAATGCCAGTACAGCGGAAGGATATGACATTGACAGCGCAACTCAAGGTTGGGAGGATTAGTTAGATCGGAGCAAGAAAGGTTCCGTGAAGTTCCTGAGCCGGAGGTAAGAGGGGGAATCGTGCGCGAGTCAAGGCGCGTCGAAGTTGAAGAAAGAAATGGTAAAGTAATTTTGCGAGTTATGAGATGAGTAATGCGGGTGACGCGGTAGTTGAGACGACGCGTTTGCACCGCGAATGTCCTGGGACACTAGAGAGGCGTGACAGCGGCTACGGACTGGAAGCGAGAGAGGCTTGTTCAGTGCTACGTCACTGGTCGCGCATTGAGTGTCACTGGCTTAGTCGGTAGCGTTTCAGCCAAGGGGCGTGAGCGTGCCACAGCTACGGGACAGCTGACGGGAAATAAGGTGGGTAGAGGTGAGGATGTCGAGATATCTCCAGCCCAGGTGTGGTGGAAGTGATGGCATCGAGATACCTAAGACTTAGGTGTTCCGAGTGATCATGGTTTTGAGTCGATTGGTCTCGACGACGTTCAGGTATTTATCGTATAGTATGCGCTGGAACGTCGGAGATCAGTCGAATAAAGAGCCATCAGGGCTGCGGAGAGCCCTAATGTGTTGAGAGTTGAAGCTCCACTGGGCTACGGCAGGCGGTCAAACCGACGCCGAGCCTAGCGTTGGAGATACGCCGTTTGAGTCTCGGCAGAGAGGATCTGTCGATCTTTTTCGATGGGGGAAGAAGCCAGTCGGAAGCGACTGGATGGATAAGCCCCAAGCGGCAGCTGATAGGAGTTCTGAAGGGATTGGAGTGACTGAATGGCTCAAACGCGAAAAACAAAAATTTTTCGAGTTTGCACTCACTGCCAGGACTCTAACCGCAGACAACACCAGCTGTGCCGCTGCGCATGAGTGTAGAAGGTGTAAGTAAAAGAAGACGGAGAGTGACTCGTTTGTATAAGACTGAGCCCTCCGTCAATCAGCAAGCTCACTACCTGCGGTCTGAGCTGGAGGATGCAAGGTGCGAGATGGCGAGGCGTCAGTGACGATGCATTGCAAGAGTATGACTGTGATATAATGTACCGTCTGAGTGTGTAATTGTGGTGAAGGTAAAGGGAATTGGCAACTGCAGCAGCGTATGGCAATTGGAACGTCCGAGTGTTCCACCTGCGTGATGTAAGACAGTAAATTAATCTGATTGTTTAAATTCTGAAAAAAATTTTCTGACCTGGATTAAAGGTGTTTCTGATGTATTTTGATGCGCTGAACTCATTTCTGAAGCTTTTTAAATTCTATTACTTACCGATATTGCCAGAACCGTGAAAAATAACTTAAAAAAAGCGAAAAATCGAGAAAATTTTAAAAATTCGGGAAACAAAAAACTAGAAATCATGAATAGTACAAAATCTGGAACTAATTTTGCTCGCATACTTTTCTCTCTGGTAGCGAACACTTTTCTCTTCAAATGTCCTATGCAATGGGTATCTTTTTCTCTTTTTTGTATTCTGATTTGTTTCTCTCTGAAACGTCCAACAGAAATCTGCCATCATGTTAACATCCCATCCGGCTTGGTATCGGTTTTCCATTTTACTTTGTCCTGATAAATCGTTCTTCTTGTTCTTCGCTGAAGTCTCCGAGGTTTTCAGGAAAGCAATCAAGATAAGAGTGCAGAAAGTGCAGTTTGAGAATCATCAAGCAGCCTAACTCTTTAAAATTTGTCAACAAGTCTTCAACCAAATTCTGGTAGTCATTACTCTTCTCATTTCCTAAGAACTTCTGAGAGACGTTTTTGAAACTTTGCCATGCCGCTTTTCGGTGTAATTCATGTGGTTCGAGAAATTTTTGTCTTGGAAAAGAGTGCAAATTTGCGGGCCGTCGAAAATACCTTCCTTCAATTTTGCATCACTTATCGCTGGAAGCTTTTCTCCTAAATATTCGAAACAATCACCATCTTTGTTTAGAACTTTGATAAATTGCTTCATAAGACTAAACTTGATATGAAGAGGTGGTAGCAGAATATTTGAAGGATCAACAAACGGGCTGTGGATGATGTTTCTCGTCCCTGGATGAAACTCCGTTCTCTTTTGCCATTCCTTCTGTTCGTAGTGATTTTTTCTGTCTCTGTTATCCCGCAGACATAAGAAACAGGGATTTCTTGTAAAACCTGATTGCTGGCCTAGAATCAGGGTTGAAACTTTTAGATCACCGCAAACTTTCCATTGATGTTCCCAGTAGTTTATTTTCTTCAAAACTGCCTGCAAATTCTCGTAAGTCTCTTTCAGTTTCGTTGAGTGAGCTATCGCAATAGGTGCATATGTGTTCCCGTTATGAAGCAGCACAGCTTTGAGACTTTGTTTTGAAGAATCAATGAAAAGTCTCTACTCTTTATCCTTGTAGGGCTTAATCGGACTCCAGATTCCGATTCAGTGCGAAAAAATACATGAAGATAGGTGAGTCTGGTCAAAAGTACAGACCACTTTTTTTTTGTGTGCCGATGTTATTACTCGAATATAATTGTTTTCACTAATGTAAAATGGATACAACTTGTATGTAATGTACAAGTCCAAAAATAATATTTTAAACATTAATATAAATATAAAAAATAAATAATATAATTTATGGACGGTATTTTTGACAAAAATAAAAATTTGAATTTAAAACTTATAGCAGTTAAGTTGGCACCTTAACAACCTGACTTATCACCGACAGCCTCTCACAGCTCACT
This sequence comes from Torymus aiolomorphi, assembly GCA_036365515.1. Classification (NCBI taxonomy): domain Eukaryota; kingdom Metazoa; phylum Arthropoda; class Insecta; order Hymenoptera; family Torymidae; genus Torymus; species Torymus aiolomorphi. The sequence continues at coordinate 17,274,072 of CM070874.1, forward strand.
CCTTTATTGTAACAAAGCTGATTTTAACCTATGTAAAAGTCCGCAAGCAATGTAAACATGCACAGCTGTCATTTCATATAAACACTGTGATATCAGCATCAGCACCTTTTTTTTACAAAGTGTTGTTCTTAGTTTTCATTGCTTCCAACGGATTTGGGAGTAAACATTTAATGTATTAGAAATAGATTTTTAGTACTTGAACTGTTATTGACAACTTTATACTTAAAATACCAGGGATTGATACTAAAGAAAAATTAAGTCTATACTGACTATTACAAAAAAACATTTAGTGTACAAATTTAAATTAACTTTTAAAGGAAGCGAAAGATATGCTATTGTGGAGAAAAACATTATGGAACCTTCGCTTCTTCCAGAAAGCTACCATTATCAACCATCGTCTGAATCTCGCTATAATATAATTGACATTTTATTTTCTGAAGTCAAAACAGTTGTGCACTGCAATAAATATATATCAGTTATATTCTCTTTATTAAATAATAATATTATATCTGAAAAAGAATAATGGAGGACAAGTAAAGAAGTTCACCCTATCAGACATTAAAAGAAGATCAATATAGGAGTGTTGCTGCTATAAATATTTTTTTAAGCATTTGGCTATGGCGATACTAGCTTCATAACATGCATGAAGGATTTTGGATTTCTCAACACATTCTTTATTTACCTCAGTATATAAGAATCTAATATATGTGATAAAGATTATTAACATGCGGATTTAAAAGCACCAAAGGATCTACATGTTAAAGCACTTAACAAACTTGACTGACTGATGTGGATATGACTGTTACGCATCTCATAGTTACAAGTCTGATGGACCGTATACTGAGGTACCAGGATATTTGTTCTAAATGTAAAACCTTTTGAACTAAAAACAATACTTTTTTGTATTTCAGGGCAGAGATGGAGTTAAGAAATAAAGAAGTATTTTAAAGCGGTTTTACATAATGTAAAATTTTGGGCTCTGCCGTCGACATCAGATTCAGGAACTGCATATATTTTAATGGGAGAGGTCCTAAAATTTTGGCAATTTATAGGTGTATTGACTGAAGAGTTGTACATATCCAATTTATTTAATTAAATAATTTTTGATCGTAAACAATTATTTAATCAAATAAATTGGGTACATACAACTCTTCAGTCAATAGTCATATAAAATAACAACATTTTAGGACCTTTCCCATTAAAATATATGCGGTTCCTGAATCTGGAGTCGATGGCAGAGCAAAAATTTTGAAATGGCCATATATTTGGTTGAAATCGATCAAAATTTTTTTTTTTTGGGTCTAATTTTATCATAAATTGAATATATTTTTATGATATTACTTCTACATATTTCTAATTATGAAATTTTTTTTTTCATTTCATTTTATGAGGAAAATTTAAAATGTGTCTGACCCTCTTAATGCACCTATTTATGACGTAATTCGAATTATATTTATGTATGAATATGAAATATTTTTTACACGCAAGAATAATTGAAATATTTAAATTATAAATAAAAACAAACCGTTCTCAATAAATTGCAATTTCAAAAAACTGTTCAAAAAATTTTGAAAGTTTTCAATCTTAAACATCTTTGAAAATAATCGATCAAACATGATCAAAAATTTCATACATATTGCCCATCTCAAATGCAAATTCTTTCATTAAATTTTAAGTAAATTAAGTAAATTTTAGTCTAGTTATGCAACGACAAATAAAAATCACTTATTTTTAAATTATTTTTTTATAAAAAAATAATCAATAAAAAAACATGAAAATTTAGAAATTTGTAGTACTCAATATTCTTTTTAACCAAAAAAATATTCATGTCAATATCTTTTTTCAATGTCGAAATATAACCTATTTTCAAAAATTGACCTTTTTTTATAACTTATGAGTTATAGTTATCGACTTTTTTTTTAAATGTAGAGAATTTTATTCTGCATAAAGTGCATTCATAATAAATTAAGAATATTAGTTCTAAATATTTAAAAATACGAAAATAATTTACAATTTTGAAAAATGGCTATAAAAAAGGAAACGCACACCCACACCCACACCCACACCCACACCCACACACACACGCACGCACCCACCCACCCACCCACACAACCACCTACCCACACACCTACACACATGCACCCACACACACCCACACACCCACACCCACATCCATACGGTCATTTTCTAAAAATAGTGTATTTCGATTCCAAATGTGCTAAACAACATTCCTAACACATTTTGTCCAAAACTTCTTTTTTACTATCACAAAGCTTCCTCTAGGAGGAAGCAATTATTTAGGTTAATTTGAATAAAAATAATTTTTTTTTATATATGATTCGTGTTTTAACTTATTATTTTAATTTAACATTTCATAGCAGAAAAATTTGAAAATTATTGTTTAAACAAATGAATTTTGCAATTCTGTCAACTGCTTTGTTATTAGCGATCCGAAAACCACATAAAAATCTTTTCAGCTTGTTTGGGTAACAGCCCAGCTTCTTCTGATCATTAAAAAAAAAGTAAATTTACAATTTTTCCTTAAAGTACTTATTATAACCTTCATTTTAAGAGTATCCCCATCCCAATCGGTCAGTTCCAAAAGAAGATATTTTATTTTGTCCAGACATGTTCATTTGTGCCCACTGTGCGACGCTTCGGACCTGCCGCCCAAAGGAGGGGAACGCCGTAGGCGTTCATTGTCACTCGTCAGCGTTTGGAGCGTGACGGCCACAGGCAGCGGCAGCGGCAACAGGCAAGGGCGCCGCCATTTCCGTCATCGGCAGTAGCAGCGGCTATCGACGCCGTCGGCGCATGAGGCGCGACGGCGTAAGCAACAACAGCGGGCAAGGGCAACGTCGGCGAAGAAGATATAGGCTCTCTCCCATGGCTTGTCGACCATGGGTTCGCGTTAAGAGGCGAGCGCGCCTGGGTTCGAAAGAATCCGCGTAGCTCACGCGAGTTGAGTCGCGTTGCTTCCGTTCAACGTTGAGCGCGGTCTCCTCGCAAAGTCGAGAGTAGAGGTGAACGGCTCTTGGTTATGAGGCGTGCCATGTTGACGCGCATAGAGTGTGCTCGTGCAAGAGTTTAGATGAAGTAATAATCTGCAATAAAGAGTCTGGTGATTATTAAAGGTGAATGGAGAGTTGTCATTCACGAGTAAATACTCCCACACACACATCCTTTCGCACAGGGGACGGCTATCGACCGTCCCTGCGGCAGGCGGAACTTCGGTCTCCGGTTCCTGCTAAAATAAATAAGTTGTAGCGAGATATCAGGGATGGTCGAGATACAACGTTACAAGATGCATATCACCATTCGAAAGTACAAGTCTTAAGCTACCCGAAATTTTCAAATTGGAAAAATGAAGGGCTCAATAGTAACAAGATTAAAAAGACAGCGGTGAATGACCGCGCGAGCTCTTCGCGCTAGCTCGAACGCGCCGCATACTCGGGCTTGGTATAACGAGCTCGTAATCGTATTTTGAGTCTCTCAGAAAAAAACAAGAAACATACAACAATAGATGTTTTCCTGCTCTTTTCAATAGTGCTATTCTTTTTACTCCCAAACACTTTGGAGTGGAAAGTTCAGAAGCATTTCTCTTAAAGTATAACATGTTGTTCTTCAAAATGCATAGTTCATTCGAAAGTACAAGTTGTAAGCTACAAAACCCTAAATTTTCAAGTTGGAGAAACGTAGAGCTCAAAGGTAATAAGATTAAAAGACAGCGGCGAGCGGCTGCGCAAGCTTTTTGCGCTGGGCCCGTGCGTGCTTTTATAATCGTAGTGCATATTTTCGTTTTTTCCTATTTAAAAGCATTACACAATGTTTATCAGTGAATCATATATTACGTTTTAAATAGATTAATTTTTTATTTATTTCTCAATTCTTTTATTTTTATTTGCGATTATTTTTATTGAAGTTTTCACGATACTCATGTTTTTCTTAATTCGAGTTGTAGAGGGTACGGCTTTTTTAACTGGCGGATATAATTGAGAATTTTCGGATGTTGAAAATCGTTTTAGTTCTAACCTGTTAGTGTCAGCTGATAATCTAACATAGTGAAACGGTTGTGTTTCAGGCTACTGTTTTAGTCTTAATTTATCCGTAGCCTAAACATGTTCATTTTTTGATGAAAAAAGCACAAAATATTTTCAAAGTATTTATTCGCCCACTGTCAAAGATCTTGCGGCGTCAATATATAATTATCGGATACTTTTCGCAAACTTGCTCGCCTAGCATTACATTTTATAGAAGCACCGATTCCATCGCATGCATTTTTTCCGTGAGCAGTCGCATGAAAGTTCCACTCAGCATCAACGGAAAAATCTTCATAATGATGAAGAAAATTCTGAAAATTGTGTTTATTTTTAAAATGTTGTACAGCTCCATCAGTAAAGTAAATGATTTTTTTCATCGAAATCAAAACATGTTTTAAGGTAATCGATTATAATTTCTAGAATTAGGTAAACCGACACAGTATCATGAATTAAGATGTCTGAAAAAACCGCCATGCTTTTTTATTCAATTTTAGAATCTGAACTTTTGTAGTAAATAACTATTGTTGCCAAACTACATTAATTATTATTATAGTGGATTGATTGTGCAGCATCTTGTGCAATGAACGCATGGTTTTCCGAAAAATCTAGGGAAATTAAAAATTCTCCTTTGGTTATGGATTCTCTTAAGATTTGAAAATAAGATGACTGCTGTTTGGAAATGAAAAAATGAGTTTTGAGTTTATGTAAATAGGAAAATGATATCAGTAAATAAAGAACTAGAAACAATTTCAGTTTGTAATGTTGATCTATCAGTAGTTTTCCACATTTGAAATTTTATTTCATTAACCCGAGACCTCTCAAGAAATAGTTCAAGTTCCGTTTTTAGAGGTTTAATACCAGGACAATTTTGACACATATTTAAGTATCATTTTGCTGTTGGTGTTTTACAAACTATTTCAGCTATACAATCTTTGTAAGTATCCATTTTATCAAAAGAAACTCCTGAATTTTTTAAACCAGCTAAGAGGAGTTTGACGTTTTGATGATAAACGCACACACACGCTGAATGCGTACCATTAGCACCAGCTAAAACATTGTGTTTTAGCTAGTGCTAGTGGTGCAATATTCAGGACGACATTCGGCAAATTTAGTGAATCCTATTTTTGATTCGGGATACTGTTGTTTATACTTTAAATATAACTCTCTAAGATTGTACAAAACAAGACGTGTCTGGACATAGGTCTTTGTGCCATCATTATTTTTTATACACTTATTATCTTTATAACTTGGCATGATTCTATTATTATCGTCATTTTAGAAAAGTTTTACTTGGTTTACAGTATCACATGATATTTTTCGGTTTCCCCAAGCCAACGGGATGAATTAGAAAAATTAGCAACTTTACGAGATCTCCAGTTTTTTTGGGAGTAATTTTAAAAGCAACATTTTTTCATTTTTTGACAAATTTTCATCGTTAAACAATTTCTGTAAATTAGAAATAATTTCTCTAGATTCTTCCATTGACACTACATTTTCTTTCTCAATTTTCGCATCAAATTTTAATCGACAAGAATCACATATTTTATCTTTATCTTGTATGTTCGAAAAACGAGCTTTCATTTTTTCAGAAACAAACCTCAGTTCAGGTGAATGCTTTGCTTCATCAAAAGGGTTACAACAGCGACTGAAAATCGTTGACATTTTAAAGTTCTTTTTATTATGAAAATAATAAATATTGAGGAAGAAAACATTTTCAGTGAGTGATAAATGCCTTCCAAGGAGCTTTTTTAAGTATTGGGAGCAACTCTGTGGTCTCAGTCCCTCTAGTGGCAGAAATGATAACACGTGAAAGTGCAACGATTAATGTATAATAGATATTATACATGCATACAGAGGCGCGTCCAAGCGCAGAACAGACTTCACGCGGCCGCTCGCCGCTGTCTTTTTAATCTTATTACTTTTGAGCTCTACATTTCTCCAATTTGAAAATTTAGGGTTTAATAGCTTATAACTTGTACTTTTGAATGGTGCTATGCATTTTGAAGAACAACATGTTATACTTTAAGAAAAATGGTTCTGAACTTTCCACTCGAATTTCCGACCACAAGAAAGTGTTTGGGAGTAAAAAGAATAGCACCGTTGGAAAGAGCAGGAAAAAATTTACTAATATATGTCTCTTGTTTTTTTTTTCTGAGAGACTTAAAATACGATTACGAGCTCATTATACTAAGCCCGTGCGTGCGGCAGTCCAAGTGCAGTGCGAAGAGCTCGCGCGGCAACTTTTATTTATTTATTTATTTATTTATCCAGAGTACATTATAGAAGTACATTACATTGTAGTAACCCTGCAGAGAAAAATAAATTTCCTGTTTGCAGGTCCGGAGTATAGATATACTTAAAACTAAAATTAATACTAATTCTTAAAACTATGAAATATTTTTTAACATCATAATAGACTTTCTAAAAACAGTAATATGTATATATACTATATGCAATTATCTAAATTTTCGAATTGAATTACTATAATGAAACTTATAGTATCAAGTCGTTTTCATGGAATATTCAACTCGTTTTCAATAAATATTTTTGACAATCCATTCTTTTATTTTTTTTATTTTGTACCTCGTGAGTCTTTTGTCTATATCTAGAGTTTTGAGCTCGTTTGGTAGTAAATTGAAAGTCTTTATTGCAGTTATATGATTGTTTTTTTCGCTTACTCTTTTGTCAATTTTTGGTAATAATATAACTTTATTTCTTGTCTTACTATTTGAGTTTGTGAATATATTTTTCATTTCGTTGTAATGATATTTTAAGCAGTCCCATGTAAATAGTTGCTTAATATTCATAGGTTTATTTTGCTCAAAAGTGTTTTTGAAAACTAGTTTAAGTAGTCTGTTTTGTATATTTTGAAGTAAATGTTGATTGTTTTTATATACACCTCCCCAGCCAATTATCCCATAATTAATAACACTGTGAAAAAACGCATAGTAAATAACCTTTAACGTACTTATTTGCATAAATTTATTAATTTTGTAGAAGATGAAATTTAAATAACTTGTTTTTTTGATTAGGTAGTTAATATGTTCATGCCATTTTAGATTATAATCAAAATTAACTCCTAAATATTTACACGAGTCAACTCTCTTTATTTTTTCTTTGTTAATATTTACATCTAAATTTTTTGGTACACTGTCACAGTAATTCCCGAAAGTTATGTACCCAGTTTTACTTATGTTTAATGTTAGTTTATTCAATGCGAGCCATATAGCTACTTTTTCAAGATATCGATTCATTTCACTTTCAACTTCTTTCCAGGTTTTACCTGACGATATAACTGCTGTATCATCAGCATATGATAAAATTGAGTTTTCTGGCATTGTTATCAGTAAATCATTTATATATAATATAAAAAGTAATGGCCCAAGAATTGTTCCTTGTGGCACTCTCACCGTTATTGTTATCTGTTCACTCTCACTTTGATCAATTTTTACTTTCTGCTTCCTATTTGTTAAGTAGCTTTGCATTAATTTATAAGCATTACCTCTTATCCCGTGTGCTTGCAACTTATGTAGAAGTATATTATGATCAACTGTATCAAAGGCTTTTGCTAGATCTAGAAATGCGACTATAATGGGCTTACTCTTATCTACGTTCTCATAGATCCTCTTTGTAATACAGCTTAGAGCATCTCTGGTTCCTTTGTTTTTAATAAAACCAAACTGTTTTTCGCTTAATATTTTATGTTTGTTAATAAAATCAAAAATTCTTTCGTAGATTACTTTTTCAAAGATTTTTGCTATATTCGATATTAATGATATAGGTCTGTAGTTATTAACTTTTAATTTTTTCCCTGATTTGTAAATTGGTACCACTTCAGCTGCTTTTAGCGCATCCGGCCATATTGACTTTTCAATACATTTATTGATGATATGTACCAAAGGATCTGCTATAAGATCAGATATTGTTTTGACTGTCTTTGCATTTATTTTGTCAACTCCACCATTCTTCATTTTCAAATTTTCAATTATTTTTTTAATTTCAATTTCGTTTGTAGGATGTAGGAAAATTGTATTTAAGTTTCTTGGTGGTAGTTGAATAAATTTGTTACTTGGGGCAGTAATTTTGTCACTCATTTCTTTGCCCATTTTGCCATAATAGTCATTCATTATGTTCGCAATTTCGGATGGGATTTTTACTATCTCCTCTTTTTCATCATATATTTCACTTATATTATTATCTTTTTTACTTTTGTTACCCAGTTTGGAATTTATAATTTTCCATAGTTGTCTTGGATTACCTGAGTTTTTCTCTATAAGATCCTTCTCGTATTTAATTTTGGCATCTTTTATAACTTTGTTTAGACATTTAACATAGTTTTTATATTCACTTTGTAATCTTTCTGTTAGAACGTTCTTAAGCCGCTGCCGCACTCGCCATCTCATATCTACTCTAGCGCCCCCTTTAGATACTGAGAACGGCTCTGTGCGGAGGGCCAGTCAGTCCTCTACGAGAGCTGAAGCGAGTGACATCGCGTCCGAGTCAGATTATACTTTTACTTATACTTATATTTATATCTGTGTTTTATTGATTAGTAAGTGTCGAGTGATCTGTAGTTCTAATAAATTACTTATTATACTTTAATACTCCGTGTGTACACCAAGTATATAAAACGTACACAAAATAAATCCAATTGGTAAATATAGAAAAATGATATGTGAATAAAAACGATATCAAATTATAATTCTACAAAGGAAAATCTAGCTAGTAAAACTACTAATGATAATTTGTACTGCAGTAATGCATGAATAACTCCAAATCATTTCGACTCAAATGGCGGAGTTTAGTCGAAAAACGAGCGAACTGGCGAGTGACGATAAAGCGAGGGATGAGCGACTGCATCCGATGGAACAGCAAGTGAGAGCGACTGAAACTCAGTGCTGAAAATGAAATTGATATCATATTTAAATATGAAAAAAACAAGAATTATTGATCGTCTTGCGACACACGATAAGAACCTTGAACTTTGTCAGCTCCAATAGTAAATATCGTCGCTTCCCGGTTAGAAGGCGTTATTTAAAAATCGGCCTGAAAAACGCGTTATTTGGAAATCGACCTGAAGAAGGCGTTATCTTGTAATCAATCTGAAAAAGGCGTTATCTAGAAATCGTCCTGAAAAAGACGTTATCTAGAAATCGGCCTGAAAAAGGCGTTATCTCGGAATGAACCTGAAGAAGGCATTACCTCGCGCGCAAATTTTTTTTACTCTAATTTAAGTTGGCAACACTGTCAACATTTTCTTTATTTAATTTCAGAAATATGTTATATGATAATAGTGTACAATTTTTTAAGTTAACTATACAAATGCGGGGCGATAGTAAAATTAATATTTGTTTTTTTTTTTGATTAACAATTTTTTTATACAATACTATATTGATTTTATAACACACAAACACGCACGCACGCACGCACGCACGCACGCACGCACGCACGCACGCACGCACACACACACACACATACACACACACACACATATATATATATATATATATATATATATATATATATATATATGAGTAAATCTACAAAAAAGTAGCTCTTGTTTTTAAGGCAAAAAAGATGATTAAACTAGATAGCGAGAGCTTTCATTTACTTTTTTGTAAAAATAAAAAATGTTAATTTCTTGTAAAGTTATATGAGTTTGGAGATATCGCTTTTACCGCTTTTTAACATTTTTGGTGTATCTTAAACATATCTTCAAACTCACGTAACTTTTAAAGGAATAATAAAAAGCAAATTAAAGATCTCGCTTTCTAGTTTAATTCGAGTTTAAATCTCTTTTTTTTATTTTAGTATTATTTTTCCTGCCGAATTGGCTAGCATTTGAAAAAGGGTAATTTTTAGCATTTGCTTCTGGAATTAAGAAAAAAACCTTTTCTTATTCCCAATTTTATTAATATAATTATTCCAATAAACAAAGTGTAAAGAAATATATACCCCATGGCGTGCGGAAAGTTTGTTTTTTCACCATACCCTGGCTGAAAGTACCACTTTCGCTCCCGGCTCCGAAACGCGAATGTGGTATTTTCGGCTCGGGTATGATGAAAAATCATATACACAACATGGGGGTAAAGAGGGCCACCCTAGAGCACGTGTTTGCCACCCTCGCCTTCGCCTCGCCTGGCAATTTACACCTGCTCTGGACTGGCCAACTCTTTACCTCCCTTGTTGTGTAATATACTATTCCGAACGCTTTGCCGTTCGGAAACGAACTTTTTAACACTCCGTGCGTAACGCTCCATTTCGTACACGCTCTAATAAAAAAGCATGCCCTAAATCAAGCTTCTCACGCGTCGTGTCAAAAAATAGTGTTCAATACACGAGTGAGAAAGTAATTCTGTCCTTGTATGGCCTTTTCCCCACCGCTTCGCTAGGGCGCAAACGTCCATACGAGGATAAAATCACTTTTTCGCACTTGTATCGAAAATAATTATTTCAGAACTATAAGTGTGCAAAATCGAACTCTGCGCAGCTCGTTAGGAGAAATAGTATACGTCACACGTGCGCAATAGATCACCCGCACTCGTCTCTTTTATATATCGCCCGTGCTGTGCTCGCGCGACAAACTCTACTCGTACGGGAATGACCTATTTTGCGCACTCGTTGCGTAATGTAATTCCGTAACTTGTGAGGAAAAATAGTGTGTACGCTACGCGTGCATAAAGAAGGAAATTATGCACGCGCCAAGATTGACGCTCGATTGGCCCGGGTATGGTGAAAAATAATATACGCAACACAGGGATAAAGAGGGCCATCCAAAGCACATGTTTGCCAGCCTCGCCTTCGGCTCGTACGGTAATTTACACGTGCTTAAAAGTTAAATGAGTTTGGAGATATTGCTTTTATCGCTTTTTAACATTTTTGGTGTATCTTAAACATACCTTCAAACTCACGTAACTTTTAAGGGAAATGGTTAGCATTTGAAAAAGGGCAATTTTTTAACATTTGTTTCTGGAATTAAGAAAAAACCTTTTCTTATTCCCAATGTCGAGAAGAGGGATGTCGTTTTGGATTATACACGAGTACTTTCCGTTCCTTTATGGTATAAAGAAGTAGTAGAAAAAATCTGTTTGGGAGGTGTGTTTAAAAAAAATTATATAATATTGGTTATTACAAATATTTATTATATATTTATTATAAAATCAATATAGTATTGTATAAAAAAAATCGTTAATAAAAAAAAAACAAATATTAATTTTACTATCGCCCCGCATTTGTATAGTTAACTTAAAAAATTGTACACTATTATCATATAACATATTACTGAAATTAAATAAAGAAAATGTTGACAGTGTTGCCAACTTAAATTAGAGTAAAAAAAATTTACGCGCGAGATAACGCCTTCTTCAGGTTCATTTCGAGATAACGCCTTTTTCAGGCCGATTTCTAGATAACGTCTTTTTCAGAACGATTTCTAGATAACGCCTTTTTCAGATTGATTACAAGATAACGCCTTCTTCAGGTCGATTTCCAAATAACGCCTTTTTCAGGCCGATTTTTAAATAACGCCTTTTAACCGGGAAGCGACGATATGAGTAATAGGTTAAATGGAATTGCGCATGATTAATCTTGAAATATTGTTCTGTTTAAAATATTCAATGAACTCGTAGTGTTTGTGTTCGGCACGGTTTGTTTATTGAAAAATTTTAATTACACGCATGGCGTTAATGATGCTGGATGAAAAATATTTTCTGTTTAAATTCTTAAATAAACTCGTAGTGTTTAGGCACGGTTTGTTTATTGAAAGATTTTAATTACAGGCATGGTATTAATGATGCTGGGTGAAAAGTGCATCTTAAAAGGTGCGTTTGAGCAGGCAGAAGTAGAAGGGAAACCACTGCTAATGCTTAATTGCCGGAAGGGCATGGAAAGTATTTCTCGAAGTAACGGCGAAATAGAGACGGGCGAACGAGACAGAGACTATCCCGAAATAAGCGCGACAGTGGTGACAAATTCGGTATAGAAAGTGAGTTATAGCGGTAGCCGGCGAAAAACTATAGTGAATAAGAGCGACAGATACAAAGAGCGACAGAGACGTATGTTAATACGATAGAAAATAAATTGACGGATGACCTACATATATTTGATAATTGGAGTTTCGTAATTTCACGTAAGTGAAAATTAATATAAATAAAATCAAATATAAATAAAACATTTTATATGAGACAGAAAATCAAAATTGGATTTTGAATGAGAGTGAATGTTAGTGTGATAAAAATGTTTATAAAGTGATATTTTCGGAATCTTCTTAGATCTGAACTTACAAATAAGCGATTTATTGGATGACCGGTTTGATTGTAAAAGCGAGTGTTATCTAAATAAAATTTTTTCAATGTGCTTGATGAATGTAAGTCTGGAATTCGAGACCACTGTTAATATCGGGGCGACAGGGCGTAGACAGTTTTATAGCACGCGGTATAGGAACTGTTGAAAGAAAAAGCGAGAGTCTTCATGGAAGGTGTTGAGGACTTAATTATGACTTATAATATTGTGGTTGAAGTTTTACTTCAGATCGAGAAAAGATATGGTTTTTATTTATACTGCTGAAAGCATGAATTGCAAACAATTGCTATATATAGTGGCGAATTTGGAGACTGTCTATGCGAGCTCGAGATAAGCAAAAAGAGTTCTATGTTTAGTGTAATAATAAGCGATCGAGCGACTATGTCGCCAATCGCGATGCAGTAAAAGACCTGCATTTCATTAACAAGTTTATGGTAAATTGATGCGACTGAAGGAGTTTAAAGAAAAAGTGAGAGTCTTCATCGACAGATTCGAGGACGTGGTTAGATCATATAATAATCTTACTGAAGTCAATGATTTACCCCAAATTGAGAAAACGGACGTAGTTTATAGTGCTGTCGTAAGCGCAGTGATGCAAATGATAAATATCGACTTCATGACAAAAAGCATGGTGACAGTTCAAGGTACTGGAATATACAATATATACCATATATAATCACGACATAATCGCGAAGATGGATGTGGCCGAGGCCGAAAACGTTATAGCGGAGGTAAGCGTAAGGTCAATAAAACGGCGAAACTAGAGAGATTGAGAAAAAGGCAGTGAGAAAACTGAAAATGTTAGTACTGGAAATAAAGCGAGTGATCGCGGAGCAAACAAGCTTGTAAAACGACAGACATGGTTGAATATGAACGAACGAAAGATACAAGCACACAATGCTAAACTTGTTTCCGCCTCGACTGTAAATAACAATATTCTTTAATTTAGATTTGTGACCTAGACTTGTGATAGATACTGAAGCGGCAGAACAGTTCGATAAATCAGAGTTTGAGCTTTAAATGGTCTTAACATGTAACAAGATGAAAATTAATATATAAATAAAAGCGACAGTGCGAACGTAAAATCGGAGGGAGTCGGTAACGTTGAAGTATTTGCGGGTGATAATAAATTACTGAAACTTGATAATGTGATTTACGCTGAAAATCTGTCAGAGAACCTATTGTCGTTGCGGAACTTTACTAATTTAGGACTATACGTTTATTTTGATAATAAACAGATTGATATCTATGATCCTATATCCAAAGAATGGTTTCTGTTGGATATTTATTAGAAACGGCTTTGGATGGTAGAATTTGAAATAAATAAAGCGAATGTTGACTGTAACGTGAATAGAAACAGAGAAATAGCCCATGTAACTACGAAAGAAACATGACTGAACGAAAAGCAACTGAAACAGTGGAAGCATGTGCAGTGAAAATAAAGACAGAGAAACAAACGATGAGATTTATTCGGGCTTCGAAAACATAAGAGACAGAAAATTAAGCAATGTAAATGAAGTAACTGAAAATGAGAAACCACAGTGCGATAGAGAGCGACAGAATCCTTTACAAATCATACATGCTAATGTTTATGGGTATGATAAGTCCTATTACGTAACCAAAAAGATAAAAATATATTTCTGTCTTCGTGGATGATTTTTCTCGTTTAGCCATGGTCTATACGATGAAAAGAAAAGATGATACAGGGTACTGTTTTTAATCTTTGAAAGAAATAACCGAATTTTTGCTAGGAAAAGATGCCAAGGTTTGCTATTTGCAAAGCGATCAGAGAACAGAATTCACGAGTGAATATGCGACTGAGTGAATATGTTCTGAGAAACTTAAATATAAAATTACAGCTGGCGTGTCCTGATAAGCCGCGCCATGATGGTGCCGATGAAATGTTTGATAAGATTATTCAGAGATAAATGCGAGTGTTAATATAAAATTTTGTGTTTTAAATACTGCAGTTCATGCATGCAACAGACGCATCACATGTTAAAATAATGTGGCTTCGCCTATTAAAACTTTCAATCCACATTGTAATATGGCTACTATGCAACGAAATCGTTTTACAGATGCATTGCGAATTTAAGTGTAATGGCCAAGAGGCCAGAAGTTAATCCAAACATCTGATTCGTTGAATTTGATGTGAAAATTAGAGACCAGAGGGAGAAATTAAGAGAGGCTGAAGTCTTTTCTTATTGGCTGGAGAAAAACGATGAATCTGAAATTCGTTGAGACATCATGAAGGCGACAGATATATTAAACTTGACAAAGGGAGACATAAGCGACTGGGAGATTGTAAACTCTGAAATTGATACAAACACCTGGTTTGATGAGTTTGAGACTGAAACAACCGAAACAGAGGGAGAGACAAAAAGAGGTCGTGGTCTTTCGCGAAAGGTGAGAGATATCAAATCTCAAGAGACGGAATCAATTAAAGAAACGACTCACGCTCTCCTAGCTGAGATAAATGGAGACTCCGTGAATTATCACTTAAATGTTCCAGTTTACATGGAAATTCCAAACGAAATCAAATGTGTGACAGAACTTGAGCGAGGGAAAATATGCAAGCTGGAAATGGCCTTGTATGATTTGAAAGTGAGCTCAAAAATGCTGGAATGAGAAATTTACTGGAATTGTAACGAAATTTGGATTGAAACCAGATAATAACGAGCATTGTCTGTTTACCTGGCGTGAAGGTAATAAATTTCTGATTATGATTATGTATGTCGATGACATACTACTGGCATGTAACGACAGAGAGAGAATGCGTAAGACGAAACAGAGTCTTAGTAGAAATTTTGAAATGACTGATATAGGAGAGCTTAAATATTTTCTTGGTCTGGAAATCAAAAGAGACAGAGAAGCGAGGGTAATGAAAATCGACGAAGAAAAGTATATCATATAAATGAAAACTAAATTTGGCTTTCAGAACATGCACCAACAACGAACGCCCATGATTACGAATCGAAAGCGAAAAGAGCGAAAAGAGACTGAAAACATTGCTGTACTTATAACGACAGAAAATAACGATAATATACCCTATTGCGAAGTTACAGGTACATTTTGTACTGAGCAAATGCATGCAAGTCCGACATAGCTTATGCGGTTAACGTAATAAGGAGGCACCAAATCATCCTACCGACAGCGACTGGCAAGGAGTGATACGAATGTTCAGATACCTTAAGGGTACTAAAGCATTCTCGAACGTTATTCGGATGCGAGTTTTGGCGACACTGAAAGTTCTCTGACAACGAGCGGCTATATCATTAAACTTCTTGGAGATGCCATTGCTTGAGGGACACGCAATGTGACTAGCGGAATATGTATTAATGAGCGACTGTAGTAAAGAATTGATCTCCATACATAATTCCCTAAAATGTGCTATCCAGAGAGTTTACGTTGATTATTTTATGGTGCGATAATCGATCAGCTAAATCAAACGTTAAAACGGGCGACGGAAATGAATTGCGACATATGACCGATGTAATAGAGCATCATGTGAGAGAATGTGTTAAGCGACGGCTTGTACATGTAATTTGAATTGCATAAAATTAGCTGGACTAATTTTAATTTTACAATTATCATTTCATTTTGTTTATAGTGTTTTTCTATGTTACAGACAACAAATAAGGATTTGAAGGGCAGCGTGGCTTAAGGTACCCGGGAGGGAGTGTTAGAATTGCGGGTCCTCTTAAGCCGCTGCCGCACTCGCCCTCTCATATCTACTCTAGCCCCCCCTTTAGATACTGAGCATGGCTCTGTGCGGAGGGCCAGTCAGTGCTCTGCGAGAGCTGAAGCGAGTGACATCGCGTCCGAGTCAGATTATACTTTTACTTATACTTATATTTATATCTGTGTTTTATTGATTAGCAAGTATCGAGTGAACTGTAGTTCTAATAAATTACTTATTATACTTTAATACTCCGTGTGTACGTGTATACTCATTTGTGTCCTGGATTCCTGCTTCCACCATCCAGATATACTTTCATTCATTGGATCTTTTTTAAGTTGTTTATATAATTTGTCCTTTTTTTTACAAGACTTTATTAAAGCAATAGTAATCCATTCTTTCCTAGGTACATTATTGTATTTAACCGGGTTTCTTTTTGATTTTTCTTGAGATTGTGTTATTCCATCTATAAATAGGTTTATTGCTTCATTTGGATCCTCGATTTGTGCGTATTCAGTCCAACATGTTTGACTTGCTATAATAGCTATAGAAGTATACCCCTCGCTATGGGCCGTCACAACAAACTTGACCTTGACAGCAGGCGCCAGCAGGGGTCAAGATCAAGAAATCACATACAGACGTGTGTATGCGTGTGTGAACGTGTTTCAGTCGGTTATTTGATATACATACGTAACCAAATTACGTATTGCGTCAGCAAATTAAAATATTTATGAGTATCTAATTTCAACTAATTTTTTATTCTTTCAATTAAATAATTTAAAAATACTTATTCAAAAAATATTCAAATGCAAGCTAGCTTCATTTCGTGAAATAAAATTTAATTTATATAAGTTACAATTTAGAAATGTAAATTAAAAATTAACGGTTTTAAAAATATAATAAGTTGGGATTAAGAGGAAGGCAAGGAAGACAAAAAGAAGTACATAGTAAGTATATTCAAATTTTTCTATTTATTATCAAATAATATAGTATTTAATACATCAACAATTCTTCGCATATGTAATGATACAATCTGATACAAAATATCAGCAACGTCGCGCTTAGGTAGAGACGCTTGATCTTTTTCTTTACATTGCTTTTCTACACTAGAGGTTATTTTGTCTATTACATCATCATCAATTAAATTTACAACGTCTTTTACAATACTAGGTGTATATAGTTGTACTTGTGCTTCATGCATGAGACTACTTTTAGTTTTAATAAACTCCATAACGTCGCAGGTAAGATATTGTACACTACTCGCAATAGAATTTAAATATTTAAGACGAGTATCGACACACTTTACAATAAATTCTTGGAGACAATCAAAAGTAACTTTTTTCATTACCAAACTATGGCGAAACCGCTTGATTCGACCAACATCAGGCCTCCTGTCTTCTTAAATTTCGATTGCTTTTTCCTGGTGACTTGTGGTGAATTTTAAAGTCCAGCCGTTTCCGTAAATTTTCTGGTCTTCTAAACTATTATCAAGTACACGAAAATATTTATCAATGTCGTCGAAACTTGTTTTGAATTCTTCCCAGTCGTTGTATAAAAATGCAACACCTTCAAAGTCATTCGATAATAGTCGAACCACAGGTTTGTAGCACTCGTCGTCGAACTTGTCGACGAGCTCATCATATTCCAAACCAACAATTACCTTCTTGGTGAACGATTTATTTAAGGCGTACAACGTACAAAAGACTTGATGTGGGTGTTGTGCAGCTCGTGGTACGGTCGCCATGGCGATCCTCGTATCTTTACGAGTAGAAAGCGACTGGTGCTAAACACTCTGAAGTGATCCTTTAAATACAGCTTTTCAAACTATGCACACGGTTAAAAAAGTGCAGACGTTTGAGAAGTAAAGTATGAGATGAGCAAGGTTAAACAATGACGCACATGTAGTTGAAACGGTTAAATTTCCATGACACACGTTGTATCGCCTTACATCAAAACTTCTTTCGCGTGATAATAGAAATGCTGACAATTATAACAAAGACATTTTAGAGCGAGAGTTTTGCAAACATCTGACGAAGCATCCACCGTTGCCAATGAAATTTCCGTCAGCTTTTTTTATAGCGCACATAGCGTCTAACTACGTTATCATTTTTCTCCAAGTTGACAGAAAAATTATCCAGAAACTTCTTGAAACCTAAACCATTACTCATATAGCTTAAAAACATAATACAATATTGACCACATACATCGGATGCGTCATTTTGAAGTTGTATTGCGTTCCAACGAAATGTTTTATAATTTTTTCGCAAACGGCTTATGTGATCGGGTATTATAGATGATAATCCAAAACTATCAAAGTATAGATCGTTAGAAGATCTATCGACGTAGAACGCAACCCAATGCATGCCAGGTTTGGTATGGTCGCCAGTGTTAACGATGAACGCCATCGGCTTGGTCCACACCCGCGGGATTTGATCGGCTGGGAATACACCTACAGTATGCGACTGGATTGGTGAAAGGATCTTCAATATTTGAAGGCTGTCCATTATGAAGATCGATTAAATTTTTATTTAGATAACCAAGGCGTGAAGATAAGTAGCCTTTCAAACGATAAGCGTGATTTAACGCACATCGATATTTATGACCCGAAAATTTTAAAGCGTGATGCATACAATATACATTAGATGATAACTTATCGAACGGAGGACAATCTACATCATACTCCAAATTGATTATTTCGTTTGCTATAATTTTATGAAGCATCAACCACTTTTCACTACGTCTAACGTAAATTTTTCGAGCACTTTTTGATAAATCTTGCAGAGTTTTATGAAACACTTTCAAATCAACTTCACCTTCCAAGTAATTAATGCCGTGGCAATGCTGAGTTTACCAATTATTTTGTCTTCTAATTTCAGCGCTCAAATCATCTACGCAAGCCGTCGGAGCCACTAACCAATGACCATGAAAATCACCATTAAGAGCAACAACAGCGATTTCCTTTGGTGCATTGTTATTGTCAGTATCTTTGAGACACTGGATATCTATAACTAAATCCATCGTTTTTATGTAGCTTGCAATGACGATCACGACTCGAAACGTACTGGCCATCAAGAAACAAATCTTCCACGTATATGTAGTACAACAATGCCATCTGTACTTTGTTATTTTAACCACTAAAGTCTACAATAGCTTGACGCGATGCATCTACTTCCAAAATATTATCGTACTCAGCATAGACAATACAATTTATAGTATTGGCTAATGCTTCAGCGAATCGTACATTTAATCTGACGCTACCGTGCTTAATCAAATTCCAATGAGTGCATTCGTTAGCCGATAGGTCGGGAGTTAAATCAAACGCGAAAAGACAATAGCCATTAGGATATGATTCACGCGAGATTTGGTTACCCTCGTTAAGAAAATGTACGCCTGATCCAGAAAATAACGTATGATAAGCATCAATGTATAATTTGCTAGCTCCGAAATTAGGTTGTAGTGGTTTAGAAGGTATTTGTACACCGTCAACTTATAAGCATAGAAAATTTATATTAAAATGTTCAAAGTTAAACGGATTTAGAGCTCGGTCGCCATTGAAAGCCTTATTGCCAACAAACCCGATTATAATTCGCTTTAGCAGTTGACCTAATATTATATTATCTAAAGTTTCACCGTGAATACCTCTATGCATTGTTACAGCTTTAACCTCAACCCTCGTGAGAGGATATTTCGCAGTTGTCTTTGAAAGTGATTGGGCGTGTGCTAGTAATATACCTGGACTAATTTTGACTCACCTAACTAAAAGATTAGCTTCGTCGATATGTACAGAGTAACAGCCCGTAGGATCCATGAGACAAAAACTATCGCGAGACCTTACTAATCGCACTCTTACCTCGACACCGTCTATTAATAATTTTTCTTGATTGAACACGTCGCAGTGAAGATAGCCAATCACGTCAACTGATTTTGTTGCAGACAGTAATTTGCGACGTTGCACAAGGCCTGCATTTGCATCTTGATCGTCGTCCATTTTTCCAGCAGTATCGTTGTACCACAGCACACTCGTCAAATGCGAATTTTTTGCAGCAGGTCCATAATTTAATAAAGTTTCAAGGTACGCTCTGTAAGCATACGCGTTTGTAGGCGGTGATACCGATTTTTGATTAAAAAATACATCCACTTGATTAAATAAAGAATGCATAAAATTATTGACAGGACCGACTTTGGGTACGTGGTCTGTAACGGCTTGTGGTACATCAACCGTAGTTTGTAGACTTACTCGCAGACTAAGCATCGTGTGAGCAAGATCAATATATTCTGCACCATTGCCCGGTAACACAAATTCTATAGGTGAGTCATCAGTTAAAGACGATATTGGTTTATATTGTATCCAGTGTGAATTTTCTATCGTTGTTTGAGTAGGAGGAATTTCAAACAGAAACAACTCCGACTTGAGACACTCGCACGAATGGGTGTGTAAAAATGCCATCTTATCTATCCAAAAATATCTCTCGTGGTTCTCTTCTTCTTTTGTTTCGTTTGTTTTCTCTTAGCCTTGCCTCTTTTCGAACTATTAGACTTGCGTTTTCTTGTTTTCCTTTTTCTAGAGCTGCTCTTCTTCTTTTTACCTCTGTGATTTGTATCAGAGCCAGCGCCCATTAGCAACTGAAGTGGTAAGCCGTAGCGTGGTAATTTATATCCAGACCCCTCCATTAGCTTATCCAATTTCTCCTCTGCTTTTCGTTTGAGAACTTCGCCAGATTCTTTAAAGCGTTTGCGAAACGGAGTGTTTCGCTCGGTAACATCAAACATAATGTTCATACCAGTGCGCACAGCCTCCTTCCCAACAGCTTTGGCTCCACGAGTGAAAAGTGGGAGAACGCGACGGAAAATTCCAGCCAAAAATGGACCAATACCGCCGTGCCCCCTTTGGTAGGGGGATCCAACGTAAATACGTCCGACCCCACCATTAATCCGTTGACCCCCACCAAACACCTCCCCTCCGCTGTATCCACCGCCAACTTGCATGTTGAAGTATTCTTGGTAACGCTCCATCATTGTATTAAAACTGAGTTCTAGTCAAGTTTCTTGAAATGAAGTGTCACCGTCAGAGTACCGTAATCGAATGGGATCGCACGTCCACTTAGGTCCCTTATATCGATTTCGATTGTCTGAAATGAGTTGAATAATAAAGGTATGTACATGGGTGGGGAGAAACTCTTGATTCTCGTACTACCATACGTGTAATCATCGTCGATATTTAACGATACTGCTCGCAACAATCGCGATTGAACGTCACCTATTACGTAAGGTTCGCAAATATCGCTATAAATCATAAGCATGGATGAAAGCCCATTGGAGAGATGAGCAGGTCTATCACTTACTACTGATTCTTCATCTCTTATAAAAATACTATTCATGCGTTCGAATCCCAAAATTTTTCGCAACTTCTTGGATAAAAAAAGTTGGTGACTGAATTCAGAGCAAGTTATCTTTGTACAAACTCTGTAGATTGTCACGTAACCACCGGGATCGACACCGAATTCCAAATGGCCCTCTATACAGTTTAAATTATTTAGCTCGCTTATTATAATGTTTATATATCTGTAAATTCCTGGACGAACCAGCGACACTGTAGTACTAACATTTTTTGCCGTTGTCTCTAGAGTCGAGTGTGGAATGAGATTAAGCGAAACTGTCCTATCCGGTTGCTCGGAAGACACGTGTTGAAACGTCAACGAAATTTGAACCTCCGTAAGCGCAACTGACCACGAACCTTGAAGATGTATCTGCTGACGGAGTTGCGTGATGAAACGTGTCGTGGTATTTTCCGCAAAATAATTCATGTTGCTGTTGCTCGGCAACACAATATAAAACTGATCTTTCGTTTTAAAAATTTTTTATATATTAGTCAATTTATTCGCTCTAACCCAGGAATTGAACTTATCGCTGTATCCTTTCCACTTTACAAAATATTCTTTAGACGAACCTTTCCCTCTAGTTTTCAAAATTTCATCAATTTCAAAAACGTCTGTAGTTAAATTTTTACGTACTCTGCACAATTCTTCGGCGTAGAAAAAACCGTCAATTTCCTCACCTGCCAAGTCTTCTAAATAATAAACTGCAGGCGGACGTGTCGTTGAGATTCATGTAATTTTAAAAATCTCTAGTGTCCAGCCACTCTCATATCCTTTAGCGAAAACGTTCTTTGCACGAGTGACGCGCACCAAGTCACCGACGCAGTATTTAAGAGTTTTAAAAACACGATTACCATATCGACGTTGTAAATTTTCACGAGCTTTAGCTACATTGTACAGTGTTACGACTGCTGGTACCATTTTTGTGGCCGAATGTTTGGTATGATTGTATGCCTCTACGATATTCTGCAAAACATCAACATTCCTTCGAGTATTTTTGTGAGTAAAATATCGCCATATTCTTTCTTTTATAGTTCTTATGAATCTTTCCACAATGGCCGCTTTTACGTCTGGACTGCGTACCACTCTAAACGCTATACCGTGCTTTGAGACATCCCTCTGCAACGCCCCGCCGATAAATTCTTTACCTTTATCAGTTTGAAGACATATTGGTTTCCGTCCGTTACTCCTCGACAAAATACGCAGAAAAGCATCAGCGACATTTCTCGAAGTTTTGTCCTTGACAGGTTCAGCCCATGCGTATTTGCTGAGAACATCGATAACGGTTAAAACGTAGCTGTAGCCATCGTTGTAAGATTTTATAGATCTCATGTCCATCAAATCAGCTTCCCACACGTCGTCGAAATTGCGCACATTATAATTACGTCTAGGAAAACAATGTCGAACAGGTCTATGCAAGTTATAAGCGTCTTGACTCTCAAGCCATTCAATAACACTTTGACAATCGTATTTTTTACGCGTAGCTCGCAAAAGTTTATCAGCAGCAGTGTACGCCGAAGGCCGATGTGCTTCGTAATAAAGTTTTTCAAACGTTTTATTCATTGTCCGAGATTATTATTTTGTCTATTTTCTTCTTATCCTTTGATTTCTGTTCCTTCGTCTTCTTATCCTTTTTTATTTGTCCACGCTTTGGTTTTTTATCTTTCTTGTCTCGTTTCCTGATAACATTCTTGATACGCGAAAAAAATTTTTCAAAAGTTATCTTGCTAACCTTGCAGCAAGCTGTCATCATCGCGACTGTTCTTTCGTCAGACGGCGTCTCCTCGGCGAGCATGCGAGAGAAGGCATATCGCGCTAAAACTCGGTCGGCTTGACGACGGTCACTGTTCGAGTCAGCATAAGCTAGATCATGCTGTCGGCAGGCCTCATCTAACGGATTGATTCCAACGTCGCCACGTTCGATACGCTCTGCTAGCTTAGTTCCGGATCCGCAAAATTTGTAATGCGGTACATGCATTTCAAACGGTAATAAATCAACGAGTGCATCTAGAACGCTGTTTTTCTCTTGTTCTTTTTCTTGAGAATTTATTAGCGCAGCCCGAATGTTTTGCTGATTCCGCGCCATGACAGTATTTTAGAGTGTGGTGGTGAGACCTTCTTTTTTTTCAGCTGACTTCCTTTTTCTTCTTTTTTCAGGTTGCGTTCGATCTGATTCATCAGCGGCGCTGTCGCCGCTACTCTGAACTCTCAAAATAGGAACGGAAGGCCGTGTAGTAAAAGCACTGTTATCTAAATGCTCACTGGTCGGCGAGGATCTGGTAACGTCGTTCCAAACACGTTTGTTACCTATAAACTTTCGGGGTACAGTTGTTTGGCGAAGAGCGACAGCAAACTGAAGATGACCAGACGGAGCGCTCCTTTTTCTATCTCTCATTGCGTCATTCATCAAGTCGACAATGTTGGCTCCGGGCACAATCGTGCCATCTATCGTTACAGCTCCGTTGGCATCCCAAACTACTTTACCACCAGCTCGCAAGCATCGCACGAGCTGTTTGGCTTTCGCTTGTACTTTTTCGGGACGGTATAGATAATGTTTGCGTCAATGAGCTCATCGGTTTCCTCCTCCTCCTCCTCTTGCTGCTCATTATCGTCCACCGTATTAGATTCGCTGACACTGTCATTCTTTTGTTCTTTTTTATACTTATCTCCTCCTTCGGTTCCTTTAAAGTGAAGATATCGCTGTAAAACTTGACGGTAGAGAGTCCACTTTTCACGATCGCCTTTGCATGTTGGTGAGTTTAATATTTCGCTCATTTCAGCATCGAGTCTACTCGTCACCGATCCCGGTGCTTGCACAGATTTTATCTTATCTTTTCCAAGCGTGGTTTGCAAACGTTCAAGGCTCTCTTGCGGTAGGAGAATCATCTTTCTCGCGTGTTCCATCTTTATTTATTCACGAGATTAGCAAGAAGCGTGCCAATCAGAGGTGCTAGCAGAGCAGGCAATAAACTACCACGTTGCACTATAATGTTTCTTCTTCGTTGTAAAGTGATATCCGGTGATGCTAGCTTTCGCAGAACTTTTGCATGCTTACGCAGCCGACCCTTGTGACCTTTACTTAACGAAACGTTACCTATCAATACGTTTAAAGCGCACTCGCAAATACGACGAACCAATTTTGCATCAGCTTTCTGTAAAACTGCTTTCCGCTGTTCTTTGTTAAAATGGTACAATGCCGCCAAGACGGTAGCATCTTTTCGACCAAAAGGATAACGAGTTTTTGTAGTCATTACAACGCCACGATTGGAACTTGATTTTGACTGTTTGTCAGTTGTTTTCGCGGTACGTAAACGTACTGGTACTCATCATCGGGGAAAATACACGTTCGAAATCGATAGTTATCCAATGTGGTTTGCTTCAGATCCAACAAGAGGTAGCCAAAAGCTTGCGATGTTGCGTCCCGGTAGGCGTCTTCTAAAAATCGAGGATTTTCAGGATATACTTGCCTGGCAAGATGACGTATCTGGGCACGATCTCGCAAATTCCTAAAGATTACAATGTACTGAGCGTTCAAAGATATGTCGCGCTGGCCTTTGCCTTGATGGAAGATGTTTTGAGTGATAAAAATCACGCTCAAGTTGTTGTGATGACTGCCTTTCGTAAAGAGATTCACTATGGCTCCTCCAGAGGACGATTCGCGCATGAGGCCGTCGATGATGATCAACTTAGGTTTCGGATCGTTAAGCCAATCGGTGTTTTGCGGTAGACCTTCGCGAAATTCAACGTCTTTACCCAGATCTCTGTATCCCGATTGCCATTCACCGTAATAAAGAATAATACGCTCGAAGCGAGTGTCGCTCAAACGGTCAATGTATTTCAGAAATTTTTTAACAAATACTGTTTTACCGCAACCGGTGGGGCCACTCAACGTACACCTCCACGGACGTTTCCAGCGCGTGTCCATAATTCACACTGATAGAGCACTCTGAAACACTTCTCCCGAAGAACTCGTAACCGCGCCCTGGGGCCCCCCGCGCGCGGCCGCTCACGAGTCCGCGAGCCTTGTGGTGGGGCTAGCTCCGCGGCAAAGCAGCTCTTTCGCCGGCGCAGCGGTGGCCAATGAGCTCTTAGCCGCTGCGCCTCCCGCGGCCGCTAAATCAGCTTATTGAGGCGCACCAGCAGCCAATGAGGTCTCTTCTGGTACGCCACCGTCGTTTGGGAACACACACCAGCAACCAATGAGCTCTCTTGTGGTGCGCCGCCGCCGCTTGGAGGCGCACCAGCAGCCAATGATCTCTCTTCTGGTGCGCCGCCACCGCTAATCACGACGATGGAGACACAGCGGTAGCCAATGAGCTGTTTTTATACTGTAGCACCACCGATCACGAGTGCGCTCCTTGCGTTGCTACACCAACGTCACTAGGTTTCCAGGGTGTGGTTCTCTGATGCGTCAATAATAGGCGGACCGCGAATGTAGCCGTATGGATAACTTTTACTTAACGCGACGAATCTTCTCTTTCCGTACACGGTTTTACACGTCTTTGTTTCATTTTGCGTTATTACCTCGTGGAATACTGTTCGTCGAATAGCAAAATTAGATAGCAATATCTCACTACCCGGTGAAGTGATCATCTCGCGAAGAGTGTCAAAATTTATTTGTAGACTATTGGAGTAATTTAGCTTTATGCCTTTTACTTTACACACGTACTTTTCATTTCCGTCCGGTTTTTTAAATTTGTACGCGTGAAATTTTGGACCTCCGGATAAAAACGAGGTTATGTACGTACCGTTTCCGTTACTAGCCAATTCGTCCGTGAGTTCACCTAGAGTTACACCTGTTGGTAAATCGAGCTCGGCACTAGCCTCTCCGCTAACATAAAAAACAGAATCCGTATCGTAGTAGAGAGCTCGAGGCCCCAAAGCGTGCAAGTACTTGAATAGCTCCAGTTGGGCCTGTGCTGTTGTAAAGGCGGCAATCACAACACTTGTCGTTGGAGATGACAGCAGAGCTTCGTTTTTGTAACACCAGTTGGCGTAGAGTGTTTCGTCATTGACTGGTATAATTCCGTTAACGTCTATTTCTAGGCTGGTAAGTAACTCTGTCAATCTTTATGGTTTAGTAATGACTTCTGTCTCTGTCATATTTTCACGCTGACCAAATTTACCCCATAAAGAGTTTAGGCATAGTTTTGCGACTGATCTTAGACCGGCGTTGTACTGTATCGCGTCTTTATTTAAACTAATACCTTCATTGACCTCCAATTCTTTTACGTATTCGTCTTTATCTTGGTTGTTCAGAGAACCAGGTGGAAAACCAGACGCCAAAGTTTTTTGCGCGAAAAACTCATTGATATATTCGGCAAATATTCCACCTTTGCCTTCTTTTTGATTATATTGCGTCATCTCGTATTGCCAGATCTCGTAAAGGCGTTGAATTGTATACCCCATTTTGACAGCCTCTTTAACTTCCTCAGACACCCACGTTCCCCGTAAAATTCGATCATTTGGGTCTTGATGCGGGCAATCTTCTTGGATCATTTGTTCACTACACGTGCGACATAAGGGAAATATTAGTTTACCATGCATTCTTACCGGTAATAAGGGGTGGTACAGGTTTTGCGGTGGAAGCACGTCACACATTAGTAAACCGTTCACTCGAGAGATGTCTGTGTATGTTCCTAAGAACTGACGACAATCTTCTTCGCCGACGTATATGTTGGGATGACCAACGGAAAATTTACCTCGTTTGCAGATATACGGGTACAACGAGCATACATCGACGTACTTTATTTTTTCTTCACCTTTGCAATCGAACATTTTAACGGTGTTACCTGTTCGTCCACCGAAAAAAGCATCTCGCGCATCCAAAGGTTTTCGTTTCACATTATCGACGTTTTCTTGAACAAAGCGCTGAAGCTGATCATCTTGGGAGAGTTCAGTGTTAAACTCGCATTCCCACTTCTCAATTAATTTATAATTGTTTGACCTTATCTTATCGCTAATAGCTACTGTTCTTTCATATCTAGCGTCCATTGAATCACCACTCGTCAAAACTGTATCTCTATTAATCCTGAAACAGCGAGGGCATCCGTGCCAAAAACAACCGTGAAATTGAAGTACTATGCCTCTGTGATTTTCGTCGGCTCGCGGTTGACTGTAGCCATCTACAATCAGACCTTCGGGTAGCCTTCTCTCTCTCGAATGTCCTGCATGTTCGATAAAGCGACAAAGTATAGGCTTTTCCATCCAGCACAGCCAATACACCGCTTTTTGAGACTGATTGTCGCACCATCTATAACCGCGAGGTGGAACGATACGTATTTGATTCTTTTTTAAGAATTTTTTGTGAAACACGCGCATACAAGTCGAAGCTATAGTGGTGCATTCGGCAAATGGATCCACGCCAAATTTCGTAAAAGTTTTTCGAAAGGCTAAACAAGTTAATCTTAAAATTGTCACATCCTGTTTACAATACCTCACAATTTCGTTTTGAAAGTTGAACACACAACCGTTTGTTGATTGCTCATTATACCACTCCAAAAAACGTTCTCTTTCCTTGATGCTCATACTGCCTGGTGAGTACACGTCCAAAGGAGGGAGTGGTCCTTCGTACAATTGGTTTTCAGGTGTGTTAAACAAATGTGGAAAAACACCTTTTTCGATTTCATGTAATCCGTAGGCTTTTGGTAAACTACTTAATGGCATGTGAAAATAATTTAGACTGTCTATAAATTTTACATTCGCAATCTCCATTAAGATAATCTTCGACCCATTCATTATGACGGTTGGATCCACGTGTATACCTCTGTATTGTTCGACAATGTATTTGAATATAAACTGCGCGTCAAAACCTTGCGCATTGTGAGCGATGCAAACTATTTTTTTAAATTGTTGTCTTGGAGCTAAAGCAAGATCAATCAACTGCTTCACTGGTTCATCTTTAAACACGTATTCACGAACTCCACAATGATCGCATCTAATAGAAACGTCATTGATGTCAAGACAATGAGTAGCCGTTTGCTGCACAACGCACAAATTTGGAACATGGATTTTTCTTTCTTCGTCACCTAACACAGGCATCGCCTGTTGAGTCTCAAAATCGTAGAATAAGATAAAACATCTGTCACTGTTTCGTTCAATTTAATAGGTTGAATGTAACACAGATGTCCAAGTGGTAATCTTAATTTGCATGTGTCACAATATGATACACCATACTCATGTTTTTTTTTTCTTCGGCGATTTTTTTCGAGAACAATTTTAAAACACTTTTGGCATAATTTTATTTTATCACACACACTATTATTCTTGTTATACGAGCCTTTCTTTAAATAATTTTGAAAACAATCTTCACTGAAAAAGGTCCTACAGCACAAGGTACACTTTCTAATATTTCCGAATGCAGTGCACGGTGGTGACATCAAACATTTAGAACACTTATTTGTGCATCGATGGTCTTCGACATGCCAGTAACTTTTATTACACGGTATGCAGTAACCACGGGTTCCGCTAGCACCAACCAAATTCAGAATAGGTTGATAGTGATTGGAATGTTCGTAGTACATAATTCGTAAAGTGTTGGTAATACATCTTTGTATGTCCATAACAAAACGTGTGCCATCGTAGAGAGGCGGATATCCGCGGGCAAAATTTCTAAAAGAGTACACCACTAGAGCTGTAGAGCGTGTGGCAAAAAAGATTTGAAAACGATGAATTTCTTCGAGACCGCAACCTCTTGTTGGAATCTGAACATTTGCTAAGTTTAAAAGCTCCTCGGCTGCTCCCTTTTGAACGGATCCATTCCTTCGACGAATAAGGTTCCAATATTCGTGCAATCTTCCCGTTCGTATTTGGCCTCTGATGACATAAGCATAGGCGGTGGCCAAGCTTCGTGGCAAACAAAGATTGTCGTCATCTTTAATAGATGAGATGGACTTTTTCTTGACATTTTCATGAGTTAGCTGTGTCCGTCCACGTCCTGCTACACCTCTCACAACTGCACAGCTAACTGACAATTTATCGCTAATATTAAAATTATTTGCACTTTGAATTGCACTTGATAACAGATCCCAAAGGTCTTCTACATTGAACTCTTTAATCGGTCTAAACGAATGCCATAAAGGTCCATGATTAAATCTTTCACTATTTATCGTTACTCCTATAAAGTCGGTAGCCTCCCCGCGACTACAGAGTTGTCTATGTAAATCCTTTAAGCAAGCTTTGAGCCATATATAAATGTTAGCATTTGCCGGTGGGTCAGCTAGTCTTCCTCGTATCTCTCGTCCTTGATAACGAAAACGGTATTAGCGCCGTGTTGTTTCGCTTTCTACGATAAAGCATGGTCTTGATCCTTCACCATGCTGTAAATAATTAGCTGTGAAATAATTATTTTCATTTTTTATTTTTATTTTTATTTTTATTTTGAAAATTATTAAAAATATTATACATCCTTACTTTCGTCATTTCTTTCTTCAGCTGTATCAGTTCTACTAGTACTGCTACTACTGCTGGTACTGCTACTGGTACTGCTACTGCTACTGCTAGAGTCCGAATCATATCCTTCCTCGACATGTTGCATCATCGTTGAAAGCGATGAATCAACTTCTGTAACTAAAGTATTGAAATGTATCAAAATTTATACATTGTAAAATATTATTATTTTATTTTAATACTTTCAATACTTACGATTACGTGTTTCCTCGCTTTCGTGATGTACAGCGTAGGTTACTGGTTGTAAAGCTGAAATATTGAATCGTGCCTTAATAATATGAAAATTATTATAACAGATTCAATACTTACGATTTGCTATATCTTCATTATGACGATATACATCGGCTGTTGAAGGACCAGGTTGTGGATCATCAGCTGCCGAAGGTCCTGGCTGTGCATCGTCTTGATATTGACACCGCATGATGAATTCGTCACCTTCCGTATCGTCGAGCATTTGATTGACTGCTGTGGGCAAAATCGATTTAATTTATTGAAGATAAAGAAAAATATTGATAATAAAAATGTGATACTTACAATGGCGTCGCATTATACACCCGGCTAGAGAATCGGTGTGCTCGTTACGTTGCTTTACGGCCTTCACAACGATTGAAAGAATATCTCTATTATGAAATAAGCCGATACCGTACATGTAATTGATTGTA
Organism: Torymus aiolomorphi; assembly: GCA_036365515.1. Taxonomy (NCBI): domain Eukaryota; kingdom Metazoa; phylum Arthropoda; class Insecta; order Hymenoptera; family Torymidae; genus Torymus; species Torymus aiolomorphi. The sequence continues at coordinate 17,304,577 of CM070874.1, forward strand.
GATATCCGACAATGCAGTAAAAGGAAATACAATTTTTTACATAACACATCTAAAGATAATCTTTCAAAATCACTGGACCACACAGGTCCACACATTGTACGAATGTGTGGTTCGCGATTTCTTCCGATGCGTAAAGCAAGTCGCAAAATTTTCACAAGGTGACTAACACTAGCTCTAACCATTTTTACTGGGTGATCTCTTGTTGTCAACTAGCCAAAGCGTACTGACGAGTCAAGCCAGTATTCTCCTTAAATATACTGGCGCTACATATACTAATTTAATGAAAAAATATACAGTTACACTTTGATGCGCCTCTTATACGTCACATTTCTCTCGAGTCAGCAAACACGTGTCTTCTAGCAATAAACAGTCCTTTAAGAGATTTTGCTCGTTTCACTAGCGTAGCGAAATTCTTTTCACGGTAATGTAATCTACATCTTGCCAAAATAATATGTCGTCTTAATTATCCGGTACCGCATACTCTCTATGTAACGTAATAAAGATGTTTTTAATGATTACCGTAAAGACAAAACTAAAGAAGCGTTGATGTTTTGTTTTATCTGACTCAGCTGTCAGCATTTCACGTGCGTGACTTTTTCTCACTTTTTTTCTTATTTTATAATCGCACATATTATTTGTAACATTAGACAGGCTGTGTCATAAAGAAATTTAATATATATCTTAACTTCTTAGAGTAACGAAAATATGGGTGTTCCATTATACTGCAACTCGCTGAGCCATCGGTACGTGACATTAGCAAAACACGTTGGGTGTATTACGAGATAAGTTACCACCAATGTAAAATAATATGCAACTCTACGGCGTTACATTTTTTTCTTCGTGATAATTTCTCTTAATCAACATTCACATTTATTATTTTCATGAAACATTTTAAAATTTATAATGATAAAATTCTAAATTTTTTAATTTTTAGTTTCGCAGAAATCATTAATTTTTCATCATTAATCGAATCTAAATTACGAAGTATAAATACATTTTAAATTTCAAGTCAATAACTTAAAAAACAGAGAAGATAGTTATTTTCCTTTTTTACAAAAATTACGATTAATTGGAAATTCGGGATACTGAAATAAATAAAAGTTTGAAAAAGAAAACGGCATTTAAATTGCTTGAGTTGTGTGCGATAAACCGTCTTACACAGTGTCGCACTATCTTATCTTCTTCGCCGCGATAAAATTACAAAATCCAAAATTTCTCAATTTTGGTTTTTCGGGTAATTATTTATTCTTAACGTATTTGTCGTGTTTAAATACGCCTATGTTCAAAAAATGAGTCTGATTGGAATAATTTATATTGGACGAAATGCTATCTACAAAACGTCATACTGGTCGGCTCTATTAAGCTACAGCCTAACCAAGCAGATTCCGCACGAAGCTGCGAAAAGTATAATGCATTGGTCATTGGGTCGTACACCTCAAAGTAACCTTCGTGTACTTTTCCTGTAAAAAGGCTGATTCAGAAATTTAAGACATGCGCTAGTTGCGTTGTACATCCTCGCGATTAGTTGCATTTTTTCAAACATGAAAATTTCTCTAAAACCAGCAAAACACGTGGGTGTATTACGAGATAAGTTACCATCAATGTAAAATAATATTCAAGTCTACGGCGTTGCATTTTTTCTTCGTGATAATTTCTCTTAATCAACATTCACATTTATTATTTTTTTGAAGCATTTTAAAATTTATAATGATAAAATTCTAAATTTTTTAATTTTTAGTTTCGCAGAAATCATTCATTTTTCATCATTAATCGAATCTAAATTACGAAGTATAAATACATTTTAAATTTCAAGTCAATAACTTAAAAAAAGAGAAGATAGTTATTTTCATTTTTTTTTCAAAAATTACGATTAATTGAAAATTCGGGATACTGAAATAAATAAAAGTTTGAAGAAGAAAACGGAATTTAAATTGCTTGAGTTGTGTGCGATAAACCGTCTTACACAGTGTCGCACTATCTTATCTTCTTTGTCGCGATAAAATTACAAAATCCAAAATTTCTCAATTTTGGTTATTCGGGTAATTATTTATTCTTAACGTATTTGTCGTGTTTAAATACGTCTATGTTCAAAAAATGAGTCTGATTGGAATAATTTATATTGGGCGAAATGCTATCTACAAAACGTCATACTGGTCGGCTCTATTACGCTACAGCCTAAACAAGCAGATTCCGCACGAAGCTGCGAAAAGTATAATGCATCGGTCATTGGGCCGTACACCTCCAAGTAACCTTCGTGTATTTTTCCTGTAAAAAGACTGATTCAGGAGTTTAAGACAAGCGCTAGTTGCATTGTACATCCTCGCGATTAGTTTCCCCGTCAGTGTCCCCACGACTCTCCTGCTATAATGAGGGTCGTGGCTAAATCTTGTGCGGTTGAGAATAATACCTCACTCATTAATCGCGCGTGTGAGTATATTGGTAAATTTCGTGGATTTCAAAAAAACGAAAGATTCGACGATGGTGCGGTAATTTTAAATAAAGTGATTAGCGATTTAGAAGAGAAATTGAAGTTAAATAATTTACGTGGTGCGCTAAAAAAAAGACGTGAAACGCAGAAAAAATACGTAAAAACGTTAAAAAGGGCTCGCGAACATTTGAATAAATTACGGTTTTTAGACGATAAAATTGAGACATTGCGCCGCCGATCATTACGTTTAAGGAAATATTAAAACTATAAATAACGAGGTGAAGTGTGTGTGTGTAGTTAATTTTAAAATGTTACCCGATAGTGGAGCTCTGGAGTTGAATGTAGCCGAGGAAGCTGCGGAGGGTGCGGAAGCAAACATACCATTAAAAAATGCTTCGCAACCTATTGACCCGGCCTTCGAAAGACTTATGAGAATTAGAAGAGTGCGTCACTTTCCGATCTCGTTCGCGGCAAATATGGTTTTTAATTTTGGTGTTGTGAGATTTTTAATGTGGCCTACACATTTCCGCTTATATAGTTGGGCTGTGATGCCCCTTGAAACAGCACTGGACATGTATAGTGTGACAAGGCGGGATTTTATATGGAGAACAGCAGACTCCAGTTATATAAAAGTGGGTGCTAATATGAGAGAACCACAGTTTGTGATAATATATTACGCCGACAGGATTTGGGCAATGATCTACAAGAACACCATACGTGGAGAGGAACGTCTTCGGCGAATGCGTTTCATATACTAGGTAAGTTTAAATAAATATTAAATTACAAATCTCTCTCTGTCACATGTAAATTTGCCATGATACAGAGAGGATACACACAAAAGTTATAAAATTTCTCTCTTTCTCTCTCTCTCTCTCTCTCTCTCTCTCTCTCTCTCTCTCTCTCTCTCTCTCTCTCTCTCTCCTCTCTCTCTCTCTCTCTCTCTCTCTGAATGTTCTCTGATGCGTCAAGCGCTATGGGTCGTGTCATGTGTGTCTGTGTGTTTGTGTATGTGCGTGTGTTTGTGTGTGTATGCGCGTGCATGTCTGTACGTGTATCCATACGTGCGAGCGAGGTGTCTGTGTGTATGCGTGCGTGCGGGCGGGTGTCTGTGTGTATGCGTGTGTGTGGGCGGGTGTCTGTGTGAGTGTGTGTGTGTGCGGGGTGTACGTGCGCGTGTGCGTGCGTGCGTGTGCTCTCTCCAGAATATGATTGTGTGTGCGTGCACACACACGTGTATGTCGCCCTCGCTATGCGTCGTCGGGCTTCTTGACCTTGACCCCAGCTGGCGCCTGCTGTCAAGGTCAGGTTTGTTGTGACGCCCCATAGCGAGGGGTATACTACTAGCTATTTTTTTGTAATTTAATGAATAATTAGTTTTCTTTTTTCCCATATCTGTATTCACTAGTGGTTTTTTTATATCTATAAATAGCGGATAGTGATAAAAAATTAGTGTCATTAATTTGAAAGTTTTTGTATTGATTGAGCGAGTTTTTATAAAAATATTGTCTATGCATGTCCCACTATCAGTAGTTACATTATATGGTCTAGTCGTATCAGTAAAACCAGAGTAATAGCCATTTTCAAGAAAATTGTATAGAAAATTCTAATATGGTTTTGTACCATTATATTTATATTAAAATCACCTATTATCAAATGGTTTTTTACGTTTCTCTTAAGTTGCAAATATTGATTTACTTTTAAAATAAACTCTGTGTTATGCAAATCATGTGATCTGTACATAGATGAGATTTCCAAATGACTATTGTTTTGAAGGTTTATAATTGTATTTAGTATTTTTCGCCTACCCACTTCTATCACATTAGTTGTCTGGGTTACATCCTTTTTTACATATACGACCACAACATCTGATTTGTTTATGTGACTATGGTTATAATAAATATTGTATCCATTTAGTTTATAATATTGATAGTGTTCTAAATTACCGGTTTCAGCACATACTATCACATAAGGATTGATTTTGAGCCTTTTATTCAAGATTTGCAATTTCTCAAAATTAGTTTTTAAACCTCTTATATTCAAATATAAAATCAAATTATCTGTTGCTTTTCTATCTTGATTAAAAGACTTTAAATCGTTATATGCGATTTCCTGCTGATATAATTGCTTACGTATGTCTTCTAATACTTCATGATTCTGCGCCATCAATTATATTTGGTGTTGTTGGAATTGCGCTTGGGCTGGTTCCGATGCTCGAGATACTTTCTGTAGATTGTTGAGATGACCTCTGTCGACGACTCGCCGCTGTCTTTTTAATCTTGTTACTTTTGAGCCCTTTATTTCTCCAATTTGAAAATTTAGGGTAGCTTAAGACTTGTGCTTTCGAATGGTGATATGCATTTTGAAAAAAAAAAAAAAAATTATATACTTCGAGAAAAGGAATGGCTCTGAACTTTCAACTCGAATTTTCGACCAGAAGCAAGAGTTTCGGAGTAAAAACAATCCCAATCAAACAAACGAAAGTTGTGAAATCAATTATCAAATAGTCAAGTAATGCAAGCAACTGTCGGAAACTACTGTATGACTGTTCTTAGAAATGTATTCAAATTTGTTCATCTTTCTATAGAAATTAAACACAAGAAAGTACTGAAATGATATAAAACTTTCTACGAAAGTATAAAATAAGGCAAGTATAGACGTTTTCTTTGTATAATCTATAAAATAATAGTATTTATGATTTTTTAACATAAATCAAATAAATACCAGTCAAAAAGTCTTTCACTTCTTTGAGTCATTGTATGCTGAACAAATTATATGTAAATATTCAAATTGTTCACTGCAAATCAAACAAACGAAAGTTGTGAAATCAATTATCGATATAGTCAAGTAATGCACACATATCTCGGAAACAACTGTAGACTGTTTTCAGAAATGTATTCTAATATGTTCATCCTTCTATACAAATTAAACACAAGAAAGAACTGAAATCAATTTATTGTAGTCAAGTTCCCATAAGATAACTTGACTGACATAATAGAACTTTTCGTACCTTGCGTGTAAAATTACATTTTATGCCGACGTTATAACTTCAAAAATATTCAGCCAGTGGGCATAAAGTATTACTTAACGCCTAAGAGACGCAATAGCTCACATACTCCTGTACAAAACCTTATTGAACCTATACGCACTTTACGCCCGTGTGGGTCAAAATTATTTTATATCTATTATGCATTCTTTTCACTTCTAAAATTCATAAGAATTTTTTCAGATATTTACGAAAAGTCAAAGTTTTGAACTTTCTATAATATTACGCATCTTGGGAGGACAAGAGAAGTCTAGAGCTGCTCTAGCAGGGGTGATTCTCCAATCTCCCACACATACTTGGCGGGCCCGACGGTTTGCAGTTCAAGGTGTAGACATGGTCATTTCCATATATAAAGATCAGATAAAATGTATAAATGGGTTGCATTTACATATTAAATACTGATCCATGAATGTATCACTCTGTTTTTAAATAGAAATTGCAAACCCGCGTGAAAATATCATATGAGATCTCATATATGTGAATATGGGACATCAGATATCATGAGATTTCATATGAGATCCCACTCTGGTAGCATGTCCATTGCAATTGTCGGGCCCGCCAAGTATGTGTGGGAGATTGGAGAACCACCCCTGCTAGAGCAGCTCTAGACTTCTCTTGTCCTCCCAAGATGCGTAATATTATAGAAAGTTCAAAACTTTGACTTTTCGTAAATATCTGAAAAAATTCTTATGAATTTTAGAAGTGAAAAGAATGCATAATAGATATAAAATAATTTTCACCCACACGGGCGTAAAGTGCGTATAGGTTCAATAAGGTTTTGTACAGGAGTATGTGAGCTATTGCGTCTCTTAGGCGTTAAGTAATACTTTATGCCCACTGGCTGAATATTTTTGAAGTTATAACGTCGGCATAAAATGTAATTTTACACGCAAGGTACGAAAAGTTCTATTATGTCAGTCAAGTTATCTTATGGGAACTTGACTACAATAAATTGATTTCAGTACTTTCTTGTGTTTAATTTGTATAGAAGGATGAACATATTAGAATACATTTCTGAAAACAGTCTACAGTTGTTTCCGAGATATGTGTGCATTACTTGACTATATCGATAATTGATTTCACAACTTTTGTTTGATTTGCAGTGAACAATTTGGATATTTACATATAATTTGTTCAGCATACAATGACTCAAAGAAGTGAAAGACTTTTTGACTGGTATTTATTTGATTTATGTTAAAAAATCATAAATACTATTATTTTATAGATTATACAAAGAAAACGTCTATACTTGCCTTATTTTATACTTTCGTAGAAAGTTTTATATCATTTCAGTACTTTCTTGTGTTTAATTTCTATAGAAAGATGAACAAATTTGAATACATTTCTAAGAACAGTCATACAGTAGTTTCCGACAGTTGTTTGCATTACTTGACTATTTGATAATTGATTTCACAACTTTCGTTTGTTTGATTGGGAGTGAACAGTTTGAATATACTTACTTACATATAATTTGTTCAGCATTTTGTACGGTTATGAAAAAAATTATTACCATTTATAGAGAGTGCTTATTGAATAGATGAGATTCGAAGAAATAAAAGGACTAGACAAATTATGTGTTGTTTTTTATAGATTATCCAGAAAAAACGTCTATACTTGCCTTATTTTATACTTTCGTAGAAAGTTTATTATATTAGCAAATATTATTATTTGTACAGTCATGAAAAAAATTATTCCCATTTGTAAAGAGTACTTATTGAATAGAAGAGACTAGAAGAATTAAAAGGAGTATAGACAAATTGTGCTGTTAGAACGTACTTAAAAAATTAGCTTTTAAAAAACGTCTTGATTGTTATAAAATAATATTTAAGCTCTCATTAATTATTTGTACAGTCATGAAATAATTATTACCATTTGTAGAGAGTGCTTATTGAATAGACGAGATTCGAAGAAATAAAAGGACTAGATAAAAATTGTATTGTTAAAACGTACTTAAAATCTTATTTTTTTTAAAAACGTGTTGATTGTATTAAGAAAAATATTTAAGCTCTTATTAAAGTTTTTGGTACAGAGTTTGGCTGATATTGAGAAAAAGGGAGAGCCGAAGAGAGACAGAGAGAGGAGGAAATAGTGGGTGAGAGAGGTTGGGGGAAGAGAGGGAGCGAGAGTAGATTATAAAGAAAAAACTTCTATACTTGCCTTATTTTATACTTTCGTAGAAAGTTTTATATTAGCAATATTATTATTTGTACAGTCATGAACAAAATTATTACCATTTGTAGAGAGTACTTATTAAATAGATGAGACTAGAAGAATTAAAAGGACTAGAGAAATTGTGTTCTTAGAACGTACTTAAAAAATTAGCTTTTAAAAAACGTGTTGATTGTGTTAAAAAAATATTTAAGCTCTCATTAAAGTTTTTGGTAGTCAGTTTGGATTCAAAGTTGAGAGTGAGGAAGAGAGGAAGATTATATACACTTTTACTATATAAAATATAAAATTCGATCACACATGATTTGACAACTGTAACTTGTATGAAGAAACACTAAGAATCCCAGAAAGAATCACTGTGAAATAACATAATATAATCTCATTCCAACTATCCCATTTCCGTAATAGCAGCCGGTACAGAATTTTTTCACAAAATACTCTTGCATCCATTTGGTCTTATTTTTTTTTCTTTTTCAAATTGGAAAGCAGTTAACACAGGCATGTTGTCCGAGTAAGTCCCATCTGAAACATTTAGCGTCCCACACCATGAACCAATCATTAATTACATTATTCTCAGCATGACTTGGATTTGTTGAAATTTTTACACAAAACCACTTGAATTAATAATCTATCATTGCTCACATCTTGTAAAATTAAAAATAAACAGTTTTTGAACTAAGAATCTTTGAAAGAACAAAAAATTTCTTGACTTCTATTTGTGGATATAACTTCTTCAAATTGTTATTTAAATCTTGTGTAGAAAAAAGTTTACTGTGGACTCTGAAACATTTTATCATCTCTTACCATGAGCTAAACATAAATTAAATTATTCTGAGCACTTTTATTCGTTCAAATATTCACAAAATAACACATCGTTCTGGCATTTTTCTGTATTTTAATTTTCATTTTATATAATTTTTTAAACAGATTATGAACTAAGATAACTGTAATGTTCTCTAAACAGATGGCTCCTCTGAAACATTTAGCGTCCTACACCATGAATCATTAATCATTAATTACATTATTCTGAACACTTGGATTTGTTGAAATTTTTACATAAAATCACTTGAATTAATAATCTATCATTGCTCACATCTTGTAAAATTAAAAATAAAGTTTATGAACTAAGAATCACTGAGAGAACAAAAAATTTCTTGACATTTATTTGTGGATATAACTTCTTGAAATTGTTATTTAAATCTTGTGTAGAAAAAAGTTTACTGTGGACTCTGAAACATTTTATCGTCTCTTACCATGAGCTAATCATAAATTAAATTATTCGGAGCACTTTTATTCGTTAAAATATTCACAAAATAACACATTGTTCTGGCATTTTTCTATACTTCAATTTCCATTTCATATAATCTTTTGAAACAATTTATTAACTATAAGAATTACTGAGAGAACAAAAACTTTCTTGACATTTATTTATGGATATAACTTCTTGAAATTATTATCTTAATCTTGTGTAGAAAAAGTTTACTGTGGTCTTTTTTATCGTTTAAAAACTTCTATCCTGCTAGTTTTTGCGTGGATCCCCATTCTAGATAAAAAAATCTAATTTTTGAATATAACTTCAACTAAACTATAATGATTCCTTCATTTTGTACAATCACGTACAAATTTGGATCATATTCCTTATACAATCTGAAAAAAATATAAAAAATTAACACAAAGTTTCAATGTTCATCTCTAACTGATATTTTATATTCTAAAAATAGACATTTAGTCATTTAATACTTATCTGATTATTTTTGTTGTTGATGTACATAAATCTTGAAGTTAATGTATAAATCTTTTTCAAACTGCATTTGCCTTTTAAGTAAAAAAAACAGTAAAGCCTGTAACTGAAATAATAAATGTAATTAAAAAAATTAATAATACTTATAATTCTATAATAATACTATTCTTTAACATCACCAATTCCATCAGCATTTATCGCAAATGTAGCTTCCCTTTCAGGTAAGCATGAATCGCAAATTTTGCATATCCTTGTTCCACCGCTTCCTTTATGTAAATAAAGTCTAGTTGCACATGGGTAATAATATTGCCGCTAATAGGTTTCTTTTGATCACCTTCGAACATACTAGCTGTACCATCCACTTGTAAATGCATCTTTTGATCACCTTCGAACGTACTAGCTGTACCATACACTTGTAAATGCATTTGGCGAGCTGTCAATTTTCCTCTTCTAGCAAAATCTGTCCTGTGTATAATGCAGTAGCACTGTCTACTATCAGTAGCCCGTATCTAGATTCTGACATCATAGCACTGGCTTTTATCAAAAGCTGAGTTTGGTGGTCAGAGTTGTATGCACGGGCAGTTGGAACATTATCAAGTACACTGATGTTATATGTTTCAGCTACAGCAATTAATCTTTCAGATCTGTAAGTACCTTCGGCATCAATGTATATGGACTTAGCCTCTGGACCTCCCATATCAACATGTAGTTGGCAGTTAACGGCTAAAGTGTAAAAGCTGTGATTTTCCAGTTCTAAATTCTCCAAAGATTTCTGTAATCCTGTTTCTATTCCACCTCCTGAAAGTCTGTGAAAAAATTCTATAATCTGAAAATGAAAAAAATTTTCACAAAGTATCTATTCTTTATTTTTTTTTAAGTTGTATATCTCTTTAAGTTATATCAATTTTTTATGAAATACTTATCTAATATGTATAAAAGTATGCTCATATACCATCTAGTGCAAATATACATGTAATACTTATTTTTTTCATCAAATAGAAGTGAAAAAGTGAACCTGAGTGAAATAACCTTGTTCCATATCATTTGTTCATATTTTGTAATTCTCTCTGTCCTTTTTTACTTTAGTCTTGATTTTATCTCATGTTTAATTAATGTAACGAAAAAAAAAAATCTCTTACAGGCCGCGTGCACGAAAAGATTATCAGCAAATAGAGCTAAATAGGAGAGCCACAACGCGGGGAGAAGTATTCTCGCGGTTGTCCGAACCGCAAAGGGTTCTAATAAAATTGAAGTGCGTTGCTATGACAACACGTTTAGTTTTTCGATATCTTTTCGTTTTGCAGAGCAGTTCGTTTTCTTGCTTCCGAATGTAAAGACGGGCAAAAAGAAATTGTTCGAAGAATTATTTATTGTATTATAATTAAATAAAAGATACATAGAAAAATGTAGTCTACGAAGTATAAATTTCTTTTAATATTTGGAAAAAACCTCAAAGTGTGCTTTGATTTGATCTCAAGTGAAACCATGATTTTATGAATATCTGAACCAAATTACAGTGATTTAGATCTAATTTGGTGAGAATGTTTGATCTAAATGAATCTCTTTGAAAAACTTACTGACGTTACTGTACACCACTTGCATGTAAGTCATTATCTATCAGCTGTAATTGTGTTTTTCTTCTTGAAGTCCTCGCCTCAACGGTCTTTACCATTGTTGCACTCTGATACTGCATTGATAACAGCCGTTTCTATCCTTCTGAACTTGCTGATGAGCAGCTCTAAGTACAATATCCTTAAGGGCACTGTCTTCTTTATGTTATACTTCCAACTGAAATTGAAACGCATTCTTGGACAAGCATGTTCATGATAACATATTTTCCCTAGGACTGCAAGACCTAAATGAATAGAATATTAAGACTATTCACAATTCTTTGATTCACTAAATAAGAAGAGCAGGGTTTGGCTTCTGTACGAGGGCTTGAATCACTTTCTCTAGCCATCTAACCATAAGATATATGAGGAAATCTCACAAACTTTTCACTTTTGTAGAACTTCTAGAGATCGTCCAATCAAAAATATATTTTTTAATCACCAAGTCAGCAAATGTTTTTGGATGACTAAGAAAAAATACTCCATATATTTTGTGGCCATATTAAGTATTTTTGAAAAAAATATAATGATTAATGTGACGAAAATAATAGATAATCAGAAAATTATTTGGAACTTTTAAATTGCATAGAAATATTTAAAGTTCTACGTACCTGAGCGAATGATGTTAGACTTTCAGACTATAATAGAATATCACAAGAACATAAAAACTTTATTTTTTTTTCATGACCAATGGATGTGCTTTATTTCATATCGTTGTACCGAAAGTTTAAAATTTTGAAACTTTTTTTCACGATAAATAATAAGAACTCATTTATTGACTCGTGGAGTTGTAGCGTACCTTAGATAAATTAAAAAAAAATTTTGCTTATTGTGGGAGTAAAACAAATAAAATGAGCCGAATTTGAAAGATGTGCTCTGATTATTAGAGCAAATATGTACTTTTCATTTTATAATGCTGTTGCGAAAACGTCTTTTACAACAGACATTTGTTAAATGCACTAACATAAAAAATAGAATTATTCGCTATAAACCATTGTTCCCTCTTCAAAAACTGTGTAAAAAAGTATCTTTAAGTCGCTAAAGCTGATGACCTTTTTTATACTGCAGTATATTAAATTTAAAAGGATTAATTTATTAACTGTAGTAAATACTAATCTACTATACAGGTAAGGGTATGACTTTTCTAGATGGTTGCTGGAGTTCTGTGAAAAAATTAGTAGATGATTAGATATTCTCATCTATGGTTATATCTAATATTATAAGAATTATTAAAAAAACAATTTTTATGCATGCATTTTTAATCTATAGAGGGTGAAGATACCATTTTTAGCAATTTTAGCCTTTTTATCATATTTTTGATATCTTATATTTTTCCTACTTTAATGTCACTCTTTGGTGGTTTACATTATTATTTTTTATGAATTTTTTATCTCTTAAAAATAAAAATTAAATGATTTTGTTACTAAAATTGGCATTATACGATTATAATAGATACAAAAATATAACAATTGTAACGCTTGCGCGAGTTGGTAATTCGAGATTCGAATTACCCGCGCCGAGCAGGCATGCTCAATGGTCATGCTCATGATACGAGAGCATCATGACCGGATTAGAACGATCTCGCGACGCGTAATATGCCCGTCGCGTACCCGCGAAGCTGCTACGGCTTTATAGGAGTCACGGCAGCCATCTTCGTGTCTGCCATCGCTCCGAAAACATCTCCTCCGTGTCTCTCGTAAGTAACCTCGTCCGCGCCGTCCTATCGTGTTTTAGAATTACCGCAAGAGTAGTGGAGGCGCCGATATAGTGTGTACGTGCGAAAGAGAGACAGAAAGAGAGAGAGAGAGAGAGAGAGAGAGAGAGAGCGATCCCGAGCCGCGTGAGCCGCACCAGGCAGCGAGCGAGGAGCCGGCAGCCAGCCAGCCTGCCGACACGATACAGCGAGTAAGAGAGACATAGCGCGCAACTACTGTGCGAGCGAGAGAGCAAGAGAGAGCCGAGTGCACCGGCTGCTCCTTCCTAACGAAAGTTTTCTACTCTCCTCTCGCGGGTTTATTGTAAAGGCTTGCACGGAAATCGCCCCGTGCAAGCTTTCTGTGCCGTGTACGTGCGGATGTGTGTCAGCCCACCGTACTTTAACACCGCGCGGGAGATTAGCAGCGTCGCCGCGCGCCGTATTGTTCGCGCGTTTGAATCTTAACTGTCGCGCGTGAAATAACTTATTGTTTTAACCAGCACTTGCTAGGTGCCTGTAATTACTATTGGTTTTAATATACTGTGATATCTAGTTACTCGTCGCGTTGTTCATTACAACCTGTCCTTCTCCCGGATACCGCCGCCTCCGCGGGAAAGCGAATCCGACGGTCGTTTTCATATCTGAGCGTAGCGGCCGCGCGCTTTACTCTTCGAGCGCACGCTTCGCTGAAGCTTGGCGCAAAGAAGCTCAGCAGCGTAGCTGAGCGTAAGTTGCAAAGGCTTTTCGTGGCGCAGCTCGTAGGCGCGTGTGTGCGTGTGCGTGACACAGCCGTGCTGTTGCGAGAGTGCGGTCGAGAGGTTAGGCGAGCGATAGCCAATAATCTTCGACCTAGAGTGCCGACGAGGAGAGATCTTGATCGCGAGATTTTTGAGCGTTAGGTAATTGTTTTTAACAATTAAAATTTTTGAATAACAATTTTTTTTAACGACAAAAATTTTTTTTAAGCGATAATTAATTTTTTTTAATTGTTTTCTCGACTCGAAAATTTTTTTTCTCCTTTTGTATTTTCGATACGAATTATTTTTTAGTGGACGAAAAATAAGAAATATTTTTTTTCTTTGTTCTCGTGCTGTTAGTAGAAAATCGAGAGAAAGTCGGCAGGCACTCTCGGAACAAAAAGTTGACGGTGCGTCCGAGTAAAAACTCGAGAGCAAAAATCCCCTCGAACATTAAAATTGTTTTTTATTTTTTTAGATGAAAATTGTATTTATTTTTTGTGTTTTTGGTGATATTGTCTGTTTTGATACACACACACACACACACACACACACACACACACACACACACACACACACACACACACATATATATATATATATATATATATATTATAAAATTACAAGTGCGAGTAGTTGAGCGTAATTAATTACAAATCGTAATTAATTACAAAAATAGCTTTTGTTTTTTTAGAGCCGCATACGGGAAACCCTCGTGCGTTATCGAGGTTAAAAGCAACCACCGTAGCTCTTAGAAAATAACCCGGGTTCGCGTTGAAAAAGCTAGCTCACGGGTTGAATAGGCAAACTCTCTCTGCCATCAATACAAATACTACTCCCGCTAGTAAAATAAGTTCGTGGGGTAGCGCACAGTCAAATGACACCATGGCCCGATCATCGCAGTTTGCGGAATTTGCGATACTCAATTGGGCCTATACACAGCCCGAAGAGGAAATAAACGAGGCCATGTAAGCCCTTGGTCTACAGCAGTCAGATCTGCAGTCAGTAAATATGCTGACAGCGATCAAGTGGCTTATGGGCGATTATAGCGCCGCCGATTTCGTGCCAGAGCCGGAGCTGTCGGAGCAGCAAGCGTTTGCTAAACGCGAGCAGTCCCGAAGGGCGTTCATTGACTTAACGTTGATGAACAAGTCTGGGTCGACTATTGTGGATCCCAATACTGACCCAGACCACCCGCACCCGTTCATAACGCTCCTTGATGACCCGATAGTGATGCAGAAACTCTCGGAGTCTCGGAGGATAAAAGCTCCACAACAAGCACATAATGCAGTGGTGGAGCCAGCGGAAGAGGCAAACGGCCAGGAGGGTTCCGGGACAGAGATGTTGAGCTCTGCAGCACCCACCGGGACATCTTCAGCCGAAGCCGAGGGACAGCTTCAACAGCAACAGCTCGAAAAGCAGCAAATGCAGCAACAGCAAATGCAGCAACAGCAGTGGGAGCAGCAGCGACGGCAGCAACAGCAACAACAGCAGGAGCAGCAGCAGCGGCAGCAAGTGCTCCTGGAGGAGCAGGGCAGGCAACGACAATGCCAGCGCAACTACGAAGAAGAGTCGTTAGCACGAAATGGCCAGCACGGGTTCTGGCAGCAATCGCGAAACCCGCCGCAGTTGCAAAACCTGGAGTGGCTGCGACAGTGTGAGTCGCGAACCGCTGGGATAGCAGTCGGAGACAGTATATTATCAGAGCAGCTACTGGCGGTGATCAAAACACTCATAGAAGAGGTTGAAGAGCTTAAAGAAATCGTACGCATACTGCAAGGAGCTCGACATCCAACCTCAAGTACGCACTTGGAGGGAGTTCAACCCCCAAGCATGGGCCAGCAGACGAACCGTGATGTGGGCCAGATAGTCCGAAAATGGCACATCAAGTTCTAAGGGTCCTCAAAGGGGCAGAGCGTTGAGTTATTCCTCACGGGAATAGAGGAATGCAGAACTCTAGCTAATCTGACACACGACGAGGTACTTTCGTCGTTGTCAGAGCTCTTAACGGGGGTAGCAGCCACCTGGTACCGGAGTAACCGCCATACATGGCGACCGTGGCCAGATTTCAAAGAGGCCATAACGCACATGTATGGCGGGGACAGGGGACATCAGCAACGCATCATGGCGGAAATAAACGCGAGGATTCAAGGCAGAAATGAACTTACGCGTGATTACGTAGTAAATCTACAAGCCATGATCCTCAAGTTGGTGCCGGTGCCTAGCATTGCTCAACAGTTAGACATGTTGCACCGGAACATGCGGCCGGAACTGCAAAAGATGGTAATGCGAAATTAAATTACGGATTACCGAGGGCTCCTAGACCTGGCCCGGGAAGCCGAATTAGCGCTCGCGGCAGATAAGGTGTATCACTCGCCACCACCGCGCGAGCGCACGTACATGCCAGAATTTGCCTACATACCGACAGAGCCGCCCACGGATCAGCGGAAAAAGCAGAATCCAAGCGTGGCGGCGATGGGGCACCAACAGCACGAGCCTCGAGAGAGCCTCGAGGCTATGTTCCGTCGGGTCATGGCGGAATGCTTATCGGCCTTAACAAAGAAAAGCACTGACGAGAACAAGGGGCAAAAGCCTAGCCCGCCGCCAACCAGAAAACATAAGAAGAAGGGTGACTGGGAAAATAGGCGGCGGGAGGGCGGGCAAATTACGAACCATCCTAGTGGGGGTAGTAGCTCGACCCACAAGGCTAGGCCGCAAAGTCCAAGAAATAACGGACCTCCACAAAGGCCAGAGTACCGAAGAGAACCCGGATATGAGCAGAAGGGAGGCAACAAGCCCAATGCTGCCGGAAACCATCACGGAAACGGCCAGGGGGACAGGTAAATACGACCACATACCCGCCCCCAGCACTCTCACCAGAGACCGAGGGTAACTCGGTGATTCAACCGAATGAAGTCAACCCAGAAACTTGCTCGCGATGGTGGCTTCAAGTAGGTGTAGCCGGTTACAGGCTACGAGCACTCTTCGATACAGGAGCTTCATGGACTGGGATGAATTCCATCGGCCTACAGCTCGCTACGGCCTGTGGAAAAGAGTTAATCACAGCCAGCGGCGTAACGGCACGGGTGGCAAACGGGCAAAGCATAGCAGTGGTTGGCTATGTATATCTGCCCATGGTCGTGGCTGGCGTGTGCAAAGAAGTGCGCGTCGCAATAATGCCAGACCTAGATACGGAGTGCTACTTGGGGGTAAACTTCATAAAGAAGTTTAGCGCCGTCTTAGACCCCAGAGATAACACGCTGCATCTCAAGGATGAAGATGCAAGCGTAAAGTTAGAAGTAGCCGCCATAACCTCAAACAACACCGTGTCCGTATCAGCTATAGGGTTGGCGGACCCAACAGAAGAACAGCGCAGAGGTAGAAGCTTTAGTAGCTCAGCTGATCGGTAACAGCCTGGCACCACTAGGGTATACTTCGTAGCTCGAGCATGTAATAGACGTCGGACCTACAAGACCCATTAAACAGAAGTACTACCGTGTATCTCAGAAACTCGAGGAAGAAATGCACAAACAGATGGAAGAATGCTAGTCGCGGGAATAATAGAACCCTCGACAAGTGGCTGGTCAAGTCCAGTGGTAATGATACGCAAGTCTAACGGGAAGTTCCGTTTCTGCGTGGACTTCAGAAAAGTGAACGCAGCGTTATAGCCAGACACGTACCCGTTACCATGCATGGAAAGTATCTTGCGCAAACTGCAGAAAGCGCGATACATCTCCACGTTGGATTTAAGCAGTGCGTACCACCAGATACCACTTAGTCCGGAGTCCAAAGAGACTACGGCCTTTACCATGCCAGGCAAAGGGCTTTTCCAATTTACGAGAATGCCCTACGGTCTTTCGTATGCCGGAGCGTCCTTCCAAAGGCTGATTGACAAAGTCATCGACCCCGAACTCGAACCTTTTGCTTACTCGTATCTCGACGATATAATAATAGTCACAGAGACATTCGAGGAGCATAAAGAGGTTCTAAAAAGAGTTCTGAACAGGATACAGGACGCGGGCCTCATAATAAATCGCGAGAAGAGCGTCTTCTGTCGCGATGAGGTCCAATATCTCGGGGTCGTAGTAAATAGAGATGGCTTTAAGCCAGACCCCGAGAAAATAAAGCCCATTATGGAGTATCCGGTACCGAGAAACCTCCGTCAGCTGAGACGTTTCTTAGGAATGGCCTCGTGGTATAGAAAGTTTTTATCGAACTTCGCCACAATTGCTGAACCACTGACTAAATCAACAAAAAAGGATCGGAAATATGAGTGGTCAACAGCACAAATAGAGGCCTTCCAAAAACTGAAAGCGCTAGTAGCTTCTGCACCGATTCTACACAGACCGGTATCTAACGCGCAGTTCGTGGTGCAAACTGATGCGAGCGATACAGGTCTGGAAGCGGTGCTATACCAAATAATTGACGGCGATGAAAGAGTCCTAGAGTTCGCAAGTCGAACTCTGAGCGCAGCGAAGAGGAATTATAGCGTGACGGAACGAGAATGTCTAGCAATTCTCTGGGCAATTAAAAAGTTCCATCCGTATATAGAGGCCTACGAGTTCAAGGTTATCACGGACCATAGCAGCTTGAAGTGGCACCGTCATCTCCAAAACCCGACCCGCAGGTTAGCTAGGTGGGCTTTGGAGCTGCAGAACTACAGTTTCACGGTCGAACATCGAAGGGGCTCGTTGAACAATGTCCCAGATGCCCTTTGACGGATGTTCGAGGAAGAAGAGCCAGCGGTCGCCGAGTTAGAGCTCGAGCGCGATACAAACGACCACTCGTACCTCAAGATCGTGAAAGAGGTTCAACAGCAGCCGCGAGACTTCCCCACGTTCAAGCTGGCGGGGGGGAGACTGTACAAGTACAAACCTAATGAAGTCATAGACGAATCTCTCGGCGACGACGATGCATGGAAATTAGCAGTCCCTCACGAAAAGCGACGCGAAGTACTGAGAGAATGCTAAGACTTTCCAACTGCTGGGCACTTGGGCCGCGACAAAACTCTAGAGAGAGTAAAGCGGAAGTGTTGTTGGCCACACATGTCCCGAGATGTGGCCAGATACGTGAACCAGTGCCAAATTTGCCAGCAGTGCAAAGTCGAACAACGCGCTCCAGCAGGATTCATGGGACGTCGCATTACAGAACGTCCATGGCAAAACGCGACCAGCGATATTATGGGACCCATCCCTAAAACCAAGCACGGCCACGAATACATTCTCATCTTCCAGGACCTGTTCACACGCTGGATCGAAGTAATCCCGATAAAAAGGGCAGATGGCAAATGGGTGATAAAAGGGCTCAACGAACGAGTATGTCTGCGGTTCGGAGTCCCCGAGGTGTTTCTCTCCGATAATGGGACTGAATTTAAGAATGCACCCTTAGAGGCACTCTTAAAGGAGAGAAACGTGCATTACACGTTTACACCACCATATCACCTTCAGGCCAATCCCGTCGAGCGTGTGAACCGAACGGTGAAGACCATGATCATGTCTTACGCTGAGGAGAATCAGCGGTCCTGGGATGAGCATCTGAACGAGCTGGCGTTCGCGTACAATACGGCAGAATACAGCTCTACCAAGATAAGTCCTGCCATGCTCGTTTACGGCCGACAGCCTGACCCATCAAAGACACTAATTGGGTGGCGCGCATGGACGAGCTCTGCGAATTGCACGTTCGGGCGGCGGCCGACGCGCAAGCGGAGCAGGCGAGACAAGCAAAATATTATGTCGCTCATCGTCGACCTCCAGAATTCTGTCTAGGCGATCGTGTATGGAGAGAGAATAAGGTACTATCCTCAGCAGCTGAGGGGATTTCTGCCAAATTAGCCCCGAAGTACGCGGGGCCCTACACGATTGTGAATATTCTAGGCGAAAACACCTATGAGATCCAAGGTGAGGATGGTCGAACGATCAGTCCCGTCCATGCGCAGCAACTCAAGCGATACGTCTCCGCAGAAGAGCTCAAGAACTACTTGAACAAAAGTAATCAAGAAGTAGCCCAGTCGCTACCACCGAGGGACTCTTCAGTCGAACGTAACGTGCCACCGGGCAACAGAGTTAGCCAGGGGAATGTACAGCCTCGGGCGACGGCTAAGAGGCGCGGTCCGCCTCGTAAGACCGCGCTATTAGTTAGGCCAGGAAAGCGTGCGAGCGACGGCCGACCTACGCGTATGGTCGGTCCAACAGACTCCAGGCGAGGCCCAGGAAGGCCAAAGGGCTCGAAGAAGAAGCCTGCACCTACTGCTGTCGGGCCAATTAGCCCTCATCGACCCCGAGCGTCCAAAAAGCGCTAATTGTGCCGTCCAAGAATTGTGCCGTTCGTACTAACCCGTGTTCGTCCTGGTTTTCCGATCCTCATACTCACCTCTTTCCGGGATCAAATTTTCCTGTTGCAGGACATGCCAGGCCTGATTCCAGAGGTAGCGGAGACGGCGAAGCAGGTGATCGCTGGATTAATCCAGTGTCAACCTGACCCCGCCGTCATCGACTTCCTGGAGCAGGTGGTGGAGGGTATAGATGCGGTGACGCTGAAACCTCCACCAGTGGAAGAACCCTCCACCCTAGTGATTGAGGAGATAGAGGCACCGGAGCCCAGAAGGGGACCTTCAAGGCCGGCCGACACAGGCGCCGGTCCGTTCTCGCTCCGGTGACCTCATCCTCCGAAGGAGCAGCGGGAGGAGAGCGGGACCCGGCCTCAAGAAGAGGCACCAGCCGAGACGACTGGTGCTGGCCGAGTCCCCGAAGAGGTGGCGGCTCGAGCCCATCATCGTGCGCCGGAGGTTGATGCTGGCGCGGCTCGGGCCGCAAAAGGGAAAAAGGAAGATGCTCCGGCCCAGGCCCCAAATGGAGCACCGACCGATGAAGTCGGTGCGGCCTGGGTCCCGATGGAGCAGGCTCTTGAGGAGGCACGGCGCCTCAGCAAGTCCTCGCGCGCTGCGGAGGACGCTGCCCTGGACGCACTAGAGGATTTTCTCTAGTGCCACGGTAAGGCCGGCGAGCGGCAAGCCGGCAAATGGGTCGGAATGGCCCAAGGCCGGCGAGAAGAGCTCGCGGGCGCCGCAAAGGCCAGGGCCGCCAGGCTGCGCCGCGCCGCCTTACTTAGGGAGGAGGAGGCTCGTCTGGCTCGTGCGCAGGAGTGCATGGAAGAGGCCAGGCGAGCCAGAGAAGAGGCGGAGGGGACGGCGCGCCGGGCCAAAGAAGAGGCCCAGCGCCGTCTCCAGGAAGAAGACGAGCGCCTCCGAAAGGAGGCTAAAACCTTACCATCATACGTATAGGTACGACGACGGCCATGGATGGCAGAGCTGCTCGCGGTCCCCTAAGCAGCGTCTGGCGGGGGGGTGTAACGCGTGCGCCAGTTGGTAATTCGAGATTCGAATTACCCGCGTCGAGCAGGCATGCTCAATGGGGGCGCGAGCGCGCGAGCATCCTGACCGGATTAGAACGGTCTCGCGACGCGTAATATGCCCGTCGCGTACCCGCGAAGCTGCTACGGCTTTATAGGAGTCACGACAGCCATCTTCGTGTCTGCCATCGCGCCGAAAACAACTCCTCCGTGTCTCTCGTAAGTTACCTCGTCCGCGCCATCCTATCGTGTTTTAGAATTACCGCGAGAGTAGTGGAGGCGCCGATATAGTGTGTACGTGCGAAAGAGAGACAGAGAGAGAGAGAGAGAGCGATTCCGCGCCGCGTGAGCCGCACAGCGAGCGAGGAGCCGGCAGCCAGCCAGTCTGCCGACCCGATCAGCGAGTAAGAGAGAGAGAGAGAGAGAGACAGACATAGCGCGCAACTACTGTGCGAGCGAGAGAGCGAGAGAGAGCCGAGTGCACCGGCTGCTCCTTCCTAACGTAAGTTTTCTACTCTCCTCTCGCGGGTTTATTGTAAAGGCTCGCACGGAAATCGCCCCGTGCAAGCTTTCTGTGCCGTGTACATGCGGGTGTGTGTCAGCCCGCCGTACTTTAACACCGTGCGCGAGATTAGCAGCGTCGCCGCGCGCCATATTGTTCGCGCGTTTGAATCTTAACTGTCACGCGCGAACTAACTTATTGTTTTAACCAGCACTTGTTAGGTGCTTGTAATTACTATTGGTTTTAATATACTGTGATATCTAGTTACTCGTCGCGTTGTTCATTACAACCTGTCCTTCTCCCGGATACCGCCGCCTTCGCGGGAAAACGAATCCGCCGGTCGTTTTCATATCTGAGCGTAGCGTACTCTTCGAACGCGCGCTTTTCACTCAGCGATCCAATTAGTTGGAAAGCGAAGTTCATGTGCGATCTTCGCGTTGTT
The DNA here is from genome assembly GCA_036365515.1 of Torymus aiolomorphi. NCBI lineage: Eukaryota > Metazoa > Arthropoda > Insecta > Hymenoptera > Torymidae > Torymus > Torymus aiolomorphi. The sequence continues at coordinate 17,326,292 of CM070874.1, forward strand.
TTCGGGATTCCAGGAGCAGATCCCCGTGCAAGTCATTTTAGTCTGACACCCGCGGTACCGTGTTCTAGGGCATCGCTGGCCTGTCGCTTGTTGGGATTTTCCCCCACTAGCCACCCCGTTACACAATTTTATGATGAAATATTAAAAAAAGAAAACAAAATCAAATTTTCTATTAAGCATTCTTTATGAAAAAGGGAACAGCATTAATTTTGTATTTTTTTTATTATGAAAAGCCTAAACCTTAAATGTGGTAAAGGTGCTCATCGATTTTCAGACTTTTTGTTTTTTAAAGTGAAAAATTAAGGGTTTGTGAGATTTCCTCATATACCGAGTGACAATCCTCCAACGCACCACTTTTCAAAGATCGTAATAAATGATTGAATTAAAATATCGATACCGGGTTGGGGACATTTTACGTTTTTTGAGCTCCTCTATCGATTCGTGGCATCTATTCTACGCCAGGATTAGTATTAACGAAGTTGCAACATTTACGAATTCGGAAGGAACAGATCAAAATAACTCGGAATAGTCATTTTTGATATCAATTCGGTAAATGCGTTAGAGTTAATTAAATGTACAAAATCATAATTTTTGCGTTGCAAACAAAAACGAATGTGGATGAAGCTTTCAACGTTCGGTAAGGTTAGAATAGAGAAACGAAATGAAACGCACAACTTCTCGACGTGTCAGAGAGAAGCGGTGGCTTGCTCTGTTGACATAACAATCTAATGCTCATCGCTCAAAGATGTCGCCAAAATGTTCGTTTTAAGATTTTTCGGGAATCGAAAGACGGTTAATAAGCGTCAAGAAAGATGTCACAACGATTAAAATAAAGATATTATATATTTACATGATCGTTGTCATTGCTATTAAAAATTGTTATTCTATTAAAATTCTATAACTATATTAAAAATTGTTATTCTATTAATAATTATTAAGCGAAAAATAAAATCGTTTCGTGTAAAAAAAAAATAGGCCTGGAGCTAATTTGTCGAAACGCTGTGATTGAAACTTTTTCATTTTTCTCATGTGGAAAATGTACTACATAAAATATGAGCTAAAGCTTATTCTTTGATTACTTCTCCTTCTGTTCATAATTTTTACGCTGACAAAATATGTTATTTTAAATAGTTCTGATAACGGATGTTCCGGAATCACCGAAACATTCGTACGTACTCAAGCGTACTAGCCGTGCGTCGTAGCCGAGATTCGCTGACAAATTGCATATATTTCTTAATCTATGTGCATAAAGACAATAATTTGATTTATTATATAATCAAGCAAACGCACTTATATAGCGTTATTGTCTGTAATACCCAAGGTATTGATTTCATCCAATTTCCACAATTCCACGACGGAATTTCTGGATTGCTGTCGACATCTCAAATAGCTAAGTCTCGTCACTTCACCAATGCTTTTCCTTATATATTATTAAATCATACCCCTACCACAATATTTGTTCGAGATTAATCATAAAAAGAACTTAAAGCATTTTTCTCTTCCCGTCCCAGATCTCGGTAGCCGAGAATCAGGAATAATCGTGAGGCAGCTAATCTAGGCTTAACCTAGATCCAAAAGGAGAAAAATCTGATGCAATATATAATTAAGCAAACGCATTTAAATGGCATTATTGTTTTTCATATAATTAGAGTACTGATTTCATCCAATTTCCAAAACTCGGCCACCGAAATGCGGTAATCCTAACAAATTCTCAATCTGCTGGTTAAGTTTAGTCAGTCCACGGGTGCATCTCCTTATATATTATTAAACCATGCTCGTAAAACAATATTTGTATATGATTGATCTAAAAAGAAATAAATTTAAGCGTACTTTCTACTCTTTCCAGATTTTGGTGGCCGAGAATCAGGAAAAATCGTGAGGCAGCGAATGTAGCCAGTGAAACTCGGTGCTTCTATTTGCAAATACCTATGTTAATGATTTAATCTAGTTGCGAAAGGAGAAAAATCTGAAGTAATATATAATTAGGAAACGCATTTAAATGGCATCGTTGTCTTTGATGTAACTAGAGTACTGATTTAATTCAATTTCCATAACTCGGCCACCGAAATACGGGAATCTTAAGAAATTCTCGATCTGCTGGCTAAGTTTAGTCAGTCCACGAGTGCATCTCCTTATATATTATTAAACCATGCTCGTACAACAATATTTGTACATGATTGATCTAAAAAGAAATAAATTTAAGCGTACTTCCTACTCTTTCCCGATTTTGGTGGCCGAGAATCAGGAAAAATCGTGAGGCAGCGAATGTAGCCAGTGAAACTCGGCGCTTCTATTTGCAAATATCAATGTTAATGATTTAACTTAGTTGCTAAAGGAGAAAAATCTGAAGTAATTTATAATTAGCATACACATTTAAATGGCATCGTTGTCTTTGATGTAACTAGAGTACTGATTTAATTCAATTTCCATAACTCGGCCACCGAAATACGGGAATCTTAAGAAATTCTCGATCTGCTGGCTAAGTTTAGTTAGTCCACGGGGGCTTTTCCTTATATATTATTAAACCGTGCTCGTACAAAAATATTTATACGTGATGAATCGTAAAAAAATATTAAAGAGTTGTTTTTTCTACCCTTCCCCCAGATCTCGGTAGCCGAGAATCAGGTAAATCCTCATGCAACGAATTTCGCCAATCGAACTTGTCGCTTTGCATATATAAATCCTTATACATTCCTTAATCGATGTGCATAAGGACAACCATTAGATTTATAATATAATCAAGCAAACGCATTTATATGGCGTTATTGTCTTTAATACCGAGACTACACATTTCATTCTATTTTCACAATTCGGCGAGGGAATGTCAGGATTGCTGTCGAAACCTCAAATTGCTAACATAAGTCTCGGCACTCCACGGATGCTTTTTCTTATATATTATTAAGCCATACGCCTACCACAATATTTATACGAGATTCATCGTAAAAGGAACTTGAAGCGTATTTTTTCTTCTCTTTCCAGATCTCGGTGGCCGAGAATCAGGAAAAATCGTGAGACAGCGAATTTAGCCAATGAAGCGTGTCGCTTCTCTTCGCAAATACCAATGTCAATGGCAATGACCTAGATGCGAAAGGAGACAAATGTGATGCAATATATAATTAAACAAACGCATTTAAATGGCACTATTGTCTTTGATATAACTAGAGTACTGATTTCATCCAATTCCCATAACTCGGCGACCGAAATACGGTAATCCTAACAAATTCTCAATCTGCTGGCTAAGTTTAGTCAGTCCACGGGTGCATCTCCTTATATATTATTAAACCATGGCTCGTACAACAATATTTGTACACGATTGATCTAAAAAGAAATAAATTTGAGCGTACTTTCTACTCTTTCCAGATTTTGGTGGCCGAGAATCAGGAAAAATCGTGAGGCAGCGAATGTAGCCAGGGAAACTCGGCGCTTCTATTTGCAAATACCAATGTTAATGATTTAACCTAGTTGCTAAAGGAGAAAAATCTTAAGTAATATATAATTAGCAAACGCATTTAAATGGTATCGTTATCTTTGATGTAACTAGAGTACTGATTTAATTCAATTTCCATAACTCGGCCACCGAAATACGGGAATCTTAAGAAATTCTCGATCTGCTGGCTAAGTTTAGTCAGTCCGCGGGGGGTTTTTCTTATATATTATTAAACCGTGCTCGTACAAAAATATGTATGCGAGATTAATCGTAAAAAGAATTTAAAGCATTTTTCTCTTCCCGTCCCAGATCTCGGTAGCCGAGAATCAGGAATAATCGTGAGGCACCCAATCTAAGCTTAACCTAGATCCAAAAGGAGAAAAATCTGATGCAATGTATAATTAAGCAAACGCATTTAAATGGCACTATCGTGTTTGATATAACTAGAGTACTGATTTCATCCAATTCCCATAACTCGGCTACCGAAATACGGTAATCCTACCAAATTCTCAATCTGCTGGCTATGTTTAGTCAGTCCACGAGTGCATCTCCTTATATATTATTAAACCATGCTCGTACAACAATATTTGTACACGATTGATCTAAAAAGAAATAAATTTAAGCGTACTTTCTACTGTTTCCAGATTTTGGTGGCCGAGAATCAGGAAAAATCGTGAGGCAGCGAATGTAGCCAGTGAAACTCGGCGCTTCTATTTGCAAATACCAACGTTAATGGCTTAACCTAGATGTGAAAGGAGAAAAATCTTTTGCAATATATAATTAAGCAAATGCATTTAAATGGCACTATTGTCTTTGTTATAACTAGAGTACTGATTTCATCCAATTTCCATAACTTGGCGACCGAAATACGGTAATCCTAACAAATACTCGATCTGCTGGCTAAGTTTAGTCAGTCCACGGGTTCTTCTCCAAAAGTTTAAATTCGAATTATTTTAGAGATGTGAGAGACTGAGCCATCAAAATCAAACCGCCGCGACTTGTTCTAGTTTTTAAAATCAGATTTTTCAGTTTTTCAGATTTTCATGTTTCGTGCGCGTGACCCTGCTTTTTTTAACCGCAGAATATACTCGCTATTGCTGTATTCAAAACAGCTTAGAGTAGATCTCTTAAAGAGACATTTCCTGGCGTGCGTTACCTTAAATAAAATGAGGTTACTTCAGCGAAATGGTGAGCTTTCAAAGTCGAGCATTGCATGCGATTTTCTGACTCTTTTAATATTTGAAAAAGAATAAAAATCTATTTTTTTTCGAGATGTTAGAGACTGAGCTTTGCTAGTTAATGAGCCACGATTTGCGCTAGTTACGATGAGCGCGAGAAACGGCTGCCGCAACTTGGATATTAAGCAGTGAGGATGCGCCCGCGTTCTCCATATCGACGGCTGAGAGGAAGAAGAACGTATCCCGGCGCACGGATGAAGAACGACGTATCTCGGTGCACGGATGAAGAACGACGTATCTCGATGCACTGATGAAGAACGACGTATCTTGTCGCGCGGATGAAGAACGACGTATCTCGGCGTGAGGTTGAAGAACGACGTATCTCGGCGTGAGGTTGAAGAACGACGTATCTCAGTGCGAAGATGAAGAACGACGTATCTAGGCGCGAGGACGGAGAACGTCGTATCTCTGCGCTTTTACGGCCAGTACGTGGCCAGTATACAGCGAAATACGCCTTTCTTCATTCTCGCGCCGAGATATGTCGTTCTTCATCCTCGCGTCGAGATACTATCTTCTTCCTTTCAGCCGTCGATATAATAATAGTTCGCATAGTTCACAAATAATAAAAAATGAAAAATCAAGGTTAAATTATAAACATGAGTTTTTATTATTAAAACTGAAAACTAGAAAATGATAATTATAATACATTCAAAGTTTATCTAATGCTTCCGGAATCCTCCGCATCATCTTTATAAATCGCGATTCGGCATTATTTATTTCTTCTTTTTCGATCAATTCGGCGTACATTTTCTTCAGCGTCTTCCAGAGACATTGCAGCTGTCCAGCTAAAAAATATAAGTTCATATAACTCTCAATACTACTGGATCCACTCTTAAAAGATTGATAGCCGGATGTTGTGAAGCATTTAAAGATTAATTTTGATTGGTTTGTAAGGAATAGGCGCGAAGATCCGCTATTTCCGCTGCGTTTGAATTCATTAAATTGAATCTTTATTCTTAACTATCTAAAACTATTCAAAACTAAATCATTAAATCAACATAATATAATGAGAAGTTTAATTTTTTGTTTTGAAAAATTATATTTATAACCGTAAAATTAAAATAGTACGCGCATAGCGCGTTTGTATTTTGCTAGTAAGGTAAAAAACAGAACTAAAATGCTAATTACTTGTAATCATTACTAATCCAGTTTCGTCTTGCATATAATTTATTTCTAATCTAGCATCATTGAATATGGACCTCCTTTCCTATTCATTCATTTCCTGATTTTTTATATATCTGTATTTGTTTCGAATCGACTCAATTAGTAGAATACATAACATATTCTGCTCTTTTGCATCTAGCGCAGGTAAAGATGCCTCATCAATGTTGACTGAAAAAAGGAAAATATTACGTATTATTAATGAATGCAATTCATATACATGCATGCACTTTTTAGTATTGAACAAAATAAATTATTACTGCAATAATATTAATTTGTTACTAAATCATTTCAAAAGTAAAATTAATTAATGAAAAATATTACACTTACGTATATCAGCCATATTCTTCAATTTTCTGTTACACGTTCTTAACAATTATGCCTTGAGCGTTTTTAACCTCTGCCGTAAATTATTTTCCAAATTTGAAGTTAGGCGCACAACAGTATATTACGATACTAGTGCCATAAAGAACGGTAAATGAGACGTGCATATTACATTATTTTATTTTATTTTTTTTTTATCTTACATTTTTTTTACGAGGTATCGGTTACTTTGTATCATAGCGAACCAAAATTAAAACCAGAGCAGATGGTAGTGACATTAAATGTTAATAGCACTCTGTCTTTATAAATATAAGAAAGATCAGAGAAAAATAAATAATTTGATCATATGAGTTGATAAAAAATTAGTAAATAACGTTATGCAAATGGTAAAGTTAAAATTTCCATGTTCTCGGCTCGCCAGGAAGCCGGTAAAGACATATTCGATTTATTTCAGCACACTTCCAGGTTAGCAAACTATTTATCATACTAAACGTTCCTTTGGGCAACTAAGTAGTCAATAAAATTAGCATGATTAGATTGCACAACTTACTAAAATCGTTATTTATGATGTAGTAATTCAATTACTGTATATTTCCCACTTCTCGGTATACCGAGATCCGGGAAACCATACGAAATCGACTCTGTTCTGTGATACTTTTCCGGCTTATGCATTTAATCTTGCTACTACACGCAATTTAGGAATCTCACCAGTAACACTATAAAAGCCGTGTTACTACTGATTGCTATTACGAGGTATCGGTTATTTTGTATCATAGCGAATTAAAATCCAAACCACAGCAGATGGACGTGACATTAAATATTAATAGCACTCCGTCTTTATAAATATAACAAAGATCGGAGAAAAATAAATAATTTGATAATATGAGATGATAACAAATTAGTAAATAACGTTGCTGAAATGGCAAAGTTAAAAGTTCCATGTTCTCGGCTCGCCATGAATCCGGTAAAGACATATTCGATTTATTTCAGCACTCTTACAGGTTTACGAATTATTTATCATACTAAACGTTCCTTTGGGCAAGACGCCATTAAACTTAGCATGATTAGATTGCACAACTCACTGACATCGTTATTCATGATGTCGAATTCAATTATTGTATATTTCCCACTTCTCGGCATACCGATATCCGGGAAATCATACGAAACCGAGTCTGTTCTGTGATACTTTTCTGCTTTAGGCATTTAATCGTGCTACTACACACAATTTAGGAATCTCAGCAGTTGTATTATAAAAGCTGTATTACAACCGTATGCTTTTACAAGATACCCGGTTACTTTTCACCATATCGAACTAAAATGGAAACCACAGCAGATGGAAGTGACATTATATATTAAAAACACTGTATCGTTATACATATGAGAAAAATAATATAAGAATAAATATTTGATCATATAAGATAATAAATAATCAGTGAAATACGTAATTGAAACGATAACGTTGAAAATTCCAGATTCTCGGTTAGCCATAAAGCAAATAAAAGACGTACTCGATTTGTACCAGGACTCTTACAGGCTTGCAAACTATTTATCTCACTAAAGTGCTTCAAACCAGTAAAACGTTATTAAACTTTGCATTATTATTAACACTATATATTAACAGCACTGTGTCTTTATAAGTACATTGGTAATCCAAAAGTCCCGATACGGCAGGATATCTAAAAAAATTCAAGCGCTTGGGAAAAAATGAAGTACTTGGGCTTTAGGATTTTTTCCTCGTTAATGGTGACCTCGGTCAAGGTTAAGTCTAACGTTACATCGGATAGCCAGGGAAAAACCGCGGCCAATTCATTGGACCGTGGCTTCTTCAAGCTTAATTTGCTTCTTCCTTTAATTAATTTTTAATAACAAAAATTTATAATTTTTGCAATAATTTATGACATAATTATAATTAAATTCATTTATGAAGATTAAAAAGTAGTAATTTTTAAATTATTTATACAATATGGATAAAATAATAGGTATGATTTTTTTTTAAATTATGTGTGAAAAATAAATAAAATAATTGATTGTAATATTATCTTCAAATTATATTTTCTTTGTGAAATTTCACACGTAGGGTACTTGTTTCTAATAGTATGCCTATCCGTATTTATGTGCTCTCTCTGGAATTTCTGATGTAAGAAAAAGGTTCTGACTTTAAAAATAATAAATGGCTATTACAAAACAAAAGCAGGTACACAACACGCGCGCATAGCGCATAACGCATGTCATTTCCATTTTCTAGTGTACATAAATGCGTTCCTGAATAATTACGATTTTCAAAGAGGGCTAAAATAGTTTTAACCTCAAATATCTCTGAAATTCATAAACGAATTCTTTTATCCTAAGAATTCTTCTAATAAATAATATACAAATTCTACATCTCCGCCAACTTTCAAAGAAATTAAAACAATTTTAATGTAGTTATATTGTGGGACAACAAAGAAAGTCATTTTCAAAAATACTAAAATTATAAATATCAAACATCTCAAAAAATAATCATATAATCTGGATGAAAGTGTACACAGGTATTGGCCTATATCGCATACAAAATAGTCTATAAATTTCAAGCTGATACATGAAGTCGTCATTAAGAAATTACGATTTTGAAAAAAACCGTAAAAAAATTTTAACCTTAAATATCTCTAAAAATCATGAGATAATTCTTTTACCTAAAGAACTTAATATTATATAATATATAAACTCTACATCTCCACAAAATTTCAACATGATTAAACCAATTTTTGTTTTCTTTAGTTATCGTGTGACAAAGAAAATGACTTTGCAAAATACGAAAATTTTAAATATCAAATATCTCAAAAAGTAATCGAATGATCTAGATGAAAATTCGCAAACATATTATCTATATTACATAAAAAATTGTCTAAAAGGGTTAAAAAAATTTTAACCTCAAATATTTTGGAAATTTCTGTACTAATCATTTTGCCCAAAGAACTCAACCGAGAGCTATCCAAAATATACCTCTATAAGGAATTTCAAAGCTATTATGTCAATTTTACTCCCGTAATCGTTGGACATACAAAACTCATTTTTTTCATATTTCAATTTTTTTCTCAAAAACTAACCAAAAGAATGGATTCAAATTTTCACAGATTATAGCTATTTATATTCTGGATTATCATGATTTTTTTCAAAAAAATTGACCGTTTAGTTTAGGAGTTATAATCTTTAAAGGAAAAAACACGTTTTTGTTAATAACAAAAGAACCGTGATAGCTAGAGAAATTTTTTTTAGAAAATATAGGTATTTTTATGCTTTTTCGAATGCTATCCATACGATTCAAATATCTCGAACTTATCATTAAAAAAAGCAAAAATTTTGAGAAAATCGAAAATTTGAAATAAAACAAAAAGGCACCGGCGAATCAAAAAACGAATTTTCGACCCGCTATCATACAAAAAAAAACAAAGAAAATGAGATCCGTCCGGTTAAAATCGATCGAGTAAAAGCTGAGATCCAGGCGTATGCACGCACGCACGCACGCACGCACGCACGCACGCACGCACGCACGCACGCACGCACGCACGCACGCACGCACACACACACACACACATTTTTCAAAAATCATGTATTTTGATTTCTAACACCTCGAAAAACAATTATAACATATTTTTACAACAACTCAAAAAATTACTATCACAAAGCTTCCTCTAGGAGGAAGCAAAATTACAAGCTCCTACACGGAAAAAATTCCTTATGAAAAATTAGTGGAATATCCACTAAAAATTACTAGAGTGTTAATTAAAAATGGGACATACTTGCATTCTATCAAGTTTTATAATATATTATAGTAATTTTGACGAGAGGTTGAAATTCATGAGAAAAAAAAAACTCCGGAGAAGGAGATTCGAACCCTCGACCCTCCGATTACGAAGCTGCGCTCTTATCCACTCGGCCACTGCCGCACTTATAAGTAAGGTTTCGACTTGTCTACATATGGTACACCCTGTTTTACCGACAGCCCTCGCGCCAACAAAATTACTATACTGTCTATTAAATGTTCAGTATAACTTAGACTAAAAATTAAACTAATTCTATTAATTTTTAGTAGATAATTGGTAAAAATTATTTTCTATTCTGTTAAAATTTAGATTTAAAATTTGTATCATATTATCTACTAAAAATTAATCGTAACTATAATAAATTTTAAAACTTTTTCTATTAATTTTTAATAGAACTATGCTAATAATTAGTAGAAGTATACTAAATTGCTCAAGAGTGTGAGTATGTCCCATCTTTACCTGAGATTCTAGTAATTTTTCATAAGGTATTTCTTTCCGTGTAGTACTTCATTTTTTCCCAAGCGCTTGAATTTTTTCAGATATCCTGCCGTACCGGGACTTTTGTATCACCCTCTATAACAGAAATATTATAAGAATAAATAATTTTATTTATGTCGAAACGACAACGTTGAAATTTCCTGGTTCTCGGTTCGCCAGGAAGAAGGTAAAGACATACTTGATTTATTCCAGTACTCGTACAGGCTTGCAAACTATTAATCATACTAAACGTGCTTTGAGAGCGTAAAACGTTATTAAAGTTTGCATTATTACACTGCAGTACTCACTATTATTATTTCTCATTATTTCAGTGATTCTGAGTTTAACTGGAGCGTAGTACTTGTTAGTTTTTCGCCTCATCGATAGGAAAGCGACGCGATCGCTTTTTTATAGGGTAACCATAAGCACACCGTTTCTTTTTGTTACTTACACAAAAAAATTCATGTTATTCGCACAGAATGTGAAAGTCGTATATTACAGGAAGGTTTTGACTGAGATGGTTTCATCGTTATTTATAATAAACATTGGTTTCTCGCAAATTTTCTTAGGCACTTTTTTTTTCTAACACAATATTATTTGTATGAATATTGAAATTTCACTTTTTGTTATTAAATGATATCGAATTCTATTAAAATTAAATAAAATAATTGAGGTGATGGTTGTTGGTAATTTAATATGAATTTATATAGATATACGTACGTATGCACGCACGCATGATTAAATACGCATTACATGATTTACATTTTAGTAAAATGAACGATTTCGCAGCTCAACACAATTGGTTTCAAATTCAATCCTCCCACTGCGTCCCATATTGGAGGTGCATGAGAGAGTTTGATATGCTCCGTAAAGACAGCATTATATGTAATCTTAAAAGAGCAATTTTTGAAAGAGGAGACTCTATTAACAGTGTTGGCTGAAATCGAGCACACAGTGAATTCACGCCCGCTCACTCACATTTCCCCAGATCCACGGGACAATGAAACTCTGACTCCAAACCATTTTTTGCTAGGGACATCCTCCGGCGACGTTCGTCTTGGAAGGTACGATGTATAAACAGAATGCACTAGAAAGCAGTGGCGAATCGCCCAAATTTTTGCGGATGCTTTTTGGCGTCGATGGTTGCGCGAGTACCTTCCAAGTCTAGCTCCACATAAAAAATGGCAACAAAGCAAAACACCGTTGGAAGTTGCAATATCGTCTTGATTTTGGCAATCGAAGTGGATTGTTGCAGGTGCATTTTTCTACCTGATCAATCGATTGATTCGATTAGGTAGACTACCGCGACATTCGAACGTAGAGGTTCGCGCGTGGACGGTACGCCAAAATTCGCATTTGTTTCATTTTTCATTTATTACTTTTTATGTTGCTAAGCAACTATAACTAATTAGGAAGCGAACAAGCGAGATTATCATTCTCCTTTTAACCGTTGAGCAAATACGTTTGTTAAAAAAAAATACTTTTGTAAAATACTTTTTATACTTTTGCAAATACTTTTGTTAAACTATTTCTTTTCCCGTCCGTGCTTCATACATTTTTTGGTGTATAGGCCGAAGTCTCCTCCTACATCCCCCGTACTCTCCTATCACTTCTCCCACTTCGCTCTATTTTGGGAGGCCACACCATGAGAGACAACACCACGGACGTTTAAACAAAAAAAAGAGATTCGATTGTTCCTCATTATTGTGCGCTTGAGAAAGAAAAGAAAAGTGGAAGCTAATCGGATAATTTTATTAGTGCTGTTTTGACGTGTGTAACTGTGTACATATCGTTTTTCAAAAAATACCAGCATATCTAACGATATATAAACTGTCATGGAAAATACCATCAAAAGTTGAAAACATGAAACCTTACATGGGACTAAATGGTTATGAAAATAAAACTAAAGCAGATCTAGAAAATGTGGACACACGTAACAACGTAATCAATAACGGATTAGGCTACAACAATTGTATTGGTGAGGCGACCATCCTAAAATTCATTGATGATCCGAAAGAGTTCCTGGAAAAGCCACTTGAACTGATAACAGGATACCATGCTTTCGCATATTACATTGCCAAGTAAGTAAAGATCATAAGTTAAACGTCATTTTTTACTCTCCGGGTGTACCGATTCGATTCAACAATACACTGAACTGCTGCAATCCCAACGATCGACGTCTCAGACGTCCAAAATCGAAATATCGAATTAAAGATTTCGATTTCGATATTATTTCGATATTATTGTTATCTTCGTCTCTATATTCACTTGAAGTTTGGTTGAAAATGACGATCAAATGAACTGATTGTATTTCCCTAAATTTGACTGGAAATAAAACTGACGAATAAAAATAAGTAGACGACATAATTGATTTGTTACTGTTATTTTAAACTGGTTATATAGTTCTAACCTTATTATACACCGGCAACATTCTATTATTCGTAAAAAAGTTTTGTATATCTAATTATATTTAATAAAACAAGTAGAAAAGAAAGGTGCGTAAATAAATACAAGCATTATGTACTCTTCATTATAATTAAGAGAAAGTAGTCTTAATCAGTTATTGAATTATTGAACCGTTTCGAAAAGCTACCAACTCAGATACAAATTTTTTTACTCAAATTTAAGTTGGCTATACAAAGAATATACATTATGACACGCGTGTGGACTGGAAAGTGATTATTTACCGCATGAGAGTTTTTCGCTTCGCTCGTGCGAAAAGTCGAATGCGGTAAAAATCATATCAAAGTGGGGATTTTTAGCTTCAAGTGGTATAAAGGTATTTTATTTCTTGTTATTTTTCTGATCGTCTTCTTTTGTTGCAGATTTCAATCGGTATTTAATACCATACCGAATTTATCGGCGATCGGTGATGGGAGAGCGAAGGATCTCGCAGCCGAAATCTGGGGTGACAAAAACACCCCAGATAAATGGATTACTATCAAGAATGCGTGCGCATTAGTAAAAATGACTGAAAAAGTGAAAAAGTTTGAAGCCATGAACGACAAAACAACTCGAAAAAATCAGCTCGTGGAGTTTCTACATAAGCAATTGTAAGTCATTGATTTTTCAGGAAAAAGGGTTTTTTAATTTTCTATTTAATATTTATTATTTACTTTTTTAATAAAGAGATCTAAAGAAAGAAAAATTGGAGCAACTTCGAGAAAAGCGCATCCACGTTAATGAAAATTCTGAAGAAGACTTTTTACAACTTCCTGCCGAAGAGATTTATAATATCGTAAATCAACTCTGCTCGAAAATAGAGCGCGAAAGAAATCAAGCTGTGATCGAAATCCTGACATCGAAGATTCGACATGCCACTCGTGCGCTATGCACGATGAGCGGGGAAAAAAGGTAATTTTATAACTATTTTGCTTTCTCCTAGAGGAAGCTTTATGATAGTAAAATAAAAAATGTTTGGAGAAAATGTGTCAGGAATGTTGTTTAGCACATTTCGAATCGAAATACACTATTTTCAGAAAATGTCCGTATGGATGTATGTGGGTAGGTGGGTGCGTGCGTGCGTGTGTATGCGTGTGCGTGCGTGTGTGTGTGTGAGAGTGTGTGTGTGTGTGTGTGTGAGTGTGTGTGCGTGTGTGTCCGTATACGCTAATACCTCATGATCTACTCGACCGATTTTAACCAGAGAGCGATAAGTTTTTTAGATTTTACTTACACAGTTGGGGTCAATATTCTATTTTTGTCAAAATCGATTTGTTTTTTTTTTTATAGCGATTGTTAAATTTTGAACATTTTTTATTTATATATTATGAATTCACTCTATGCAGGATAAAATTCGCTACAATTTAAGGTGGCTCCAGCGACTTTACTTAAAATTATAGATTAACATGAACTTTGGGAAATATATAGTTTAAACCTTCAACTTCCGATTGCCGTAAAGAAAAAGTGGGGTCAACATCCAAATTAGAAAGAAAATTGCATCGCAAAATGTTGATTTTGAACATACAGGTTATGTAAATTTGATCAAGAATGAAAGTTAAATCGCGTATTCAAAGTAATAAAAAATGTGTTTTCAGTAAAAAAGTATGTGGTTATAGGATTTGAACAGCGGTGCTGATGGTATAAAAAGTTGTAGGTCAGCATGCAATTTGGAGAGTAAATAACTGTCAAAGTACGTAATTTTACTTTTTGGGGGCGCTTCTCATGGGGCGAAAATGAACCTTTTCATTCTGTTTTACTATTGGTGATATTTTTTACAATTTATATGCGTATAAATCATTTGCAGTTATATAGGTTTAAATTTAAAGCTTTAATTTGGCGAAGAGCTGTAAATATTAATCGAGGCGCCCGCGGGGCCCCCGCTTGATACGATACCCAACGCTGGAGCCACTTTAAAAAACAAAAATGTCGATAGCTATATTTTGTCATACGTTATTGATGAAAACGTCATTTTTTGTAAATAGGTGATATTTCGAAATTAAAAAAGATATTGACATTAACATTATTTTGGTTAAAAAGAATATTGATACTATAATTTGCTAAATTTTTATGGTTTTTTATTGATTATTTTTTGAGAAGAAAAAATAATTTATAAAAATTTTTTTTTTTTTTGCGCTACAATAATTAAAGTAAAATTCTCTTAATTCCTTTTAAATTTGTTGTGGGGATAGATTTTGGATAGCTTTTGGATGAGATCTTTGCGCAAAATGATTGGTCCATAAATTTCAGAGATATTTGTAGTTAAAATTTTGTTAAAATTTTTTTCAAATCGTAATATCTCGAGAAAGGTTCGATGGATAAGTCTGTTAAATAGGCAATATGTGTGAAAAATTTGCTCAAGATCATTCGATTATTTTTCCAGATATTTAACATTGAAAATTTTCTAAATTCTTTTAACTTTTTTCAAATCGTCATTTCTTACAACTATATAATATATATACACACCCATACACATATTATATAAATTACAGATCAAAAAGTTCAAAAAGATCAAAAAGATCAGAAACGAGATCAGAAGCAAAAATGAAGAGGAAAGAACTTGAAGAAGACAAAGCCGCTAACATAAAAGAGTAAGTTAAGGAAGTTTCACGCTCGCTTCTTCTTCTTCTATTTTATTGGCTATGTCTTCCGGTAAGTTTTTTATACATGGAAAATATAATATAGGAAAAATTACCATGTCTGGTTGTAAATGTGGGACAGACTCAAATCTTCAACAAAATTGACATAATTTCCTAACTTAAAAAAATAATGGATTTGTTATATCAATTTATTCGTGATTTTGTTGGTGGGAGTAATGGGTTAGATTACAAAAACAAAAGTGGCGCCAAGTTTAGCTATAAAATTACGGCGCGCGAAATGCGCTTAGAAATGAAAAGTGTATGGTACACATTGCGATTAATTTATGGTAATTTTTTATATATTATAAAAATTCCTTTAAATTTATGGCAATTTTTACCATTAATTGTAGTAATTATGTTGAGGATTTGAGTTTGTTTCATGTCACTTTTACAATCAGATACAGGCAATTTTTACAACATTTTTCTCCGTGTACACTAAGAAAAATGTACATAGATGTTACCATATCATTTAGTTGTCGAAATATAGTTATAGATTCTATGTTTTTTAGTAAAGTATACCATATTATTTTAGTGTCAATCATAATTATTGTATATGCAACTATAATATAGTAACTTTTACTACAAAAAAGGTTGTACCAATATTGCACCATACGTATTTTAAAAGTAACCATATTTTTTCAAGGTGTATAATTTGACTGGCATATGTTACTGTAAAATAAACTTGCAGCCAAATTTACGCTGTATTTGATTATATTTCTTTGTCAATATTTACTATGTTTATTTCTCATTGCATATGCAATTTTAAAATTATTAATTATGTATAATATTGTATTTCCAGCAACGATGATGATGTCATTAGCAGCGATATTGACGACAACGTAGTTATCGACAGCATCTCAGTTGAGCACGCGGTTTCTTTGGCGAAAAGGTGAATTAAAAAAAGTCCACCCACAGAAACATACACAGAGAAGAAAGACGCTAATTATAGTTATACATCGCGTTGTTAAACTAAATATCATTAAAATAACGAATAAATATAAAAAATTGAACTAGATTTTTACGCAAATTTTACTACATAATCAATTTAGTTTGATTAAACAATTACTTTCTGATTCAAGTTCATAGTCAAATTTCACTACATAATATTGTATTTCTTTAATCATATTTTACGACTATGTCCACTATAATTTGGCTGACATATGTTACTATAAAATAAGCTTGCAGCTAAATTTACACTGCATTTTATAGTATTTCTTCGTCAATATTTACTATAATTTTTCTCATTGAATATGCAATTATAAATTTAAAATAATATATCGTTTATTGCAGAGCTAAAGTCGATAACTGGACCAGCAAATTTAACGTCGGTGATGTAGCTTTGGTAAAATACGGGCGGCAGCCATGGTGGCCATGTATAATAAAAAATAAAATTAATGAAAAGAAAAAGAGGGGTATATTATTCAAGTATATCCCAGAAAAAATTGAAGATATGAGTTTTAAAATCTTTACTAAAGCTCAAATAAATTTATTTGAAGAAAAAAAGAATTTAACATTTCAAAAAGAGGTCCCCGAAAATTTAATACAAGAATTTTGTAAGGCATGGGCAGAAGCTCAGAAATTAAAATAAAAATTTATTTATTTTTAATACCAAGTTGTTTTATGTTTTCCGTAGAATTGTTTTTTCTCTCACTTACTTTCTTTTAATTTAGTTCTTAAATAATATTAATAATATAATTTTAATAAGGTCGGGAGTATAGAGACCGATGCATTTGGCTGCATAGTTTATTTATTTGTTAATTCAGCATTGTTTTATTATTAAAAAGTTTTTCCGAACATAAATAAATATCCGATTACAACGTGCACTTAAATACAGACGAATGAGCGAGTATACCCGAATCCTGGATAGCCGAACATTGAGAAAAAACTAATGAACCTCAGATTTTCTTGAATATAACAGTTACTTCATCATGCCTACTTAAAAACATGCCAACATAAAATGACCTCTCCCCTATCTTGATAAGTAAAAACTGATTACTGTACGGCGTAAAAAGTTTCATTTTATTAATTTTTTAGCTGCATTTAATACGGCTCGATTTTACCTGCATCTCGACGAACCGAGATCTGGAAGTATAGAGACCGATCTATTTTACTGCATAATTTATAGCTTATATTTGTTAATTCATCATTGTTTTATTATTAAAAACTTTTTCAGAACATAAATAAATATCCGATTACAACGTGCACTTAAATACAGGCGAATTAGCGAGTATACCCGAATCCTGGTTCGCCGGGCATGGGGAAAAAACTAATAGAACTCCGAGTTCATCGCATTTGCGTGTTACTTATATATGCATACACTATAATTTATAATTTAATTGTAAAATAATTTATCTTTTTTTCTCGAGGATTTAAAGCACACAATAATTTATTTGATATCTGCAATTAATGTTGCACTCTATTACCTGCATCTTCGCAAGCTGAGATCTGAGAATATATAGAAAGTAATTGCTTAAATCATCTCGTTTCTAAATTTCTCTTTTAATGAAAAATTTTTATTTACATATTTATAACGCTTAATTATTTATGGAAAGGATTATTCTAAACGTTTACTCAATCATATTTCTTACTATCACGCAATTATAAAATGATAAAGAAAAAATAAATTCATACAGAAATAAACTGCATAATAGAAAATATTCTTTTACACGTACAAGGAATAGTTGCATGTACCTATTAGCTTTCCTTGCTATTCTACTAGCATTATATCGTAGTGTATTACGAATTTAATAATTTTTTTTATATTTTTCATAATTCGTTCATCGTTTATTACATTTAAGGACGTTCTGCGATTCAAATTCATCAATGCAAAAATATAAATATAAAATATTAAAAAATGATAAAAAATGTCAGTGAAAGAAAAAAGGTGTCAATACGATATTCGAAATAAATATCACTTACACGGTGTGACTATATATAGATATACAATTAACATGGAGTGTTTCTTTATGTTACTATGATTTTGAAATTATACTCTATTATTCCACTTGATTTCTAGTTTGATGGCTTATAGTTGAATAAAAATTACAAAGAAAACTTGTTTTATAGTAAATCAAAAAGTATTTTTCAAAAGAGATTAGATAGGGATCCCGTGTTAACGCTGAAACTTTGAAGTCAAATATTTCTATTTTGAATACCGCTTTTGACGTAGGACTTTGAAGCATGTACTAAGGGTACAAAATCAAACATTCTGTGCAAGTTTAAAAAAAATCACAAGAAAATCTTTTTCTAGTTGAACGTCCTTAATGTATTAAATGTATCAGAAAACTTATATGCAAGTGACACGCACGCTTATCTACTTTCCATTTAATCGGAGTAAGTTATGTATCAATGAATTAACATCGATTTCTTTTGTACACAAAACATTCTTCTTACATTGTTCATCAAGCGAAAATCGTATCATTGCCTGCTAATCAGTTGTCTGAATGTTGATTCGATACAAACAAAACCTAATCGTAGGCTATATTACTATGGGTGAGGTTGATCCAATTTCTGCAACGAAATCGTTAACGTTCGAATTTCGTTTCGTTAAACCCAATAAGAATAACCTGTAAAATGGTGGAACGAAACGTGAAGATGTTCGAGATCCTCGTACAAAGTGAATATAACTACCGCCAAGCTGTGCGTAATTACAGGCGTCAATACCCTGGAGAAGATGCACCTTCACACACTTCTTTTATGAGGTTTGTTGTTTTTTTATAATTATCTTTATTTTTTTATATTTAAGGCAGCCAACCTGCGGGACGGCAAAAACGGGACAGTGAAAAGGGTATCTGTAATGACCTTTTTCTTTTTTTTTTAAGGGAGCAATTTCGCAGAAAATTGTGAAAAGGAAAGGGAACCTGTGGTTTGTTGAGGTATATTTCTAACAATGTGGTATTTGTGACCATATTTTCCATTTCTCTAAACAACTTCTCAACTTTAGTGGAATAATTGCACTTACCAGTTAGTTAATTCAGGAACAAACTATTTCTGTTGGTGCAGTAAGCCCAGTACCAGACGTAAGAATTAACATGGGTTAGTATATCTATATATATGACGGACGACGACAGCTACTAAGCTGTTCCCCATATCTATAGATATACTAACCAGTAACCATGTTAAATCTTATATCTGTTACTTTTCTTTTTGTGCGTAATGGGCCCGGATTACTAAAAACAAAACTCAATAACAATTCATAATTTTTTAACCGCTACCTATTTTCATTAACTTGTTTAACACTCCAATCACCGTGCGAGATATGAATTCATTGTTAGAATGTTTAATAGTTCTAATTTTTTTATTCAAATAATTTTTTAAGTCGTGTAAATCGGGACAAAGCGGGACGGAACGCATGAATGCGGGACAAACTGTAAAGCGGGACAGGTGTTACAAATGCGGGACTGTTCCGT